>CM046374.1:27646699-27669090 GCA_025413025.1 Ficus hispida | reverse complement strand
TTCCATTTTTTTGAAAGTTTTGTGATTTACTATTTTTACTAGGTTTGAACTTTTTGCTTAATTTTCCGTTTGTATGTTGCATATAAATATGGGCACCAATCTATAATGAAAACCAGCCTTTTGATGATTAATGAAATTTTGAGTGTTCACTCTTGTCTTTTCAATTTTGATACTCTATATGAATAACAAACTTTAATGCCAATTTGATATATTTTATGTAAATCATCAGATTGACTGATTTATCTCCTTTTATTTAATTTTTTTATTATTCTAACACAAGCTTCGCCTATAGCATTATGTTTGCAGCAACACTTCCAATTGAAAATAAATTAGAAAGTGTTTTTAACGAAAATAACATAATGGTATAAAAATTAACAGACATAAAATATTACGGTTTTGCACGTTTCTGACTCACTAAATTAATATCATTAATTAATGTGTGGTTTTCATCTCAAGTCTCTGCCCCCGATGAATTTTTTTGTTTGGGTTAATTATTAGCACTTAAAGTCTCTAAATTATAAGATTTTGTCACTTTTGGTCCTTCATTGATTTGTTTTGGATAAATTACTCGTTAAACTTTGATTTTTGTTTTTATTTATTTGTTTATTTATTTTACAATTTAGTCTCTAAACTCAAACTAATGAAGGATTTTTGATAAATATGTGATTGAGATTATCGTCAAATAGAACAAAAACAACCAAAATGAATGCATATATTTTATCATAATTAAAAAATAATAACAAATGCCATGGTTGCAAGCATAGTCAATAATTTCACATCTGATTACATTATAAAGTGGATAGTCGATAAGTTTTTGAGATCTAATAAAGTTTTTTGATTTCTTAAGTTCTAATAAAGTTTTTTGAGATCTCACTTGGGGTGGCTCGTGGAATTGAGTATCTTCATCGAGGATGTGACATGCAAATCCTCCATTTCTACATTAAACCTCACAGCACTCTGTTAGACGAGAATTTCATTTCGAAGATTTCTGACTTCATCAGGCGAGCACGATTATGTCCATTGGACAACAGTATTGTGTCCTCACTACAGCAAGAGGAACCATTAGATATATAGTTCCAAAATTAGTTTATAAAAACATTGGAGGAGTCTCATAAAAAGATGATGTCTATAGTTTCGGAATCTTGTTGATGGAAATGGCTAATAGGAGGAAGAATTTGAATGCACAGGCTGAAAATTCAAGCCTAATTTACCTCCCTTCATGGATATATGACTAGTTTAGTGAAGGGAAAGATATAATAACAGAAGATTCCACAGAAGAGGAAGTGGAGACAGTTAAAAAGATGATCATGGTAGTAATATAGTGTACATATACAGCTAAAACCTTGTGCTTTCCCGTCAATGAGCAAGGTCATAGAAATGCTCGAAGGCAAAGTTGAGTCCTTACAACTAATGTAATGTTGATTTCTAATCGTGTTTCTTTCTGCTGTATCAATCAAATCTATGCTTTGTCTCGGAAAATTGATAAATGTGTTTAGTGTTGAAATATTTGGAACTTGTTTAGCACCGTTCTATCAAAGAGAGAGACGTTTTTTTCTATGAAAAGAGTTTGAGAAACCAACTTTAATCTCAAATTTTGACTACCAACCTATATGACATATGAGTTGTCATTCTTTTATTAGTATATGTATTTAAAGTCATACCAATTGATTGCATCTACGAATGGAAAAAATGACACGTGATCAGTTGATACAAAGAATGTTAGAATTAGAGTTGATATACCTAACACTACTATTTTTATACAGTAGACCAAAGAAATTGAAACACAATTAATAGAAAATATTACTATTTTTTATGTGTAATCATATATTTACTTACAAAATTAATAGGAAAAAATATCGATCTTTTCACACCACTGAATATTGATTTTTAATTAAATATAATAAATACTAATAAAGAATTAACAATTAATGTTATACCATCGAGAGTGATAAAATCATAGAAAAAATAAATAATTACTTAACACGTAAATTTTTATATAGGTTCACCTCAATGTGAGAGTACGTCCTATTTCAACTGCTGTAATAATTCACTATAATGATCAAGAAGTTTACAAAAGAAATTCACACTCTCTATGTTTTCTCTAATCTCTCTTAATAAATCCCTATTAACGGTTCCCCTTTCCCCATCCAAATAAAGAAAAATTAGAACAGCCAAAATTATAAGTGTGGAATTCTCAAAATAGCCATGGTAACCTTACCACGAATGTCGATACATGTGTTGTCTCTGCATAAAACTTTTTTATAGGGTATAAGCTCCACAACTTAACAAAGTTTACTTTATATGTCTAATAAGTTTACATGTTAGAATGGAATATACTTTACGTTCTCAAAGCAGGAACGGATAAATAAGTTGTGAAAATTATCAAATTTTAATTTATGACTTCAAATTAGCCATCATTTCCAGAATTTGTTGTGCTGTAGTTTCTAAATTGGAACATCGCTTACCTGTTGAATGTTAATGGAGCTTTGGTTATTCAAGGCAGAGATGACACATTTGTTAGAGCATGCATGGTCATTCAATATTTGCAATCATATGTTTGAAAAACCTTAACATGTTAATATGATTTTTCACAAAAAAAAAAACTAATAAGGAGAAAAAATTGTACAGTGGAATTTATAATGTCCTACTAAGTCTGATTCAAATTTCAAAATATATTCGGAAGATCTTTTATAAGAAACTATATTTGTGACTTCACTAGAATCTTTTTTAGAGATCAAAATTCTTTTTACAGATCATCCAAACACCTCCTAATTAGACTCCAAAAAAAAAAAAAACAAGTAAATTGAAATATACGTTTATAATAATTTATCAAGGTGTAATATACGTTTATAATAATTTATTGAGGTGTAACGTTAAACTACATCCCTAAAATGAAATTACATATTCTGGAATGTTAAATTTAAGTGAGCCAAAACACTAGTGGGGTTTTTTCCCCGTAAATTAATTCGAGTTTTTTTTTTAAAAGATAATATAAACAACTATAATTAGTTTCTGTTTAAGTCAATAAGATATAAGAATATAAGACGAATAACAATTAATTTTATATTAGATCAAAATGTTTATATAGCTTCCTTCAAACTAAGGGGAAAAACAATGATGACAATGGATAAACGAGGAAGGAGACAAATTAAATAGAAGAAGTTCCATTGGTAAGTACACCCATACCAACCAAACACAGCCATAAAACGACATGTCTTTTAGGGAATCAACATATAAATATAAAGAAAGAACAAACACATAACCAAGCCAAAAATGATGTAACAAGTAGAAAACAAAATGGCCTACAACACTAATTGAAAAGCACATAAAAATAGAAAATATAGACTCGTAAATAACTCTAAATAAAGACCAACAATGATTCATGCAACTAGTTAAGCAAAGCTATCTTCAATGCTCCCACTAGCTACCTTCAATGTTTTCTTATTAAAAAAACAGTACTATTCATGATTGTGGAAAAATATTTTTTCAAAATTGATTTTCTTTTATTGGCCAGATACACAGGACTTTCGTTTCGTGATATTTTTGAATTAATTGAAACTTTATTTTTTTTTAACGTGGACCTGACAGTGGCCATATACTTTTGACTTTAATAGCGTTTATTATCACCTTGTCTAAGTTAATGCAAGTAGCTAGCCGCCTCCATCAATTCATATTATCTCATCAAAAAACGTCACAAAAAAAAAAAAAAAAAAAGCATACACTTGTCTTTGCATTAATAAATCCAACAACTTTTTTCCACCTCTATATAAACCACATTCCTAGAAAATAATAAGCACAAAAAAAAAAAAAAAAGAAAGAAGGAAAAAAACAACAACAAACATAAGAAACCATGGGCTCCTTAGCCAACCTCTCAATAATATTTTCCCTCATCTTTCTCACCCACTTCTTTTCCTCCTCCAATGCCGCCAGCTTCGAAATCCGCAACGAGTGCTCTTACCCAGTCTGGGCGGCCGCCAGCCCAGGCGGGGGCCGCCGCCTTGACCCCAACCAAAACTGGATCCTCGACGTCCCCGCGGGCACGTCCATGGCCCGCATATGGGGGCGAACCAATTGCAACTTCGACGGTGCTGGCCGCGGCCGCTGCCAGACCGGCGACTGCGGTGGCCTCCTCCAGTGTCAAGGGTGGGGAAACCCTCCAAACACCTTGGCGGAGTACGCCCTCAACCAGTTCGGAAACCTCGATTTCTACGACATTTCCCTAGTTGACGGCTTCAACATCCCTATGGAGTTTCGTCCCACTAATGGCGGGTGCAAGATGATCCGGTGCACCGCCGACATCAACGGCCAGTGCCCTAACGAACTGAGGACCCCCGGTGGATGTCAAAACCCTTGTACGGTTTTCAAGACCAATGAGTACTGTTGTACGAACGGGCAGGGTACCTGTGGGCCCACATATTTCTCGAGATTCTTTAAGGATAGGTGTCCTGATGCTTATAGTTATCCACAAGATGATCCTACGAGCACGTTCACTTGCCCTGGTGGGGCTAATTACAGGGTCGTGTTTTGCCCTAGGGCATCTGCACATTTTCCTCTCGAGATGGTCAAAAGTGTGAGCGAAAGTTAAATGAAGTATATATAGGTATATAATATATATGTGTGTTGTGTGTGTCTGTGTGTCTGTGTGTCTGTGTGTAATATATTGTACTACTATATATGTATATGTGTGTGTGTGTGTGTGTGTCGGTTGAGAGTTCATGAGTATGTACGTGCCTCTGCTGTTGTATACATATACGGTATACTTGGCAGTGTAAAATAAAATGCAATAATGGAATAAAGTAAATGTTCGCATGGATTGGATATATATTTCGATTGTTTCACATTTTCTATAAGGAGAAGATGATCGCTTAAAGGTATGTAATTAAACGTATATATGATCACTTGTTTTTACTTGGATTTCAATTTACTTGTTTTTTTTAAAAAAAAAAAAACAAGTAAATTCTTTTCGATACGAAGCGTACCACAGCTATGCACGCGACTGGGACGATCTCAGAAAAATCCAAAACATCGATTGTGACATCCAAGTAAATTGTTGATTCAATGCCATTGCTCGAAATTCTAATGATTGGTGGGGAAGACACCGAAATGTTGAGTTCCATCGCATCATTTGGATACATCTTGTACAGTCGAGGAATTATGTATTTCCATTTAGAAGTACTCGAGAGGAACTGCTCTTGCTCTTCATCAACATTCCACTGCATATAACCATCCTGAACGGAAATTTGGAGAATAACTATTAGTTCGAATCTGCATGGTTAAATTCCCCTGTTCCGTATGTAGATCAAATATAACAGCGTAAAATTTGCATTGAACAAAACTAAGGATGCCGAGTCCAACACTTTTTCATGTAGCAAAATATCGACCATCTTACTAGAAGCACCGTAGGCAACAAGCTCTTCCGACCGTTTATGGTAAAAGCTGGAAGTGAGATGATCAGCAGCCGTAAATAAACCATTGATGTCTAGTTCAATTGAAGATTTGCTCAAAATAGGCTCGTCGACAAATGTAACGTTCATAGCAGCAATATCATGAACCACAAATTCTTTAGGGAGTGAGTGCAATGCTGAGTCAACTGTTGTAACCACTTCACTGATCTTGTCAGAAACAGCGTCTTCAATTGCAGACTGTATTAGATCTTCAAATGCATCAATTAACCTGTGGACAGGTAGACATGGAAAGAAGAAAAATATTCCCTTATTAGATCAAAGGGTAGCTCCTCCGCCAACCGTTTTTTTCCCCGAAATAAATAATCTTCGGCAGTCTGTCACTAAATATTTAATACAAAGAACGTATCATGGAAAAACCAGTTTGATAAGATTTTAGGGAAATTTCATGATCAGAAGAGAGGAGGAGAATATTTTGATCATTTTAAAAGAGAAAGAAAGATAGAGAGCTAGTATATGAAAAGTAAATTAGCTTGAAAGGATTGGATACCCCTGGTAAAACCACGATGCACCACCGTCCATCTTTATGGACAGATCTCTTACGTGGCATCCGGATTCCAAAACAGATAGTTTGAGAGTTCCTGCTTTGTTTTCCAAAGCCACAGTGACCCCGGCATCCATACTTGGAACCTGCAAAAAAGGAGCAGCCCGGTAAAAAGGTAAGATCAAACTAAGGAAAAACGAACCCAACGGAGTAATTCTATGGCACTTTTGACACCAAATTCTACATCTCTCAGCTTATTGATCCAATTTGTCTTTTAATCCTTCTTTAGAAACACCAGTTAGATGATTAACTCCCACAAAAAAATTTATAGCAAACAGATACAACATACTAAAAGTCATTTCAGCAACCAAATGGATCCATTCTCTTGTGTCACTCGTTGTCGGCCTATATTCTTTCAGTCCATGGTATCTGAGTTCAAAGAATGGGCGAGGGGGTGGGTCACAAGTGAAATCTGAATTTGACAAAAACCACTCAAATGGAAGAAAGAAACCGCCCGATAGATCTTCTATTTGGAGTTATTTGACTATAACAGACCGTAAGCATAAGTTATAAAGGTAAAAAAGCAGTCGCTTGTTAACACATGTGGCTCCAATTTTCTCGGGCTGAACATGACTTTCCAGTTTTTTTGCCTAAAAAGAACTTCCTTTAGCCCCCGGGCACAGCCTCTATCTTGAGCTTAGTCAAAACTTACATGCTGATATCAACAACTTTTATTATAATCATTTTTTAACCGCAGCATGTGACAATTCTCCGATTTCAATCATTATTGGCCTGCCAAGCTTCTTCCAGTCCATGTTCCTTCAGCCCAACGGGCACAGCCTCTATCTCGAGCTTAGTCAAATCTTACATGCTGATATCAACAACTTCTATTATTATTATTTTTTAACCGCTGCATGTAACATTTCTCCAATTTCAATCATTATCGGCCTTCCAAGCTTCTTCCAGTCCATGTTCAATGTGATTACAGAGAAGGCAAGTGAGGAATCGAGTTACTTCGGATACTGACAAATAACTGTTTAAAACGAGAAAAGGTGACCCTGACAAATCCTCTACGTAAATTTGTTCCACTCTAACTGGAAGCATACTTCATAGACTTACACAAAGGTCCTTTACTAACAAATAAGGCTGCAGAAAGAATTCCGCTTCAAGAGCAACATCCGTTTAACCTTTTTTTCCCCTCTTCTCTGTTTATACAACTAACTGATTAACTCCTCTGCTTTCATTTCTCACAGAGGGATATAACATACTAAAACAAAATCCTTTCAACACCATCAATTTCCACCCAAACAAATTTCCAGCCAAAAAAAAAAAAAGAATTTTCACCCAAAAGAATGTCATCTTAATTGAACCAAGTTACAAAAATCCGTTCCATTTATTTTCAGCCCGTAAAATCTGGCTAAGCATCTTTCCAATTCATTCTCTCGGAGTTCAAAACAAGGCCAGGGTACGTTTCACATTACCTTCAAAATTGACTAGGATAACAGCTCAAATGAGAAAAAAGGCCCACTTGACATACCAATAACATACACAACGTTCTATTGTTTATAAATAAGGCAGCTCTCTTGACTATCCTGGTTTTCGCTTAAAACGAATATCATATAACTGCATAGCCCCGATCACAAGCTTAACCAAAACTAAAGCAAACATGCTGAAACTCACAAATTTGTTTAACATCACTACACAACAACAGCAAAAGAAGTCGAAAGAAAGCACTTTTTGAGGTGCAAAAACATATCTCATATGGTTCATAAACTTAAGGTCTAGTATTACTAAATAAGGAAGAATTATCCCCACTTGTTTTAATTTTTGGGGACGAAAATTTTTAAGGAGGGGTAGATTGTAATAACCAGTTTTTGTACAAATTACGATTTCGGTTATTTGAAATCAAAATTTGTATTATGTGTGTTTATATGAAATGTCTAATCTGATTTATCAAAATTAGAATTTATGTATGATTTTTATTCCGGTCAGCGTTTGGCCAGAAAAGAATTTAAGATATGTTAAGACGGTACTGCAGTATAATAATCAATATGAAATTATACTGTGATAAAACCGTCATTACGGATACAGAAGTGAGAATAAGGTACGGGATTATTACAGTAAAATCAAGCTCAATATTTAGAACAATAAGGCCGAGAGATTTCAAGATCGGAGAAAATTTTTACACAGTCTAGTTAAACACAGATGAATTTTGGACTGCGGTTCAGTATAATAGTACTGTTTTTAGTTAAAAACAGTATTGATTTTATTCATACTAGTATAATATTGGACTGTATTATGGAAGATAAGCCAAATGGCCCTTAGTCAAGTGACACCTCATCACCAAAGGATAATTAACCAATTTTGGATTTTTTTGAAATTATGGAAAGTATTATAAGTAATTATGAAAAAAATATGCTTACTCACCAAGTAAATCATCCTTGGCCGGCCACCTCCCATGGGTTGATAAGTAAATATATTGGTCTTGGGGGATTGAAGAGAAATTGGTGAAAAATCCAAATCACCTATAAATAGGTGATAATGTGGACTTTTGACCATTTTTTTTGGTTCCTTCTAGAATTTGCTCACTCTTTTAGTTACTTAACCACCTCAAAGCCGAGTACCAAGGGAGAGAGGGATATCAAGGGCTGGTCGGATTTTTTTTAGAAGAAATTCAAAAAAAAAAAAAAAAAAAAGGTTTGGATTCAAGTTTCAAGTCATCTCCCCACACTCTTGAGGTAAATCCTTTAACCCCTAGCTAGGTTTTGTTCAAGTTTGAAGCATGGATTTTTTTTTGTATATTTCAAAGTTTGGGATGTATTGAGCATAAGCTCATCTTCTCTATTTTCTTTATGGAATGGTTTATTGAGCTTTGATTGTGTATGATAGGCTTTAGGAAGCTTGAATGGTGTGGTTGGTTGTGTTTTTTTTTTTTTTTTTTTTTATGATGCTCTAGAAATTTCATGTTAAGGTTATGTGCTCATTAGGTGCTCATGAAATGTACCTAAGCTGTCTAAGAATGTTTTTTTTTATGTTGATGATGGAATGAGAATGCATGATATGTGGAAGGTTTTAAAAACCTCGAAAACCCTAGAAATGGTAATGTTTACCATTAGGGTTTACATGTTATTAGTATGGTTAGTATGAAATGTATGGCAAGGGAAACGATAGTAAACGCGTTGCATGCTTGTTGTAGGCTCACGGTTTTAATCGTTTGAGGTAGCGTGCGCGTAATTTTACGTACGAAACATCGAAATTGAAAAACTGCCAGTTTTGGACAAAACAGGGCAGCAGTCTGGAATGTCAGTTTTGAGGCCTCTAGAGGCCGAATTTGGAAAAGGTCAAAACACGAAAGTTGTAGAATAAGGAAAATTCTAGGGGACAACGTGGACCGTTTTCAAAAATTAGGCTCCAACGGCCTCAGTTTTAGCCAAAACCCGAGCCTGGCCTGGGCAATACCGGGTACACGGCCAGACAACTTCAACGTGGTAAATGGGTAAGTTAAGGGTGAAACTAGGTTTTGAACAAAACATGAAAGTTGTAGGAATATTTAAGATCTACAACTTTCATGAAGAAGACTTTTGCAAATTCAAAACCGATTTTCAAGTAAAACTGAGTTTTAAAAACAGTGCAGGATTTGACAGTTTCTGCACATGCACTATGGATTAAATTTTGAGACTATTTTCAGAAGCATTTTTTAGAATTTTATAGTTTTACTTTTAAAATAAATAAATAATCCTAAGTAAGGATTTATGATAAACTTTGGACCTAAGGTTACTCCTAGTAACCTAATTAATTACTAATGAACCATGTAATCAAGGTTTGTTTTATGAAAGCAAACCAATTTATGTTTGGTTGTTGATTAAGTTATGAGCCATAAGGTTACACTTAGTAACCAAATAAGTATTGACATTTGTTCTAACGAGGACTTATAACTGAATTTTAGTTAAAGGTTGGTTTGGACACCAACACTAGATATTACAAGTTATGGTAAGAGAGGTTGATCCTTATCTTACATCTTTTTGTAAACAGGTAACTAACTGTTGTTGCAACTCGTTGGAGTCGCAAACTTTCCTTCTAGCGAAAACCAGTAAGTACAACTCCGCCTACAACATAGGCCGATTGATGATTGAATGCATGTTTTAAAGTTCTACGTTGATGCATATGACTTATGATTCTCATTGTGACATCATGAAGCATGTTCACTATTTATGACTCATATGGTAAGAATATGACTAAGTTTCAAGTAAGAAACAGTTTTAGGACTATGTCATTATGAAAGATGAAAAAATCAAATAAGTTGGCAAGTTAAGTTGCCTTGTGTCGTACCGACCTGCTCTAGGTCAGGTTTGGTCCGTGGTTTGAGTTGGATTGGGCTGGCCGCCCCAACCATTCCATGGCAGCGCGCCACGGTACGAACACTTATGATACGTAAGGGCTCGGAAAATATAAGCTAACTTAAGAAAGCATAATCAAAGCATAATTGGTTCATGCATTTCTTTATTATATTATGTTTTGCGGATAAATGGTTGTACTTGCTAAGCGAAAGCTCACAACTTACGTCTATGCTGTAGGTAAGTTCCCTACCGGTAATATTTGATACAAGAGGGTGGAGCGCTGCAGAGGTGTCTATGAGATTACGGGCTGGGAACCACTACGCGTTTTGTTATTATATATTTTTAAGTTTCAAACACGAGTGCTTGAGTTGGTACTTATTTATGTTTATGTTTATATATATGTTTACATGCAAGTATATGCGTATAAAAAAAAAAAAAAAAACTCCGAATTTCCACTTAATGAATATATAAGTAATTATGTAAGTTATGTAAGAAGTAACGGCCTACGTAAGGTGGGTCGTTACAGTTTTCTAGGGAAACCATCGTGGTATCCCTAGGGATACGACAACGGTTTCCCCTTGAAACCATCGTGGTATCCCTAGGGCTATCACGATGGTTTCAATAAACCATCGTTGTAGCATGGTGGAAACCACGATGGTTTCCCTGGAAACCATCGTGGTAAGTTCCTTACCACGACGGTCGTGGTATGTTCTTTAATGTTAACTTTTTAGCCCATTTTTCTCCATTACACGATGGTTAAAAAACCGTGGCGGAATCTTAAAAAATACTACGACTTTGGATTCCACGACGGTTAGAAAACCATCGTGTAAGTGTTACCACGACGGTTAAAAACCATCATGGAATCTATATTCTCAGTGAGATAAGCTCCAAAAGAATAACAAATATTAGAGAGAGAAAGAGAGAGGAGAAAATGGTTGTTGCAGCTTCCTTGCCACTAAACAAGGTAGAGGAGATATATAAAAAATATAAATATTAAATGTTTATGATTTAAAAACTTTTAGGTGGTCAATTTATTTTGTAGTAAATTAAAGGAAAAGGAACGAAAAATGTTTTCGATTTAATCATGTATTTATTTTTAAAAAAATCAGTTATGAGGATTTAGTATCTCACATAATAATATAAGGAAAAAAAATAAGAAAAAGAAATAATACTCATAAACCCATCCTTTATAATTTATTCTTAATTAAAAGGAATTGTTAGGATTTTCAATATCATGCTTTGTCGGCATTTAATATCAAAAAAATCAATTAACTGCAAGTTTTGAATTGTTTGATGTTTGTTTGAATTTCTTTGTGATCAAGTTGTTGATGAATTTTTTTTTTTTTTTTTTTAGTTAGAAAAAACAAATTTCGTTTCCAATTAAACTTGACATTAGTACTCCTGATAGAGATTTGAGCTGCAAATTTTGAATATGCTAACATGGAAGTTAATCTTATGTTTAAAATTGTCTAGGTTCGTTTTTACTAACTCTAGTTTTATTTGAGCGATTTTTGTGTCTATCCATTAGAGGATTTCAAGGAAAAAGTTCGATCTTGAATTGATGTTTAATTTGATGTCGTTTAAGTTTACTATGATGGTAGCTAATTGCAAGATTATTAACAGCCCAATTCTGATTTCAACTTAGATCTTATGAAGATCTAATCCAAGATGTAGTGAAATAAACCTAAACGCTTTCTTATATCTTGCAGTTTATTATTGAAATGATCTCACGTGAAGAAAATCTGAGCATTTCTTAATAAACAGTTTATTACTACTATTATTATTACTACTGGGAATTAAGTAGATAATAAACAGTTTTTGAACACTTGTTTTGACCAAACTTTTTTTATAAAGAAAAATGGTTGGTGATCAATAAAACATTTAATGACCCAATCGGTCAATAACTGATTGACAGGTAAAAACACATATTAATATTGATTAATTAGTAATTGACTTTATGTTAAGTGGTGATTAAATATTTTAAAAAAGGATTATTTTTAATTATTGAGAAATGTTCTCCAGATGAAAAAGAAAACAGAGAAGCGTGATTAATTAGATTTGCTAATTCAACTATTTTTAGAAAGCAAATTACATTGACAATTAACTGGAGGTATGAGAGGGTTAATTTGGATATAATGTGAAAAATGTTGTAAAAGAATAGTTTTTTGGATGTAAATACTAAATATAACTACTCTATTGAGATATATTCGCTGATGGGTTTACTTATTGAGAAAGCCCACTAATGGGACTCTTTTCTTACTTTGTTTTGTTTTTCTCTTTTAATTAATTTTCCACAGGAAGGCTTGGTTACTTCTTTCTCTTTTTTAAGTTTTACATCTACTGTTTGAGAGCGCTTATTGATTTTGAAAATCATTGATAAAATCATTGAGAAACATTTTATGCCGTAAAGCTTCAAACTACAAACGTCATATACTATGATATAATTTCTAAGAAAAACACTCAAGGATAAATTGAGCCCAGTTTCTATGACATATATAGATTATCCAATCTCAAAATAAAAATAAAAATAATTGTATGGTAGGGGAGCGAATGAGCCACTTTAAATAAGTTTATTGTTCCGACTTAGAGTCCGATTTGATTCGGTATATGCTACGTGAGCCTCCAGTAGTTTACCAAATAAATTGACAAGTTAGGCAATCCCGGCCCAACAAGCAAAACCGATGGTGTCTGGGCCACGACCAGCTAAAGCTAAAGTCTCAGCCAGCTACAGCAATAAAAACTCAAAGCCTCGTCATACATGGTGGAAAAGAAGACTCTTGCGTGGCCTTCATACCCGAACTTTCCCTTCCACCACAACAAAAAGCAAAGGTTGGCAACCCAATCTGCTTATCCGAGTGAGTTTTACGGGCACACTGGTCCAGAAGCTCCGCAAGCTCAATATGAAGAAAACAGAATAATTTGAAGTAGAAATCTATTGGTTAGAAAACAAAGTCTTATAGATATAGTGCCTTGTTTCAAACCCTACCATAGATATCCAGGAGTTGTAAACAAAGTCCAAGGAAATGAAACTCGTTTCTTTTTATTCTAACTATATATATATATATATATATGCATGCTAAGAACTGGTAAAATTATGGTCCGACGGAAAATTACAGCAAGTCAGCACAGGGCTAATAAGTAGCTTGAAAAACGAAGACCTCGAAACGCATACTAAATTCAGAATATAGAGGGTAGATTATTACATCACAAAGAGATTGCAAAGCAATAGCAAAGTATGTTATGGTCACTCATCAATCGTTTCCAACTCAAGAGTCATCTGTCTTGTGCACATCGTTGGATTTGTCGTCGGTTTATTTGGAGAGGCAAAAGGATTAGGTGGTATGGTCAATTCTTTGACTCCGGCTTCCAGCATTTGAATGACAGCTTTCATGGTAGGCCGGCTTATGGGGTGCCATTGGATGCACCAGAGTCCTACAATTGCAAGTTTCTTAGCAATTTTAGAATCTTCCTCTTCCTCGATTATCTGAATCTACAAAGCTCTTCCTTCCTCTAAATGACTGTAAATCCATTCTGGGTAGTAGATTTCATCTATGTTTTCCTCTGTTGGGATAGAGTTTTTTGGACACGTTCCAAGCAACAACATTCCAAAACTGTAAACATCTTACTTGTAGGATACGTTCCCAAAGTTCTTCGAGAAGACTTCTGGTGCAATGTAACCAATAGTCCCTCTAGCTGTGGTCATGGACACTATACTTTGATCCTTGGAACACAACTTAGCAGGTCCGAGATCCGAAATTTTTGGTTTGAAGTTATGGTCAAGCAAAATGTTGTGGGGCTTGATATCGAAATGCAAGATCCGTTGATCGCAGCCTTGGTGGAGATACTCAATTCCCTCAGCCTTGCCTACAGCAATATCCTGCAATTTTTCCCAACTAAGTGAGCACTTTGCGGTTCCAGATGTTGATGATATGTACTTCTCCAGCGAATCGTTCAGCAAGAACTCATAAATGAGTGCTCTTCTAAATCCTTCAGCACAGTAGCCGACCAACGGACCTCACTGTGAATTAGACCCATCGTTCCTACGTCATTGATGAATTCATCCCCATTTCCCTTGAAATTGTTTAGGATCTTCACGGCAACCAGGACCTCATTGGACAGCTTTCCTTTGAAAACTGTTCCAAACGCTCCTTGGCCTAACTTTTCCTTGAACTGATTTGTTATCCTCTTTATGTCAGCGTAGGCATATCTTGATGGCTTGGATGCTCTGTAATCATCTAACCAAAATCAAATGTAACTTTTTCTTGCATATAAAACTACACTAAATGTTAACCAAATCTTAAGATCTTGTATGAGTGTTTAATTAGGAACTAACTATATGCACAGTAATGATGACCCTTAATGCAACTATAGAAATTTTTATGACGTGTTTGAACCATTTTCATAAGCATTTGATCGAGAAGCTGTTATCTTTTCCTCCACAGTATGAACAATTTGGTTCTAACCATGTAAATGAAAACCATCCGAATTATTCCAGAATAAATGTTCTGGAACTGACGCATTGAACATCTTCTTACAGGAAACGAGATGTGGCCAGTTCATGATCACATATTGGACGTAATAAGTGATGTAAACAGAAAATTATCGTCACTGAGACAGGGGAGATGAGTACCAAATTCATATGATTTATATCTACGGTTAGAAGAGCAATTCAACAGAGTAGAGCCAATAATGTCATCAGATGAGTAATTGAGAGGATAAATTGACTGATTGAAGAATTTTAAGATTTTTCTATGTAGACTACATTGATCTTTGTCATGTACTTGAATTCTCCGCCATCTGTAGTCTATATATTTTACATACAGCGTCATCCGAATACCAGGCAGCTAAAGAGTAGTGTGATCAGAACTAGTACATGAAAGGGTGAAGCCAGGGCAACCACAGCAGTCTTTCTGCTTGTCTTTGAGCCAGAAAGGGAAACTGATTAGAGCCTCGTATTCCCCGCATCTCGCTTCTTGACATACATCTTTGATGGCTGCTATATTATCTGCAAGATTTGTTGTGAAAATAAGTAAAGAGGAGATGGTCATCAGCTTTAGTACAATGGAAACATTTATACCTGGAATTCGATCAGGAAAGTAGTGATGCTTCTCGGGTCTCGGCCTGTATATTAGAATTTACCCGTGATGCAGGGCCAATGCAAAGAAAGTCGTCCTCTTTCACTTTTTACCAAATTTCAGCTGTCCTCTTTTTTCTTTGCTTCTGAAGATTCTATGTATATACATTGTCAAAAAAATAATAATAATAATAAATAAATAAATAAAAGAAGAAGAAGAAGAAGAAGAAGTCTTTTGCTTTGCTTCTGAAGATTCTATGTATATATACATTGTCAAACCAAAAAAAAAAAAAAAAGGAGAAGTATTTTTCTTTGCTTCATATTTTCTTTGCTTCTCAAGATTCTATGTATACATTGTCAAAAAATTAAAAAAAAAATAAAAAAAAGGAAGAAGAAAAAGAAGAAGTATTTTTTCTTTGCTTCTGAAGATTCTATGTATATGGATGGGCCATAAATTCATTTAAAAAACGCAGTATGAAAATGAAAAATGCGGTATCAAATGGTTGAAATGAATAGTATTTTGGGAGGGTGTTTTAGGTTTCTTAAAAGTTAGGGGTGTTTGGTGCTTCATTTTGAATCATAATTTACAATTCAATTTTTGTCTTTTTCTGTAAACTCAACTTCAGTTTTACTATTTTATACAGTTTTGTAAGTCCATAACTTTGCATATTCAAGTCTAAATGAATTGATTTTTTTTTAATTATACAGAATTTCGAGACGGAGGAAACAAACTCCATATTGATTTTTTTTTTCCGATCACATTTCAAGCTTTTTCACTGTTTAACTTCAGCAATTCAAATGTCTTACCAAACACACAATTCAATTCAAACTCAAATACTACAATCCAAACCTTAGCACCAAACGCATCTCTGTTCTCTTCCCGCAGCTATATCCGTAATATAACCTCTCCTTTCAGACTCACAACCGACCCGTTGAACTGTGGCGACTTAAGGTATAACCTTTCTTGCGAGAACAACCTTACAGTCCTATACTTGCCTGTTTCGCCAGTATGTGATTCTTACTAGAGAAGAGGAACAGTTCAATTTTCCTTTTATTATGTCTCCAGCACAGAATATCAAAGATACCACGTAAAGGCAATAACTTATGAGAACTACACGATTCGACTGGTGGATCCCTTTATCCGGAAAGATGATTCTTGTGCATTGAACAGCACTTTTTCCACAAGGCCGCCGCTGCAGTACTACTCTTACTATACATTCATGACGACGAATTCAATTTCGGTGAATGGGAGGAGTCTTGCTGGATAGAAAAAGTGACTCTCACAGCAAAGGGAGATCAGAAGAATGACAGCAACACTCCGCGGACTCCCCTGGAGATCCGTGACGCCCTGGTTTACGGGTTTGAGCTTTCGTGACTGCAAAGTTTTAGCACAAGTAGTGTTTTTGATGCAAAACGTCGGTAACATAGAGAATCGGCTAAGCATGGACTAAGCTATCACTGTGGTAAGATACATTGGTCTTACTCGCCATTTTTAACAACAAAATCATATTTTGATGTTGCTAATTAAAATATTCTAAATATCAATTAAGAAAATGATACCATAAAACATATCATAGGTTTTTTTTTTTCTGGCTAATTAATATATTCACAAGATTCATTTTCATAGTTTTTTTTTTTTTTTGGTTTTACTAAAGCATTTACATCGTGATTAATTAACATGTAGTACTGCTTTCCGGCCGGGATTGTAAGTATTCTCATGCAATTAATTTCACTATTTTCAAAATAAATTTTCACTATTTTCCAATATTTTGGTTTCTTTTGTTTCCTTGCAGTTTATTTGCACTACTACCTAGGAACAAATACATTGGTAAGCCTTTTATTAATTTATAATAAAAAGACAATGTCTTTTTACTAATTCGGTAAAAAAAGGCCTTTTGTAAGGCCTTTTTATTAATTTATAATATCCTTTTTCTCAGTGGGAAATTAAAAAGACAATCTCTAGAAAAGAGCTTACAAACAGCATGGGTGAGATATTATGGATCATTTGATAGAGTTTTTGTTTTTAATTTTTATAGAAAGAAGAAAAATAAAAATTATGACTTCTCTTAAGTGTTTTTTGGATCTACATTTTTAACAGAATTAATGAGTTAAATTAGAAATGGTTTTCGAATTTTCTTACAAGAGTTTATAATGTATTACTATAAGATTCAAATTTCATTCAAAGAATTTTATTGAAAACTCACAATTTATGATTTTAACTAGAAACTCTTTAAGATATTTCTTCTTAAGCAACTTTTGACCTGATAAGTCAAAATTAATTTGTAAAAAGGTCTACTAATTGAAACACAATTAATAGAAAATATTACTATTTTTTTAATCATATATTTACTTACAAAATTAATAGAAAAAAATATAAAAAGAAAATATCGATCTTTTCACACCCCTGAATATTGATTTTTAATTAAATATAATAAATACTAATAAAGAAAATTACAATTAATTTTATATCATTGAGAGTAATAAAATCACAGAAAAAATAAATAATCATGTAACACGTAAATTTTTATACATGTTCACCTCAATGTGAGACTACATCATGGTTTAGCCATTGGAGTAATTTATAATGATAATCAAGAAGTTTACAAGAGAAATTCACACTCACACACTCTCTATATTTTCTCTAATCTCTCTTAGTAAATCCTTAATAACGGCTCTCCCTTCCCCCTCCAAATAAAAAAAATTAGGGCAATTAAAATTGTAAGTGTGGAATTCTCACATACCCCCTTACCACGAAGGTCGATACACGTGTTGTCTCTGCATAAAACGTTTCTCATAGGATATAAGCTCCACAACTTGGCAAATTTTACTTTTATACGTCTAATAAGTTTACATATTAGAATGGAATAAATAAACTTTACGTTCTCAAAGCGGGAACGGATTAATAAGTTGTGAAAATTATCAGATTTTAATTTATGACTTCAAATTAGCCATCATTTCCAGATTTTGTTGTACTGTAGTTTCTATATTGGAGCATCGCTTACCTGTTGAATGTTAATGGGGCTTTGGTTATTCAAGGCAGAGATGACACATTTATTAGAGCATTCATGGTTATTCAATATTTGCAATCATATGTTTGAAAAACCTTAATCTGTTAATTTGATTTTTTTAAAAAGTTAATAAGGAGAAAAAATTGTACAATGGATTTATAATATCTTACTAAAAGTCTGATTCAAATTTCAAAATATATTCGGAAGATCTTTTATAAGAAATTATATTTGTGACTTCACTAGAATCTTTTTTAGAGAACAAAAATTCATGTTACACATCATACAAACACCTCCAAATTAAACTAAAAAAAAAAAAAGCAAGTTGTAAACACCAAACCACTAATCATTTATGTAATCGAAATCTATATTGGCGGCTTGAACTTTCCTCTAACAAAAACCAGTGGAATTAACATTTTATGCCCGTGAACCTTATGAAGAAAAAGAATGATCATTGATATATCAAGTCACTAGTAGCTTTAGTAATTTGAAATAATTTTCTCTCCGGACTAACCTAGTCCACATTTACTCGGAAATTGAAAACCAACCATTTATTTGGAAAATGCTAGAGAAATAACATTTTCTTTAGTAAAGAAATTACGTGTAAGTTGTTTTCATTTTCTTTCCATTTCCGTCTCGAGACAAACGTGCTCTTAATTTATTATTAAAAGTGTTAGTTAAGTGTGAACCTTGTATATGAAGACGACAATGAGGAACTATAGTGATCATAACTCGTATGCTAGAAGTTTAATTTATCCACAATCTCAAGCTTTTGAATTTTATGATTTTTATATGTTGATTGGACACTCTCTCTACTTGAACCCATTAATCATGGGGATCAATGCCAGACTTCTGTGCATGATGATAGGTTTGGATCCCAATCCATTTCCGCGAGACCTTACGCGTGAGGAAGGGTGTTAGAATTTGAATTTGTCTCATTTCACCAAATTACTAGACTTAACGTTGTTTATATGTGAATTGATCATCTTCTCCCTTTGAGCTAGTTTTTAGAAGTTTTATCCAAACCCATTTATCGTCGTCAAAGAACTTTCTCAACTCTACACCTTGATCACATTTGGTTGTTTGGCATATATATGCAAATACGTCTCTCTATATGTATATATCTATATTGCGTTGTATTTATTGTTATTTTTCTCAACTTAGTTGGAATGTACTTTAGATTTTTGACACTAATAATTATCCTCTCTCGTAGCTTATTAATTTAAAAAATATATATATATTACAGAAGTTTAGGCATTATAAATGACAATGTTGATATTTTATTTTTCCTTTTGCTATGAAAAAATTCTCATCTCTCTTAATGATTTTACCAGTTGGACTGTTAGCACCAAGAACAGCTTTGGGAGTTTCATTTATGGTTGCCCTTTTCATCTACAAATGGCGAAGACGGCATTTATCAATTTTATGATGGCATTGAAGAATTCCTCCAAAGTCATAACCACCTCATGCCCATAAGATACACTTATAAGGACATTAAGAAGATGACTAAAGGCTTCAGAGACAAATTGGGTGAAGGAGGCTTCGGATCGGTATACAAAGGAAAGCTTTGTAGTCGCAGACTTGTAGCGATCAAAATGCTAGGTAAATCCAAGTCTAATGTGGCTACATGTGAACCACTTAATATTGAATGGGATTGGGCCAGCCATTCTCCCAATTGTGGACCAATCTTGTCCCCACTCCACCCTGCACAAGGTTCATTAAAGATGGAATGCACGTGATCTCTGCATTTTGAAACCATCGATTTACTGAAATTGACCGTACAGGCCCAACTCTTTGCAGCCCAACTTTCTTGTGATATCTTTCTCTAAAGAAAAAAAAAATTGAAAAACAACAGATAGTGGTTTTCATAAATAATTAAAGTAAACAGCAAGTTTTAAAAATATTTGAATTAAATAATAAATTATCAGGTAAACAATTTTATTTATGTTAAATTTATCAAGTAAATGATTTATTTACATCTTGTCAACATGTAATTTACCTAGTAAATTTTTTACTTCCCTAATAAATTATATAATTACTTAAAATATTTTAAAACGTTTTACCTCAATTATCTGCGTAAAAATACTATTACTGTAAAATTCCCTACAAAATTTATAGCATGAGTAGTATATGGAACGGTTCGTTCACTAATGCACAAAGGTGAAAAGCATCGATTCATAACTAGATTGTTAAGCCTTTATTTCGAAAAATAAATAAATAAACAAAAGAAATTCCCGAATTTTAGGGTCATCTTTATTTTATCCTCTAAAATTTAGAACTCTCATATTATCTATTGAATATTGAATTACTCTTATCTACCCTTTTTTGTTTTTGTTTTGTTTTTTTTTTTAACAATTGTGGGGCTTATATAACTCCCACTAATCATAAAAAGTATGAAAACATTCTCATATTATGAATATGAGATCTTATATCCAAATCTCTCCCTTCCCTCCCCAGGAGGGCTTCTCTAGGTAGTTGATTAGATCGAAAGTGGAGTCCACCTCTTAATACAAACGTATAGAATAATGCATATTCAAATTAACTTATCTATAGAAAAGCAAGAAATATTAATTAGACTGTTCACGTCATTTTTTATTTTTTATTTTATTTTTTATAAATGGTTTGGATACCAAATTGCTAATTTTCTTTTTCAGAAGACTTTGTGGAGGACTTGGTAAATCATTAGTGGAACCCGCAGTCAAGTCGTGCTTAAGATGGCTAGAAAGTTACCAAAGACTACGGCGAAGACTTAGAATTTTAATATAATATGATTTGTACCAGAAAAAATATGACCCAAAAAGAAAAGTATATTTGTGTTTTGTGTTTTTTGTTTTTGTTGTTGGTATTTTTTTTTTAATTGGTGGCTAATTGTACAAGACCAAGCAGCGTCATGAAAACTAGTAAATAACGTTTTCATAGTACAAGACAGCGTGGAAGACTCGGTAAACATGACGTACTAGTTGCGTGGTAGTTTTTTTTTTTTTTTTTTTTGTTTTGTTTTTTTTAGAGGATAACTAATCCTATCATAGAAATTTAATACATCTCAAGTATATGATCATTTATTTGATAACTCATCTTATACAAAATTCCCAACTCAAATTTATTAATAAAAAATTTATACATAAGTTTGATCAATCCAACCACAAGAACCAATAAAACGAGAAAGTATGCCAGATGAATACAAAACAAACAAGTAAAAAAAAAAAAAAAAAAAAGACAAATGAAAACAAAAAATTTAATAAAAATTATCTACTCTCTTAATTAAAAATATTAAGAGAGAACTCGTTAAGTGTTAAATGCAAACTTTTAAACATAAAAACTAAAAAAGTAATATTTTTTAACTTTCGACTTCTTTGATTCCTTAATTTCGATTTCCCCTCAACCCTTCATCGGCCACCATTCTCTCGATCTCTGGAGCCTTTTTTTTTTTTTTTTTTTTTTAAACTTTTTGGGTTAGGTAGCCTTCTATATTCCGAATCAGTTTATAGAGGCCTTTCATGGTGGTATTAGACAGTTTTCCGGAGCGGTTCCGGCCGGTTGCAACTCTTTCTCTCTCTAGATTTAGTTTCTCTCTCTAAAATACTGTAGATACTGTTTGAAAATTTTTTAAACCGTGCCAGGGAGGGGGATATTTGGGTCGGTGTGAGATAGGGTAAAGCTGGAACTTGCCATACATTTAATGTTGTTGGGCCCCACAGATCAGTGACGATGCTGACGTGGTGGTGCTAGAAATAAAGGGAAAAAAAGTTGTGCTTTTTTAATATAATTTATCCCACAAATGCTAAAAAGAAATTAACCCAACTCTAAATAGAAAAATTGAGTAAAATTTGATAGAGGAAAAAGAGTTAGTATGGTTAACATCAATAATTACTCATTTCCATCTAATCTATTAATCAAGAAACTCCATCGGAGCTAGTAAATCATAGATGGAAGAAAATGATCCACAAAAGTACTATCTTTCATAGCTAGAGTACCCAAAGGGCTCAAGTCAGTAAATGCTAAATTTTACCAATTCTTCTTAACTTCAGG
>CM046374.1:27593210-27646599 GCA_025413025.1 Ficus hispida | reverse complement strand
ATGACCTCTGCCGCTAAAATATCATCGAGGGTTCCAGCCATGGTCGAGTGGAGGGTAGGCTGCGGAACATGCTGTCTGATGTGAGGCGGCGTTCCGTTCACTAGTAGAGTCACTGCCTCCAGCTGGGGCTCTGGAATATCCTGGGGTACATGGGGATGCATCATCTCCTCAAACCTCCACCAGTAGTGGCTCATCGTCTCGCCCGGGTATGCGTGCCAGGCCTGGGATAACATCTGGTACCGTGTATGACGCATATTACGGTAAATATTCGGATCTCTAGCAGGTGCACCCTCATCTCTGGGTGGGAGTGGTCCGTAGCGCTCTAACATTACTGCACGAAACTGCGCCCAGGTGCGATCAGGCACCTGACGCTCCCCAACGTCGATCCACCATAGCCGCGCATCTCCGTAAAGACATTTGGCAGCGAGCATGATCTCCAGATAGTCCGGGATGTGACACATCAAGAATGTTTGCTCCATATCTTGGAGCCACGCCTCGACGTGCACAGTACGCCTCGTGCTGTCAAAGGATAGGGGGTGTGCGCGAAAGAAAACCGTAACGGAGTCCCTATCTTCTTCTGTCATCATGGGGTCCATCGTATCGTATCTACACGCAATGCTTAACTATAAGCATACATATATAAAACACAAAGTAAATTTAAACTTACATATGGTGGGGGCGATGGCAGGCAGACCGTGAAATGATGTCGCAGGGAACCTCTCTGATACCAATCTGTGACGCCCCGCCTTGTACGGGCCGTCACTACTTGACTTAACTTAACTTACTTGAACTTAAACTTGTTTTATCCCATTTTTCATCATAAAAATAGTGGGGATTTTTTTTTTTTTTTTTTTTTTTTAATAGCGGAAGCAGTATATTTACATACACTCTTACATAAATAAAATAGCTGTTTGTTTTCTCAAAATAGATATATTAATTAATTCCTCTTGAGATGTGAATCCCAACCCGTTCATCATTTCACAGCCACCGGCTTCACCCTCCACCATGCAGTTAATGCAAGACAGGCTGTTTACCTACAGCATAAACTTCAAACAATGAGCGAAAGCTCAGCAAGTACAACTCCTATACCGCAAACCAATTACATGAAACATACATAACCTTTTTCATGAAATCATAACCATGGCATCGTATCATCTTAAACATGAAAACATAAACATAGCATCATTTCATCTTAAACATGAAAACATAAACATGGCATCGTATCATCGATTTCTTCATCTTAACATGACATTCCGTCGTGAAATGCATGAACCATTTATGTCCAATTATGCTTGCTTTCTTATATCACACTTTATCTTGTTGATTTTACTTGTGGGCCCGTTAACTTGATGTGCATGTACCCGGCGCGCAGCTTAAGGAGATTACCCAAGCTTTCGACCCGATCGTCATCAGGGGGCACGACACTGGCTCTTGTGGCCTTTTCTCAAACGTTCTGTTTGTAGGTCTTTCTTGACATCTTTTCAGTTGATAGATTAGTGAGCATACTTATATTATGTCTCCTAATCTCATGTTCTATCAATGCATGGACATGCGTACTTTTTCATGTAAGCATAATAACAATACTTGAAACATTCATCATACAGTAGGCATATTGCAACCATCGAGCAAATCATCAATTAACACTTAAACAGTATAAAGTAAACATGTTAAGTAAACATACAACTCTAGCCTATGCTGTAGGCGGTGTTGTACTTACTTTATCTTTGTTGTTCGCGTGATCGACTTTCCTTTCCCGAGCACGTTCGCAGATCACCTCCTGCCCATGGACGTTTACACGTGAGGTCTCTATTCTAAGATCGATTAATGTCGGATTAAACCAACATAATTATTTTTCGGTTATAAGACCCTCTTCTAACACAAGCGAAGGGGTCACATGGCGTAACCCACAACGTAAATTATTAATTACGGGTTCATGTAGAGAATCATAATCTTAACTTAACCTCAATCCGCATGATTAACTCAGGGCTTGGGCAAGGCCCTAGTAACTCGAAATAATTTTTCGGCTACTAACGCAGTATCTTATTCATTTTAATCTTGAAAACCTTGAACTTGATTAAAAATATCATTTTCTTGTTTATTTACGTAAGTTTGGTGAATAGCACCCAAACTTGTCTTGAAAATTACAAAACACTTGAAAACATTTCTATAAAACATTCGGGGATCGAAAACTGCCTTTGGAACGGTTTTCGGGTTTGAAAATGATGTTTGCAAGTTGGAAAACGTTTTTTTTTCCTAGTCATTGTCTAGAAAATCCCGTGCATGAGATTTTACTCACTGCACGGATTTTGTTTGAAAATTCATAACTTAAAATGTAAAACGAATTTGGAAACACTTTCTTCACGAAAGTTATAGCTAACAAAAAGATCTAAAACTTTTATGTTTTGAACATTTTCTGATTCTGGCTCAGTTGATACCAGTTTTTGTTTGAACACATGTGAATCGTTGGAATCTGGTCACCCTGACCAGTTCTCGGTTTTTCTTCAAAACAAAGGCCATTAGAGCCTTATTTTTAAAATCTGTCCACGTTGTCCCATAGGAAATACCCTAACGAACAACTTTCGTGTTTTAAGTTTTTACCCATTCGGCCTCTAAGGACCTGTAAGTCTCACTTTTCCGAGCTGCCGGGTGTTGGACCCGAGAGCAGTTTTGGTGTTAGTCCAAATTTTACGTTCCTATTCCTTGCTCTAGCTCGATCGCCCAATGCGAGACCTATCAACACATGCACGTCCTCTAACGTCCCTCATTCACATAAAATTTTAAATCCCGTGATTCGGATCCAACTCAAGGCCGAGACCCTCCCTTGGTCCACGGTTTTGAGAGAAAAACACCCATTCAACAAAACTCAACCAAACATCATACAAACCCTAGAACATGCATCTAAAAATTTGATAACCATAATAAAGACATGAAACCCTTAAATATAAACCCTAACATGCATCTCTATCACACAAAAAATCATAGAGCATTAATCCAACCAAACATGCAAAATAATCACCTCAAAAACCTAAATCAAGCATAAAAATATAACCTAAGCTATTTAGGGCCAAAACCGAAAATTATGAGCTCAAGCTCTTACAAATTTTGTGCTTGAAATACATAGTAAAACCCTTGAGAAAATGAACCAAAAAAATTTGAACCAAGAACTAGAGTAAGATTCGGATTTTACCTCAAAAAATCCGGTTGTTCCTAGCTTGATCCTAGTTGAAATTTAGCCTCCAATGGTGCACGGTTTGGACCTCAAAAATGGTCACAAAAATTTTGTTAACTTCCTCCTCTAACCAACCTTAGAAAAGAGAAGAAAAATGCTCAAAAACCTTACCTTTGAACTCACAAAAAACCGAGCTTTAAGGGGGGGTTCTTCACAACTTTTTGGCTTGATTTGCTCTTGGTTTCTTAGCTTTCTCTCTCTCTCTCTCTCTCTCTCTCTTTCTCTCGGATTTCTTGGAGTGAAAGTGCCGAATGATATGGCTGAGAAAGGGGTTAAGAGCTGCTGAACTTTGGGGTTTGAAATCCCTACAAATAGTGTCTCTAGCTAGGGGAAATCATAGGCTTTCTTTTCCAAGAAAATTTGGTTCAAAACTTGCCAATTGGTCCTCCAATTTTTTGCAAGCTTTTGCCCACAAGGGCTTGGGGTGGCCGGCTGCTATGGGGAGGAAAATGGGGGAGTGGTTGACAACTCATAGATGAGGTGTCACAAGCTCATTGGTCCATGTGTGTGGAGGATTAAGTCCTAACTTAGCTTAATTGTGATATAATTAAGCTTAAAGGCTTGTTTGGTTCAATCTTTTTGAAAAATTGTGTAATTTCAACACATTGCAATAAATTTTTAATACTGAGTTGCTTAAATACTCAGTATCGAAAATTACATTGCATTAAAATTTTCGATATGTGAAAAACCGATCGGAAAATCTTTTCTCTAATTTTTCCGAATCCTTTCGCCCTGAACTCTAGCTTAGTATGCTTGATTTTTCTAAGGTGATTTCAATTCTTATTAAAACTCATCTTGATCAAGAAATGAGTTTTTAGCAGTAATTTTACTCGTAAAGGTCTTTTGCGAGTCCATGCAATTTGTTTTTGAGTCTTAATAAATCTTAAGAACTCGTTTAACAGTTTAAGTTCTAAAACGAACTTCCGCATGAAATACCGATTACGGTAAACATCTTACACGAAATTTCTATAAAATATGAATCGAAGAAATTCGGGTGTTACAATGCGGACGATGCGGCGGGTGAAGGGCGGTGTGGGATACCACTACGCAAAATTTTCCGCAACCGCTTTTGAATCTCAAAAGTAAATTATGTTATGCAATATGTATGAAGTTTAAAGACTTAAGAAGATATCTTCAGTATAGTATGTATACATGATAAGTTTTTCTCTACAAGATAACTTATGTAAATATGTTTTAAAGAAAAAAAAAATTATTCTCAATTTTTCAAGTAAGATAAGTACAAGTAAGTATGGTGTCGACCTGGCTTGGGAAGTCGGGGCGTCACATCCCAAACTTTGAAATATACAAAAAAAAATCCATGCTTCAAACTTGAACAAAACCTAGCTAGGGGTTAAAAGATTTACCTCAAGAGTGTGGGGGAGATGACTTGAAACTTGAATCCAAACCTTTTTTTTTTTTTTTTTGAATTTCTTCTAAAAAAAATCCGACCAGCCCTTGATATCCCTCTCTCCCTTGGTACTCGGCTTTGAGGTGGTTAAGTAACTAAAAGAGTGAGCAAATTCTAGAAGGAACCAAAAAAAAAGGTCAAAAGTCCACATTATCACCTATTTATAGGTGATTTGGATTTTTCACCAATTTCTCTTCAATCCCCCAAGACCAATATATTTACTTATCAACCCATCGGAGGTGGCCGGCCAAGGATGATTTACTTGGTGAGTAAGCATATTTTTTTCATAATTACTTATAATACTTTCCATAATTTCAAAAAAATCCAAAATTGGTTAATTATCCTTTGGTGATGAGGTGTCACTTGACTAAGGGCCATTTGGCTTATCTTCTATAATACAGTCCAATATTATACTAGTATGAATAAAATCAATACCGTTTTTAACTAAAAACAGTACTATTATACTGAACCGCAGCCCAAAATTCATCTGTGTTTAACTAGACTGTGTAAAAATTTTCTCCGATCTTGAAATCTCTCGGCCTTATTGTTCTAAATATTGAGCTTGATTTTACTGTAATAATCCCGTACCTTATTCTCACTTCTGTATCCGTAATGACGGTTTTATCACAGTATAATTTCATACTGATTATTATACTGCAGTACCGTCTTAACATATCTTAAATTCTTTTATGGTCAAACGCTGACCGGAATAAAAATCATACATAAATTCTAATTCTGATAAATCAGATTAGACATTTCATATAAACACACATAATACAAATTTTGATTTCAAATAACCGAAATCGTAATTTGTACAAAAACTGGTTATTACAATCTACCCCTCCTTAAAAATTTTTGTCCCCAAAAATTAAAACAAGTGGGGATAATTCTTCCTTATTTAGTAATACTAGACCTTAAGTTTATGAACCATATGAGATATGTTTTTGCACCTCAAAAAGTGCTTTCTTTCGACTTCTTTTGCTGTTGTTGTGTAGTGATGTTAAACAAATTTGTGAGTTTCAGCATGTTTGCTTTAGTTTTGGTTAAGCTTGTGATCGGGGCTATGCAGTTATATGATATTCGTTTTAAGCGAAAACCAGGATAGTCAAGAGAGCTGCCTTATTTATAAACAATAGAACGTTGTGTATGTTATTGGTATGTCAAGTGGGCCTTTTTTCTCATTTGAGCTGTTATCCTAGTCAATTTTGAAGGTAATGTGAAACGTACCCTGGCCTTGTTTTGAACTCCGAGAGAATGAATTGGAAAGATGCTTAGCCAGATTTTACGGGCTGAAAATAAATGGAACGGATTTTTGTAACTTGGTTCAATTAAGATGACATTCTTTTGGGTGAAAATTCTTTCTTTTTTTTTGGCTGGAAATTTGTTTGGGTGGAAATTGATGGCGTTGAAAGGATTTTGTTTTAGTATGTTATATCCCTCTGTGAGAAATGAAAGCAGAGGAGTTAATCAGTTAGCTGTATAGACAGAGAAGAGGGGAAAAAAAGGATAAACGGATGTTGCTCTTGAAGCGGAATTCTTTCTGCAGCCTTATTTGTTAGTAAAGGACCTTTGTGTAAGTTTATGAAGTATGCTTCTAGTTAGAGTGGAACAAATTTACGTAGAGGATTTGTCAGGGTCACCTTTTCTCGTTTTAAACAGTTATTTGTCAGTATCCGAAGTAACTCGATTCCTCACTTGCCTTTTCTGTAATCACATTGAACATGGACTGGAAGAAGCTTGGAAGGCCGATAATGATTGAAATTGGAGAAATGTTACATGCTGCGGTTAAAAAATAATAATAATAGAAGTTGTTGATATCAGCATGTAAGATTTGACTAAGCTCGAGATAGAGGCTGTGCCCGTGGGCTGAAGGAACATGGACTGGAAGAAGCTTGGCAGGCCGATAATGATTGAAATCGGAGAATTGTCACATGCTGCGGTTAAAAAATGATTATAATAAAAGTTGTTGATATCAGCATGTAAGTTTTGACTAAGCTCAAGATAGAGGCTGTGCCCGGGGGCTAAAGGAAGTTCTCTTTAGGCAAAAAAACTGGAAAGTCATGTTCAGCCCGAGAAAATTGGAGCCACATGTGTTAACAAGCGACCGCTTTTTTACCTTTATAACTTATGCTTACGTTCTGTTGTAGTCAAATAACTCCAAATAGAAGATCTATCGGGCGGTTTCTTTCTTCCATTTGAGTGGTTTTTGTCAAATTCAGATTTCACTTGTGACCCACCCCCTCGCCCATTCTTTGAACTCAGATACCATGGACTGAAAGAATATAGGCCGACTACGAGTGACACGAGAGAATGGATCCATTTGGTTGCTGAAATGACTTTTAGTATGTTGTATCTGTTTGCTATAAATTTTTTTGTGGGAGTTAATCATCTAACTCGTGTTTCTAAAGAAGGGTTAAAAGACAAATTGGATCAATAAGCTGAGAGATGTAGAATTTGGTGTCAAAAGTGCCATAGAATTACTCTGTTGGGTTCGTTTTTCCTTAGTTTGATCTTACCTTTTTACCGGGCTGCTCCTTTTTTGCAGGTTCCAAGTATGGATGCCGGGGTCACTGTGGCTTTGGAAAACAAAGCAGGAACTCTCAAACTATCTGTTTTGGAATCCGGATGCCACGTAAGAGATCTGTCCATAAAGATGGACGGTGGTGCATCGTGGTTTTACCAGGGGTATCCAATCCTTTCAAGCTAATTTACTTTTCATATACTAGCTCTCTATCTTTCTTTCTCTTTTAAAATGATCAAAATATTCTCCTCCTCTCTTCTGATCATGAAATTTCCCTAAAATCTTACCAAACTGGTTTTTCCATGATACGTTCTTTGTATTAAATATTTAGTGACAGACTGCCGAATATTATTTATTTCGGGGAAAAAAACGGTTGGCGGAGGAGCTACCCTTTGATCTAATAAGGGAATATTTTTCTTCTTTCCATGTCTACCTGTCCACAGGTTAATTGATGCATTTGAAGATCTAATACAGTCTGCAATTGAAGACGCTGTTGCTGACAAGATCAGTGAAGTGGTTACAACAGTTGACTCAGTATTGCACTCACTCCCTAAAGAATTTGTGGTTCATGATATTGCTGCTATGAACGTTACATTTGTCGACGAGCCTATTTTGAGCAAATCTTCAATTGAACTAGACATCAATGGTTTATTTACGGCTGCTGATCATCTCACTTCCAGCTTTTACCATAAACGGTCGGAAGAGCTTGTTGCCTACGGTGCTTCTAGTAAGATGGTCGATATTTTGCTACATGAAAAAGTGTTGGACTCGGCATCCTTAGTTTTGTTCAATGTAAATTTTACGCTGTTATATTTGATCTACATACGGAACAGGGGAATTTAACCATGCAGATTCGAACTAATAGTTATTCTCCAAATTTCCGTTCAGGATGGTTATATGCGGTGGAATGTTGATGAAGAGCAAGAGCAGTTCCTCTCGAGTACTTCTAAATGGAAATACATAATTCCTCGACTGTACAAGATGTATCCAAATGATGCGATGGAACTCAACTTTTCGGTGTCTTCTCCACCAATCATTAGAATTTCGAGCAATGGCATTGAATCAACAATTTACTTGGATGTCACAATCGATGTTTTGGATTTTTCTGAGATCGTCCCAGTCGCGTGCATAGCTGTGGTACGCTTCGTATCGAAAAGAATTTACTTGTTTTTTTTTTAAAAAAAAAAACAAGTAAATTGAAATCCAAGTAAAAACAAGTGATCATATATACGTTTAATTACATACCTTTAAGCGATCATCTTCTCCTTATAGAAAATGTGAAACAATCGAAATATATATCCAATCCATGCGAACATTTACTTTATTCCATTATTGCATTTTATTTTACACTGCCAAGTATACCGTATATGTATACAACAGCAGAGGCACGTACATACTCATGAACTCTCAACCGACACACACACACACACACACACACATATACATATATAGTAGTACAATATATTACACACAGACACACAGACACACACAACACACATATATATTATATACCTATATATACTTCATTTAACTTTCGCTCACACTTTTGACCATCTCGAGAGGAAAATGTGCAGATGCCCTAGGGCAAAACACGACCCTGTAATTAGCCCCACCAGGGCAAGTGAACGTGCTCGTAGGATCATCTTGTGGATAACTATAAGCATCAGGACACCTATCCTTAAAGAATCTCGAGAAATATGTGGGCTCACAGGTACCCTGCCCGTTCGTACAACAGTACTCATTGGTCTTGAAAACCGTACAAGGGTTTTGACATCCACCGGGGGTCCTCAGTTCGTTAGGGCACTGGCCGTTGATGTCGGCGGTGCACCGGATCATCTTGCACCCGCCATTAGTGGGATGAAACTCCATAGGGATGTTGAAGCCGTCAACTAGGGAAATGTCGTAGAAATCGAGGTTTCCGAACTGGTTGAGGGCGTACTCCGCCAAGGTGTTTGGAGGGTTTCCCCACCCTTGACACTGGAGGAGGCCACCGCAGTCGCCGGTCTGGCAGCGGCCGCGGCCAGCACCGTCGAAGTTGCAATTGGTTCGCCCCCATATGCGGGCCATGGACGTGCCCGCGGGGACGTCGAGGATCCAGTTTTGGTTGGGGTCAAGGCGGCGGCCCCCGCCTGGGCTGGCGGCCGCCCAGACTGGGTAAGAGCACTCGTTGCGGATTTCGAAGCTGGCGGCATTGGAGGAGGAAAAGAAGTGGGTGAGAAAGATGAGGGAAAATATTATTGAGAGGTTGGCTAAGGAGGAGGAGCCCATGGTTTCTTATGTTTGTTGTTGTTTTTTTCCTTCTTTCTTTTTTTTTTTTTTTGTGCTTATTATTTTCTAGGAATGTGGTTTATATAGAGGTGGAAAAAAGTTGTTGGATTTATTAATGCAAAGACAAGTGTATGCTTTTTTTTTTTTTTTTTTTTGTGACGTTTTTTGATGAGATAATATGAATTGATGGAGGCGGCTAGCTACTTGCATTAACTTAGACAAGGTGATAATAAACGCTATTAAAGTCAAAAGTATATGGCCACTGTCAGGTCCACGTTAAAAAAAAAAAAAGTTTCAATTAATTCAAAAATATCACGAAACGAAAGTCCTGTGTATCTGGCCAATAAAAGAAAATCAATTTTGAAAAAATATTTTTCCACAATCATGAATAGTACTGTTTTTTTAATAAGAAAACATTGAAGGTAGCTAGTGGGAGCATTGAAGATAGCTTTGCTTAACTAGTTGCATGAATCATTGTTGGTCTTTATTTAGAGTTATTTACGAGTCTATATTTTCTATTTTTATGTGCTTTTCAATTAGTGTTGTAGGCCATTTTGTTTTCTACTTGTTACATCATTTTTGGCTTGGTTATGTGTTTGTTCTTTCTTTATATTTATATGTTGATTCCCTAAACGACATGTCGTTTTATGGCTGTGTTTGGTTGGTATGGGTGTACTTACCAATGGAACTTCTTCTATTTAATTTGTCTCCTTCCTCGTTTATCCATTGTCATCATTGTTTTTCCCCTTAGTTTGAAGGAAGCTATATAAACATTTTGATCTAATATAAAATTAATTGTTATTCGTCTTATATTCTTATATCTTATTGACTTAAACAGAAACTAATTATAGTTGTTTATATTATCTTTTAAAAAAAAAACTCGAATTAATTTACGGGGAAAAAACCCCACTAGTGTTTTGGCTCACTTAAATTTAACATTCCAGAATATGTAATTTCATTTTAGGGATGTAGTTTAACGTTACACCTCAATAAATTATTATAAACGTATATTACACCTTGATAAATTATTATAAACGTATATTTCAATTTACTTGTTTTTTTTTTTTTTTTGGAGTCTAATTAGGAGGTGTTTGGATGATCTGTAAAAAGAATTTTTGATCTCTAAAAAAGATTCTAGTGAAGTCACAAATATAGTTTCTTATAAAAGATCTTCCGAATATATTTTGAAATTTGAATCAGACTTAGTAGGACATTATAAATTCCACTGTACAATTTTTTCTCCTTATTAGTTTTTTTTTTTTGAAAAATCATATTAACATGTTAAGGTTTTTCAAACATATGATTGCAAATATTGAATGACCATGCATGCTCTAACAAATGTGTCATCTCTGCCTTGAATAACCAAAGCTCCATTAACATTCAACAGGTAAGCGATGTTCCAATTTAGAAACTACAGCACAACAAATTCTGGAAATGATGGCTAATTTGAAGTCATAAATTAAAATTTGATAATTTTCACAACTTATTTATCCGTTCCTGCTTTGAGAACGTAAAGTATATTCCATTCTAACATGTAAACTTATTAGACATATAAAGTAACTTTGTTAAGTTGTGGAGCTTATACCCTATAAAAAATTTTATGCAGAGACAACACATGTATCGACATTCGTGGTAAGGTTACCATGGCTATTTTGAGAATTCCACACTTATAATTTTGGCTGTTCTAATTTTTCTTTATTTGGATGGGGAAAGGGGGAACCGTTAATAGGGATTTATTAAGAGAGATTAGAGAAAACATAGAGAGTGTGAATTTCTTTTGTAAACTTCTTGATCATTATAGTGAATTATTACAGCAGTTGAAATAGGACTACTCTCACATTGAGGTGAACCTATATAAAAATTTACGTGTTAAGTAATTATTTATTTTTTCTATGATTTTATCACTCTCGATGGTATAACATTAATTGTTAATTCTTTATTAGTATTTATTATATTTAATTAAAAATCAATATTCAGTGGTGTGAAAAGATCGATATTTTTTTCCTATTAATTTTGTAAGTAAATATATGATTACACATAAAAATAGTAATATTTTCTATTAATTGTGTTTCAATTTCTTTGGTCTACTGTATAAAAATAGTAGTGTTAGGTATATCAACTCTAATTCTAACATTCTTTGTATCAACTGATCACGTGTCATTTTTTCCATTCGTAGATGCAATCAATTGGTATGACTTTAAATACATATACTAATAAAAGAATGACAACTCATATGTCATATAGGTTGGTAGTCAAAATTTGAGATTAAAGTTGGTTTCTCAAACTCTTTTCATAGAAAAAAACGTCTCTCTCTTTGATAGAACGGTGCTAAACAAGTTCCAAATATTTCAACACTAAACACATTTATCAATTTTCCGAGACAAAGCATAGATTTGATTGATACAGCAGAAAGAAACACGATTAGAAATCAACATTACATTAGTTGTAAGGACTCAACTTTGCCTTCGAGCATTTCTATGACCTTGCTCATTGACGGGAAAGCACAAGGTTTTAGCTGTATATGTACACTATATTACTACCATGATCATCTTTTAACTGTCTCCACTTCCTCTTCTGTGGAATCTTCTGTTATTATATCTTTCCCTTCACTAAACTAGTCATATATCCATGAAGGGAGGTAAATTAGGCTTGAATTTTCAGCCTGTGCATTCAAATTCTTCCTCCTATTAGCCATTTCCATCAACAAGATTCCGAAACTATAGACATCATCTTTTTATGAGACTCCTCCAATGTTTTTATAAACTAATTTGGAACTATATATCTAATGGTTCCTCTTGCTGTAGTGAGGACACAATACTGTTGTCCAATGGACATAATCGTGCTAGCCTGATGAAGTCAGAAATCTTCGAAATGAAATTCTCGTCTAACAGAGTGCTGTGAGGTTTAATGTAGAAATGGAGGATTTGCATGTCACATCCTCGATGAAGATACTCAATTCCACGAGCCACCCCAAGTGAGATCTCAAAAACTTTATTAGAACTTAAGAAATCAAAAAACTTTATTAGATCTCAAAAACTTATCGACTATCCACTTTATAATGTAATCAGATGTGAAATTATTGACTATGCTTGCAACCATGGCATTTGTTATTATTTTTTAATTATGATAAAATATATGCATTCATTTTGGTTGTTTTTGTTCTATTTGACGATAATCTCAATCACATATTTATCAAAAATCCTTCATTAGTTTGAGTTTAGAGACTAAATTGTAAAATAAATAAACAAATAAATAAAAACAAAAATCAAAGTTTAACGAGTAATTTATCCAAAACAAATCAATGAAGGACCAAAAGTGACAAAATCTTATAATTTAGAGACTTTAAGTGCTAATAATTAACCCAAACAAAAAAATTCATCGGGGGCAGAGACTTGAGATGAAAAACCACACATTAATTAATGATATTATTTAGTGAGTCAGAAACGTGCAAAACCGTAATATTTTATGTTGTTAATTTTTATACCATTATGTTATTTTCGTTAAAAACACTTTCTAATTTATTTTCAATTGGAAGTGTTGCTGCAAACATAATGCTATAGGCGAAGCTTGTGTTAGAATAATAAAAAATTAAATAAAAGGAGATAATCAGTCAATCTGATGATTTACATAAAATATAAAAATTGGCATTAAAGTTTGTTAATTCATATAGAATATCGAAAATTGAAAAGAAAGAGTGAACACTCAAAATTTCATTAATCATCAAAAGGCTGGTTTTCATATAGATTGGTGCCCATATTTATATGACAACATACAAACGGAAAATTAAGCAAAAAGTTCAAACCTAGTAAAAATAGTAAATCACAAAACTTTCTTAGACTCAAAGACTAAGGAAACACAATTGGAATTGGAATCCGAAATTTCTAGGACAACTTATTCAAAAAATGAGATTACTAAAAAATGAAAAAAAGCTGTAATCTTAATAATTTATCTTAATTTTTCCCAAAATTTATTATGTTAAAGTGTATGAGTTAATTATTTAATAGGATAAAAAGTTATAATTTGGAGTTAAAATGTGATAAAAAAGGAATTAAAAAGTGTAAAAGGAAATCGAAGCTGACTTTGTCCATTCGTGCAACTATTCCACGTGTGCATTCGATTTTCTAGCCGTAGGATTGCCTCAGCATTGGCCCGATTGGAGACTACTTCAAACACGCCCAGCCAGGCACATCCAAAGGCCGTGCATGTGTCAGGCCAACTCAAGGGCATTGCCGGATCTGGTGTGGCGCGTCTCACGTTACGTTCGTGTTCTGACAGCTCTAGCCAATGCCAGCCACCACGCGTCCACTTTTCCTCCAGCAAGTCGTCCGTTGCCACTTGCCTCTATGGGGCCCGCGGCTGCTGCGTGTCAGCTGTAGCAACAAAAAAGGGGAAGAAAAAATTAAAAAAAAAAGAAGAAAGTTGAAGGCAGCGGCTCGGAGGCTATAAAGGAAGCCTAGGCTCCGAGGTCTTGGTCTTTTGGCTGCGGGAGTAGCTAAAAACCAAAGAAGAAATTTTTTTTTTTTTTTTTTTTTTAGTTTTAGATTTAGTATTTTACAAAATTAGGGTGAGATTCTATTGAATAGTCAAGAGAAGAGAGAGAAGAAAGTTTAGGAGAAGACTTTGGAGACATTCAAATCTTGCTTTATTTTTTTTATCTTTTTATTTTTGTCTTTTGAGAAAGATTGAACCACTATTTTGTAGATTTATATTTTTATTTATGAAGTAATTTTTTTTATAGGATACGATCTATCCAGATTATGATTTTTGGGTTCTTTCTATTTTAATTGATTGATGTTCTATTCAAGTTTATGTTGAGTATTTTAATCTGTGTTTAATGTTTGTAAATTTCTGACCAATTTTTGTATGATTTCGTATTTGATTTGAGACTAAAAAGTGATATTAATTGAATAAGTTCTTATTTAATCTACTTTGAGATTGTCACAAATGATAGATAGTTATGAAACTTATGTAGCACTTTGAATTTCTTATTCTCAATGAATTGTGATAGGCTTAGAGTTTGGACTGAGAGGTGATAACGGGTTTATTGTGAGATAAATTGTTAATGCTTGAAAAAGATTAATAATTATATTAGTGAGATTCGTGACAATATAGGAACTAGACGTTGATATATTGAAAAAGAGGATTTGAATAGAATAATCCGGGAAATTAGAAACCATAAATTTTTAGTATTTTGAGTTTTTTTCTCTTTTTATTTAAAAATCTATTTTCGTTTATTCAAATAAAGTTCGTGTTAATATACTTTCAGTAATTGGTAACGAAAGTCCTCGTGGGAACATATTTTACTTATCAATTTATTACATGTTTATGATATTGTGCACTTTATGCAACAAAGATATCATATCCTTGGAAAAACATGATGAATATTAACTTCACAATTCACATCAATTCATATAATTTAATTTTTTTATTTTTGTAACAATTAGTTGGGATACCAAATTGTTAACTTTCTTTGTTTTTTTCTTGGTTGATCATATCAAAATACAAACGTATAGAATTAGGCATATAGAATATATCATATCCTTTAAAAAGCATGAAATGTTAAATTCATAATCCACATCATTTAATTTTCTTTTTTGTAATATTAGTTAATTTGGAATTTAGATATCAAATTTGTCTTTTTTTTTTTTTTTTGGCCAAAGAGAAACCATTAATTCAGACTATATATTATCTTGTCTTGCTTAAGATGGCTATAAAGTTACAAAGACTTGTAGAGAAGTTGAAAGATTACATGAAGCACGCTAATAGAGAAGAAGACTTCTAAAGTAAACGTTATCATGTAACCTTTTTTTTTTTAATTCAGACTATTATTTTTTTTAAAAGATTGTTCTCATTGTTGTACAAGATTGGGTGGAAGAAAAACATGACACATGCTGGTACTTTTTATTTATTTTTATTTTTTTAAAGGTAAATGAAAGACAGTTATTGATCCCAGAAAAGCTAGAAATGCAGTGTTAAAATGCATGGCTAGACAGTTAGGAAGACTTACAGCGAAGACTAACCCTATGATAGAAAGTTAGGAATTTCGCGTTTTAGCTAATTCCGATTCAGTTTCTTTATTCATTAAGTCGTAGTTTCTATTTACGCTTTTTATTATGCACTTTCTAAGATAACATATTCTTGGAAAAGCAGGAAATATTAAACACACAATTCATATCATTTAAATTTTTGTAAAATTATTCACATCATTCAGTTTTTTCTTTTTGTAAAATTGGCATGGATATCAAATTGTTAATTTTCTTTTATTTTTTTATTCTTGGTTGATCACATCAAAGTAGAAACTTATAGAATTAGGCATATAGAAGATATCATATCCTTGAAAAAGCATGAGATATTAAATTCTAGTCATATCATCTAATTATTTTTATTTTTATTTTTTTGTAATATTAGTTTAGAATTCGGATTTTAAATTTGTTCATTTTATTATTATTTTAGAAGACTTTGTCAAAGACTCGGTAGAGACTATTAATTCAGTTATTGTCCTGCCTTGTTTAAGATGGCTATAAAGTTTCAAGACTGTAGAGAGGACTTTGAACTTGGTTATCAATCAAGGATCGGACATTAAATCCGGAGACCTGAGCATCTTCTTTTCATTGATCTTAAATAAACAAAATTTGTCCTTGTGGATTCGCATCAAGACGATCTCAATGTAAATGTTCACAGCAATAAGTGCTCATTTCAATCTAATCTAGTAATCAAGCAACTCCAATGGAGTGAGTTTAAAGAATTCCAAACATAGTTGGCAGAAAGCAATCCACAAATTACACTAGATTCGTACATTGTACTCATTTATGCTTAAAGTTTTAACAAATTACACTATAAATCTTTCAGCAAAAAGTGAAGTTACACTCAAAAATCAAAACCCCCAAAATTTTCATTTTTGTATAGTAAGTTGATCAGGAATTCCGGTTTCCAATTCCGATTCCTTTCTTTATTTCTCTAGTCTAGTAGTTTTCATTTACGCTTTTGCACTTTCTAAGATAACATATTCTTGGAAAAGCAGGAAATATTAAATTCACAATTCATATCATTTAATTTTTTGTAAAATTAGTTTGCGTACAATTGTTAATTTTCTTTCTTTTTCTTGGTTGATCACATCAAAATAGAAATATAATAATTTTTTTTTTTTTTTTTGGTTGATCACAACAAAATAGAAATGTATATAGAATCAGGCACATACGAAAACATATATATCCTTGGAAAAGCATGAAATATTAAATTCAGAATTCACATAATTTATTGTTGTTGTTGTTATTATTATTATTATTATTTTTGTAAAATCAGTTTGGATACCAAATAGTTAATTTTACATTTTTTTTTTCTCGGTTGAGCATATAAAAATTGAAACGTGTAGAATCAAGCAGATACAAGATAATATATCCTCGGAAAAACATGATAAAATATTAAATTCAGAATTCACATCATTTAGTTTTTTCTTTTTGTAAAATTGGTTTGGATAACAAATTGTTAATTTTCTTATTTTTTTTTTCTTGGTTGATCACATATAGAAACATATAGAATTAGGCTTATAGAAGATATCATATCCTTGAAAAATCATGAGATATTAAATTTTGGTCACATCATTTAATTATCATTAATATAATTTTTTTTTTGTAATATTGTTTGGAATTTGGATAATAAATTTGTTCATTTTCTTTTTTATTTTTTTAGAAGACTTAGTAGAGACATTAAGGAAGTTGTTGTCCTGTTTTGTTTTAGATGGCTATAAAGTTTCAGACATGTATAGAAGACTTTGAACTTAGTTATCAATTGAGGATCGGACATTGAATGTGGAGGCCCGAGTATCTTTTCTTGATTGATCCTGAATAAACAAAATTAGTCTTTATCAGATTCACATCAAGAGAGTTTAAAGAATTCCCAAATTACACTAGATTCGTACATTTACTATAGTTTGTGCTTAAAGCTTTAACAAATTATACTAGAAATCTTTCAGCAAAAAGAAAAGTTACACTAAAAAAATCAAAACCCCCTAACTTTTCATTTTTGTAGTAAGTTGATCTAGGAATTTCGCGTTCCAATTCCGATTCCGTTTCCTTATTCCTTGAGTTCCTCGAGTCCACTAGTTTCCATTTACGCTTTCTATTATGCACTTTCTAAGATAACATATTCTTGGAAAAGCAGGAAATATTAAATTCACAATTCATATCATTTAATTTTTTGTAAAACTATTTTGGATACTAAATATTTAATTTTCTTTGCTTTTTCTTGGTTGATCACATCAAAATAGAAATGTAAATAATTTTTTTTCTTTTTTCTTGGTTGATCACATCAAAATAGAAATGTATACAGAATCAGGCATACACAAGAAAACACATATATATCTTTGGAAAAGCATGAAATATTAAAATCAGAATTCACATCATTTATGGTTATATCATCATCATCATTATTGTTGTAAAATTAGTTTGGATACCAAATTGTTAATTTTTTTTTTGTGTTTATCACATAAAAATAGAAACGTGTAGAATCAAGCAGACACAAGATAATATATACTTTGAAAAGCATGATAAAATATTGAATTCAGAATTCACATCATTTAGTTTTTTTCTTTTTGTAAAATTGGTTTGGATATCAAACTGTTAATTTTCTTTGTTTTTTTTTTTTTCCTTGGTTGATCACATCAAAGTAGTAACATATAGAATAAAGCATATAGAAGATATCATATCCTTGAAAAAGCATGAGATATTAAATTATGGTCACATCATTTAATTATTATTTAAATCATTTGTTTTTTTTTGTAATATTAGTTTTGAATTTGTACATTAAATTTGTTCATTTTCCTTTTTTTATTTTTTATTGGAAGACTATGCCGAAGACTTGTAGAGACCATTAATTCAGTTGTTGTCCTGTCATGTTTAAGATGGCTATAAAGTTTCATAGCTTGTAGAGAACACTTTGAACTTGGTTATCAATCGAGGATCGGACAGTGAATCTGGAGACCCGAGTATCTTCTCTTGATTGATCCTGATTAAAAAAAATTAGTCTTTGTTGGATTTGCATCAATACGATTTCAATGTATATGTCCACACCAACAAGTACTCATTTCAATCTAATCTAGTAATCAATCAAGTCCAATGGATCGAGTTTAAAGAATTCCAAACATAATTCAAAGAAAGCAATCCACAAATTACACTCGATTTGTACATTGTACTAGTTTGTGCTTAAAGCTTTAACAAATTACCCCAGAAATCTTCCAGCAAAAAGAAAAGTTACGATAAAAAATAAAAACCCCCTAACTTTTCATTTTTGTAATAAGTTGATCTAGGAATTGTGGTTTCTAATTCCGATTCCGTTTCCTTATTCTTTGAGTCTAGTAGTTTCCATTTACACATTATATTATGCACTTTCTAAGATAACATATTCTTGCACAAGCAGGAAATATTAAATTCACAATTCATATCATTTAATTTTTTGTAAAATTAGTTTGGGTATCAAATATTTAATTTTCTTTGTTTATTCTTGGTTGATCACATCAAATACAAATGTAAATAATTTTCTTGGTTTTTCTTGGTTGATCACAACAAAGTAGAAATGTATATAGAATCAGGCTTATACAATAAAACATATATCCTTGGAAAAGCATGAAATATTAAATTCAAATTCACATTTATTGTTGTTTTATTATTATATAATAATAATAATTATTATTATTATTATTATTTATTTATTTTATTTTAGTTTTATTGTAAAATCAGTTTGGATACCAAATTGTTAATTGTCTTTCTTTTTCCTTAGTTTATCACATTAAAATAGAAACGTGTACGACAAGCATACACAAGATAATATATCTTCGAAAAACATGATAAAATATTAAATTCAGAATTCACAACATTTAGTTTTTTCTTTTTGTAAAATTGATTTGGATATCAAATATTGTTAATTTTATTTTTTTTTCCCCTGGTTGATCACATCAAAATAGAAACTTATAGAATTAGGAATATAGAAGGCAACATATCCTTGAAAAAGCAGATATATTAAATTCTAGTCGCATCATTTAATTTTTTTATTTTTTTATTTTTGTAATATTAGTTTGGAATTTGGATTTTAAATTTGTCCGTTTTTTTATTTGTTTTTAGAAGATTTGTCAAAGACTTGCAAGGGACCATTAATTCAATTCTATTTCTGCTTTGTTTAAGATGACTATAAAGTTTCAAGACTTGTAGAGAAGACTTTGAACTTGGTTATCAATCGAGGATCGGGTATTGAATCCAGAGACCCGAGTTTCTTATCTTGATTGATCCTAAATTAAAAAAACTAGCCTTTGTCGGATTTGCATCAATAAATTTCCATGCATATGTCCACACCAACAGTACTCATTCCAACAAATCTAGCAATCAAGCAAGTCCAATAGATCGAGTTTAAAGAATTCCAAACACAGTTCAAATTAAGAAAGCAATCCATAAATTACACTAGATTTGTACATTGTACTAGTTTGTGCTAAAAGCTTTAACAAATTACACTAGAAATCTTCCAGCAAAAGAAAAGTTACGATAAAAAATAAAAACCCCTTAACTTTTCATTTTTGTAGTAAGTTGATCTAGGAATTACGGTTTCCAATTCCGATACCGTTTCCTTATTCCTTGAGTCTAGTAGTTTCCATTTACGCATTCTATTATGCACTTTCTAAGATAAATATTCTTGGAAGAGTAGGAAATATTAAATTTATAATTCATATTATTTAATTTTTGGTAAAATTAGTTTGGGTGCAAATATATAATTTTCTTTGTTTTTTCTTGGTTGATCACATCAAAATAGAAATGTAAATAATTTTCTTGTTTTCTTGGTTGATCACAACAAAACAGAAATGTATATAGAATCAGGCATATACAAGAAAACATATATCCTTGGAAAAGCATGAAATATTAAATTCATAATTCACATGATATATTGTTATTATTATTATTATTATTTTAATTTTATTGTAACATCAGTTTGGGTACCAAATTGTTAATTTTTTTTCCTTGTTCTTAGTTTATTGCACTAAAATAGAAACGTGAAGAACCAAGCATACACAAGATAATATATCATTGGAAAAACATGATAAAATATTAAATTCAGAATTCACATCATTTAGTTTTTTCTTTTTGTAAAATTTGTTTGGATATCAAATATTGTTAATTTTTATTTTTTTTTATCCTTGGTTGATCACATCAAAATAGAAACTTATAAAACTAGGAATATAAAAGATATCATATCCTTGAAAAAGCATGATATATTAAATTCTAGTCACATCATTGAATTATTTTTATTTTTTATTTTTTTAATATTAGTTTGGAATTTGGATTTTAAATTTGCCCTGGAATTTGGATTTTAATTTGCTTTTTTAATTTGTTTTTAGAAGACTTTGTCAAAGACTTGGAAGGGACTATTAATTCAGTTTTATTTCTGCATTGTTTAAGATAATTATAAAGTTTCAAGACTTGTAGAGAAGACTTTGAACTTTATTATCAATCGAGGATCGGGTATTGAATCCGGAGACCCAAGTATCTTATCTAGATTGATCATGAATGAACAATATTTGTCTTTGTCGGATTTGCATCAAAACAATTTCCATGAATATGTCCACACCAACAAATACTCATTTCAATCGAATCTAGTAATCAAGCAGGCCAATGGATCGAGTTTAAAGAATTCCAAACATAGTTCAAAGAAAGCAATCTACAAATTACACTAGATTGTACACTGTACTAGTTTGTGCTTAAAGCTTTAACAAATTACACTAGAAATCTTCTAGCGAAAGAAAAGTTATGATAAAAATCAAAACCGCCTAACTGTTCATTTTCGTAGTAAGTTGATCTAGGAATTGCGGTTTCTAATTTCGATTCCGTTTCCCTATTCCTTGAGTCTAGTAGTTTCCATTTACGCTTTCTATTATGCACTCTCTAGGATAACATATTCTTGAAGAGCAGGAAATATTAAATTTATAATTCATATTATTTAATTTTTGGTAAAATTAGTTTGGGTACCAATATTTAATTTTCTTGTTTTTTCTTGGTTGATCACATCAAAATAGAAATGTATATAATTTTCTTTGATTTTCTTGGTTGATCACAATAAAATAGAAATTTATATAGAATCAGGCATATACGAGAAAACATATATCCTTGGAAAAGCATGAAATATTAGATTCATAATTCACTTGATATATTGTTACTATTATTATTATTTTATTTTTATTGTAAAATCAGTTTGGATACCAAATTGTTAATTTTCTTTCCTTCTTCTTAGTTTATCGCACTAAAATAGAAACGTGTAGAACCAAGCATACACAAGATAATATATCATTGGAAAAACATGATAAAATATTAATTCAGAATTCACATCATTTAGTTTTTCTTTTTGTAAAATTATTTGGATATCGAATATTGTTAATTTTATTTTTATTTTTTTCCTTCGTTGATTACATCAAAATGAAACTTATAGAATTAGGATTATAGAAGATATCATATCCTTGAAAAAGCATGATATATTAAATTCTAGTCACATCATTGAATTATTTTATTTTTTATTTTTTGTAATATTAGTTTGGAATTTGAATTTTAAATTTGTCCCATTTTTTATTTGTTTTTAGAAGACTTTGTCAAAGACTTGGAAGGACCATTAATTCAGTTATATTTCTGCCTTGTTTAAGATGATTATAAAGTTTCAAGACTTGTAGAGAAGACTTTGAACTTAGTTATCAATCGAGGATTGAGCATTAAATCCAGAGATCCGAGTATCTTATCTTGATTGATCTGAATAAAAAAATTAGTCTTTGTTAGATTCGCATCAATATAATTTCCATGCATATGTCCACACCAACAAGTACTCATACAATCAAATCTAGCAATCAAGCAGGTCCAATGGATCAAGTTTAAAGAATTCCAAACATAGTTCAAAGAAAGCAATCCACAAATTAGACATAATTGTACATTGTACTAGTTTTGCTAAAGCTTTAACAAATTAACTAAAATCTTCCAGCTAAAAAAAAGTTACGATAAAAATAAAAACCCCCTAACTTTTCATTTTCATAGTAAGTTGATTTAGGAATTGTGGTTTCCAATTCCGATTCCGTTTCTCTATTCTTTAAGTCTAGTAGTTTCCATTTACACTTTCTATTATGCACTCTCTAAGATAGCATATTCTTGGAAGAGCGGAAATATTAAATTTATAATTCATATATTTAATTTTTGGTAAAATTAGTCTGGGTACCAAATATTTAATTTTCTTTGTTTTTCTTGTTGATCACATCAAAATAGAAATGTAAATAATTTCTTCGTTTTTCTTGGTTGATCGCAACAAAATAGAAATCTATATAGAACAGGCATATACAAGAAAACATATATCCTTGGAAAAGCTGAAATATTAAATTCATAATTCACATGATATATTGTTATTATTATTATTATTATTTTATTTTATTGTAAAATCAGTTTGGATACCAAATTGTTAATTTTCTTTCTTTTCTTAGTTTATCCACTAAAATAGAAACGTGTAGAACCAGCATACACAAGATAATATATCATTGGAAAAACATGATAAAATATTAAATTCAGAATTCACATCATTTAGCTTTTTCTTTTTGTAAAATTGATTTGGATATCAAATATTGTTAATTTTATTTTTTTTTTCCTTGGTTGATCACATCAAAATAGAAACTTATAAATAATATAAATATCATATCTTAAAAGCATGATATATTCTAGTCATATTAATTATTTTATTTTTATTTTTCGTAATATTAGTTTGGAATTTGGATTTTAAATTTGTTGGTTTGTTTATTTGTTTTTAGAAGACTTTGTCAAAGACTTGGAACGGACTATTAATTCAGTTCTATTTCTGCTTATTTAAGATGAATATATTGTAGAGAAACTTTGAACTTGGTTATCAATCGGGATCGGGCATTGAATCCGTAGACCCAAGTATCTTATCTAGATTGATCTTGAATGAGCAATATTTGTCATTGTCGGATTCGCACCAATACAATTTCCATGTACATGTTCACACCAACAAATACTCATTTCAATCAAATCTAGTAATCAAACAGGTCCAATGGATCGAGTTTAAAGAATTCCAAACATAGTTCAAAGAAAGCAATCTACAAATTACACTAGATTTGTACACTGTACTAGTTTGTGCTTAAAGCTTTAACAAATTACACTAGAAATCTTCTAGCGAAAAGAAAAGTTATGATAAAAAATCAAAACCGCCTAACTGTTCATTTTCGTAGTAAGTTGATCTAGGAATTGCGGTTTCAATTTCGATTCCGTTTCCCTATTCCTTGAGTCTAGTAGTTTCCATTTACGCTTTCTATTATGCACTCTCTAGGATAACATATTCTTGGAAGAGCAGGAAATATTAAATTTATAATTCATATTATTTAATTTTTGGTAAAATTAGTTTGGGTACCAATTATTTAATTTTCTTGGTTTTTTCTTGGTTGATCACATCAAAATAGAAATGTATATAATTTTCTTTGATTTTCTTGGTTGATCACAATAAAATAGAAATTTATATAGAATCAGGCATATACGAGAAAACATATATCCTTGGAAAAGCATGAAATATTAGATTCATAATTCACTTGATATATTGTTACTATTATTATTATTTTATTTTTATTGTAAAATCAGTTTGGATACCAAATTGTTAATTTTCTTTCCTTCTTCTTAGTTTATCGCACTAAAATAGAAACGTGTAGAACCAAGCATACACAAGATAATATATCATTGGAAAAACATGATAAAATATTAATTCAGAATTCACATCATTTAGTTTTTTCTTTTTGTAAAATTATTTGGATATCAATATTGTTAATTTTTATTTTTATTTTTTTCCTTCGTTGATTACATCAAAATTGAAACTTATAGAATTAGGATTATAGAAGATATCATATCCTTGAAAAAGCATGATATATTAAATTCTAGTCACATCATTGAATTATTTTATTTTTTATTTTTTGTAATATTAGTTTGGAATTTGAATTTTAAATTTGTCCCATTTTTTATTTGTTTTTAGAAGACTTTGTCAAAGACTTGGAAGGGACCATTAATTCAGTTATATTTCTGCCTTGTTTAAGATGATTATAAAGTTTCAAGACTTGTAGAGAAGACTTTGAACTTAGTTATCAATCGAGGATGAGCATTAAATCCAGAGATCCGAGTATCTTATCTTGATTGATTCTGAATAAAAAAATTAGTCTTTGTTAGATTCGCATCAATATAATTTCCATGCATATGTCCACACCAACAAGTACTCAATACAATCAAATCTAGCAATCAAGCAGGTCCAATGGATCAAGTTTAAAGAATTCCAAACATAGTTCAAAGAAAGCAATCCACAAATTAGACTATAATTGTACATTGTACTAGTTTATGCTTAAAGCTTTAACAAATTAAACTAAAAATCTTCCAGCTAAAAAAAAAGTTACGATAAAAAATCAAAACCCCCTAACTTTTCATTTTCATAGTAAGTTGATTTAGGAATTGTGGTTTCCAATTCCGATTCCGTTTCTCTATTCTTTAAGTCTAGTAGTTTCCATTTACACTTTCTATTATGCACTCTCTAAGATAGCATATTCTTGGAAGAGCGGGAAATATTAAATTTATAATTCATAATATTTAATTTTTGGTAAAATTAGTCTGGGTACCAAATATTTAATTTTCTTTGTTTTTTCTTGATTGATCACATTAAAATAGAAATGTAAATTATTTTCTTCGTTTTTCTTGGTTGATCGCAACAAAATAGAAATCTATATAGAAGCAGGCATATACAAGAAACCATATATCCTTGGAAAAGCTGGAAATATTAAATTTATAATTCACATGATATATTGTTATAATTATTATTATTATTATTTTATTTTTATTGTAAAATCAGTTTGCATACCAAATTGTTAATTTTCTTTCTTTCTTCTTAGTTTATCACACTAAAATAGAAATGTGTAGAACCGAGCATACACAAGATAATATATCCTTGGAAAAACATGATAAAATATTAAATTCAGAATTCACATCATTTAGCTTTTTCTTTTTGTAAAATTGATTTGGATATCAAATATTGTTAATTTTATTTGTTTTTCTTTCCTTGGTTGATCACATCAAAATAGAAACTTATTTAATTATTTTTATTTTATATTTTTCGTAATATTAGTTTGGAATTTGGATTTTAAATTTGTTGGTTTGTTTATTTGTTTTTAGAAGACTTTGTCAAAGACTTGGAACGGACTATTAATTCAGTTCTATTTCTGCCTTATTTAAGATGAATATATTGTAGAGAAAACTTTGAACTTGGTTATCAATCGTGGATCGGGCATTGAATCCGTAGACCCGAGTATCTTATCTAGATTGATCTTGAATGAGCAATATTTGTCATTGTCGGATTCGCACCAATACAATTTCCATGTACATGTTCACACCAACAAATACTCATTTCAATCAAATCTAGTAATCAAACAGGTCCAATGGATCGAGTTTAAAGAATTCCAAACATAGTTCAAAGAAAGCAATCTACAAATTACACTAGATTTGTACACTGTACTAGTTTGTGCTTAAAGCTTTAACAAATTACACTAGAAATCTTCTAGCGAAAAGAAAAGTTATGATAAAAAATCAAAACCGCCTAACTGTTCATTTTCGTAGTAAGTTGATCTAGGAATTGCGGTTTCTAATTTCGATTCCGTTTCCCTATTCCTTGAGTCTAGTAGTTTCCATTTACGCTTTCTATTATGCACTCTCTAGGATAACATATTCTTGGAAGAGCAGGAAATATTAAATTTATAATTCATATTATTTAATTTTTGGTAAAATTAGTTTGGGTACCAATTATTTAATTTTCTTGGTTTTTTCTTGGTTGATCACATCAAAATAGAAATGTATATAATTTTCTTTGATTTTCTTGGTTGATCACAATAAAATAGAAATTTATATAGAATCAGGCATATACGAGAAAACATATATCCTTGGAAAAGCATGAAATATTAGATTCATAATTCACTTGATATATTGTTACTATTATTATTATTTTATTTTTATTGTAAAATCAGTTTGGATACCAAATTGTTAATTTTCTTTCCTTCTTCTTAGTTTATCGCACTAAAATAGAAACGTGTAGAACCAAGCATACACAAGATAATATATCATTGGAAAAACATGATAAAATATTAATTCAGAATTCACATCATTTAGTTTTTTCTTTTTGTAAAATTATTTGGATATCGAATATTGTTAATTTTATTTTATTTTTTTCCTTCGTTGATTACATCAAAATTGAAACTTATAGAATTAGGATTATAGAAGATATCATATCCTTGAAAAAGCATGATATATTAAATTCTAGTCACATCATTGAATTATTTTATTTTTTATTTTTTGTAATATTAGTTTGGAATTTGAATTTTAAATTTGTCCTATTTTTTATTTGTTTTTAGAAGACTTTGTCAAAGACTTGGAAGGGACCATTAATTCAGTTATATTTCTGCCTTGTTTAAGATGATTATAAAGTTTCAAGACTTGTAGAGAAGACTTTGAACTTAGTTATCAATCGAGGATTGAGCATTAAATCCAGAGATCCGAGTATCTTATCTTGATTGATTCTGAATAAAAAAAATTAGTCTTTGTTAGATTCGCATCAATATAATTTCCATGCATATGTCCACACCAACAAGTACTCAATACAATCAAATCTAGCAATCAAGCAGGTCCAATGGATCAAGTTTAAAGAATTCCAAACATAGTTCAAAGAAAGCAATCCACAAATTAGACTATAATTGTACATTGTACTAGTTTATGCTTAAAGCTTTAACAAATTAAACTAAAAATCTTCCAGCTAAAAAAAAAGTTACGATAAAAAATCAAAACCCCCTAACTTTTCATTTTCATAGTAAGTTGATTTAGGAATTGTGGTTTCCAATTCCGATTCCGTTTCTCTATTCTTTAAGTCTAGTAGTTTCCATTTACACTTTCTATTATGCACTCTCTAAGATAGCATATTCTTGGAAGAGCGGGAAATATTAAATTTATAATTCATAATATTTAATTTTTGGTAAAATTAGTCTGGGTACCAAATATTTAATTTTCTTTGTTTTTTCTTGATTGATCACATTAAAATAGAAATGTAAATTATTTCTTCGTTTTTCTTGGTTGATCGCAACAAAATAGAAATCTATATAGAAGCAGGCATATACAAGAAACATATATCCTTGGAAAAGCTGGAAATATTAAATTTATAATTCACATGATATATTGTTATAATTATTATTATTATTATTATTTTATTTTTATTGTAAAATCAGTTTGCATACCAAATTGTTAATTTTCTTTCTTTCTTCTTAGTTTATCACACTAAAATAGAAATGTGTAGAACCGAGCATACACAAGATAATATATCCTTGGAAAAACATGATAAAATATTAAATTCAGAATTCACATCATTTAGCTTTTTCTTTTTGTAAAATTGATTTGGATATCAAATATTGTTAATTTTATTTGTTTTTCTTTCCTTGGTTGATCACATCAAAATAGAAACTTATTTAATTATTTTTATTTTATATTTTTCGTAATATTAGTTTGGAATTTGGATTTTAAATTTGTTGGTTTGTTTATTTGTTTTTAGAAGACTTTGTCAAAGACTTGGAACGGACTATTAATTCAGTTCTATTTCTGCCTTATTTAAGATGAATATATTGTAGAGAAAACTTTGAACTTGGTTATCAATCGTGGATCGGGCATTGAATCCGTAGACCCGAGTATCTTATCTAGATTGATCTTGAATGAGCAATATTTGTCATTGTCGGATTCGCACCAATACAATTTCCATGTACATGTTCACACCAACAAATACTCATTTCAATCAAATCTAGTAATCAAACAGGTCCAATGGATCGAGTTTAAAGAATTCCAAACATAGTTCAAAGAAAGCAATCTACAAATTACACTAGATTTGTACACTGTACTAGTTTGTGCTTAAAGCTTTAACAAATTACACTAGAAATCTTCTAGCGAAAAGAAAAGTTATGATAAAAAATCAAAACCGCCTAACTGTTCATTTTCGTAGTAAGTTGATCTAGGAATTGCGGTTTCTAATTTCGATTCCGTTTCCCTATTCCTTGAGTCTAGTAGTTTCCATTTACGCTTTCTATTATGCACTCTCTAGGATAACATATTCTTGGAAGAGCAGGAAATATTAAATTTATAATTCATATTATTTAATTTTTGGTAAAATTAGTTTGGGTACCAATTATTTAATTTTCTTGGTTTTTTCTTGGTTGATCACATCAAAATAGAAATGTATATAATTTTCTTTGATTTTCTTGGTTGATCACAATAAAATAGAAATTTATATAGAATCAGGCATATACGAGAAAACATATATCCTTGGAAAAGCATGAAATATTAGATTCATAATTCACTTGATATATTGTTACTATTATTATTATTTTATTTTTATTGTAAAATCAGTTTGGATACCAAATTGTTAATTTTCTTTCCTTCTTCTTAGTTTATCGCACTAAAATAGAAACGTGTAGAACCAAGCATACACAAGATAATATATCATTGGAAAAACATGATAAAATATTAATTCAGAATTCACATCATTTAGTTTTTTCTTTTTGTAAAATTATTTGGATATCGAATATTGTTAATTTTATTTTTATTTTTTTTCCTTCGTTGATTACATCAAAATTGAAACTTATAGAATTAGGATTATAGAAGATATCATATCCTTGAAAAAGCATGATATATTAAATTCTAGTCACATCATTGAATTATTTTATTTTTTATTTTTGTAATATTAGTTTGGAATTTGAATTTTAAATTTGTCCCATTTTTTATTTGTTTTTAGAAGACTTTGTCAAAGACTTGGAAGGGACCATTAATTCAGTTATATTTCTGCCTTGTTTAAGATGATTATAAAGTTTCAAGACTTGTAGAGAAGACTTTGAACTTAGTTATCAATCGAGGATTGAGCATTAAATCCAGAGATCCGAGTATCTTATCTTGATTGATTCTGAATAAAAAAAATTAGTCTTTGTTAGATTCGCATCAATATAATTTCCATGCATATGTCCACACCAACAAGTACTCAATACAATCAAATCTAGCAATCAAGCAGGTCCAATGGATCAAGTTTAAAGAATTCCAAACATAGTTCAAAGAAAGCAATCCACAAATTAGACTATAATTGTACATTGTACTAGTTTATGCTTAAAGCTTTAACAAATTAAACTAAAATCTTCCAGCTAAAAAAAAAGTTACGATAAAAAATCAAAACCCCCTAACTTTTCATTTTCATAGTAAGTTGATTTAGGAATTGTGGTTTCCAATTCCGATTCCGTTTCTCTATTCTTTAAGTCTAGTAGTTTCCATTTACACTTTCTATTATGCACTCTCTAAGATAGCATATTCTTGGAAGAGCGGGAAATATTAAATTTATAATTCATAATATTTAATTTTTGGTAAAATTAGTCTGGGTACCAAATATTTAATTTTCTTTGTTTTTCTTGATTGATCACATTAAAATAGAAATGTAAATTATTTTCTTCGTTTTTCTTGGTTGATCGCAACAAAATAGAAATCTATATAGAAGCAGGCATATACAAGAAACCATATATCCTTGGAAAAGCTGGAAATATTAAATTTATAATTCACATGATATATTGTTATAATTTATTATTATTATTATTTTATTTTTATTGTAAAATCAGTTTGCATACCAAATTGTTAATTTTCTTTCTTTCTTCTTAGTTTATCACACTAAAATAGAAATGTGTAGAACCGAGCATACACAAGATAATATATCCTTGGAAAAACATGATAAAATATTAAATTCAGAATTCACATCATTTAGCTTTTTCTTTTTGTAAAATTGATTTGGATATCAAATATTGTTAATTTTATTTGTTTTTCTTTCCTTGGTTGATCACATCAAAATAGAAACTTATTTAATTATTTTTATTTTATATTTTTCGTAATATTAGTTTGGAATTTGGATTTTAAATTTGTTGGTTTGTTTATTTGTTTTTAGAAGACTTTGTCAAAGACTTGGAACGGACTATTAATTCAGTTCTATTTCTGCCTTATTTAAGATGAATATATTGTAGAGAAAACTTTGAACTTGGTTATCAATCGTGGATCGGGCATTGAATCCGTAGACCCGAGTATCTTATCTAGATTGATCTTGAATGAGCAATATTTGTCATTGTCGGATTCGCACCAATACAATTTCCATGTACATGTTCACACCAACAAATACTCATTTCAATCAAATCTAGTAATCAAACAGGTCCAATGGATCGAGTTTAAAGAATTCCAAACATAGTTCAAAGAAAGCAATCTACAAATTACACTAGATTTGTACACTGTACTAGTTTGTGCTTAAAGCTTTAACAAATTACACTAGAAATCTTCTAGCGAAAAGAAAAGTTATGATAAAAAATCAAAACCGCCTAACTGTTCATTTTCGTAGTAAGTTGATCTAGGAATTGCGGTTTCTAATTTCGATTCCGTTTCCCTATTCCTTGAGTCTAGTAGTTTCCATTTACGCTTTCTATTATGCACTCTCTAGGATAACATATTCTTGGAAGAGCAGGAAATATTAAATTTATAATTCATATTATTTAATTTTTGGTAAAATTAGTTTGGGTACCAATTATTTAATTTTCTTGGTTTTTTCTTGGTTGATCACATCAAAATAGAAATGTATATAATTTTCTTTGATTTTCTTGGTTGATCACAATAAAATAGAAATTTATATAGAATCAGGCATATACGAGAAAACATATATCCTTGGAAAAGCATGAAATATTAGATTCATAATTCACTTGATATATTGTTACTATTATTATTATTTTATTTTTATTGTAAAATCAGTTTGGATACCAAATTGTTAATTTTCTTTCCTTCTTCTTAGTTTATCGCACTAAAATAGAAACGTGTAGAACCAAGCATACACAAGATAATATATCATTGGAAAAACATGATAAAATATTAATTCAGAATTCACATCATTTAGTTTTTTCTTTTTGTAAAATTATTTGGATATCGAATATTGTTAATTTTTATTTTTATTTTTTTTCCTTCGTTGATTACATCAAAATTGAAACTTATAGAATTAGGATTATAGAAGATATCATATCCTTGAAAAAGCATGATATATTAAATTCTAGTCACATCATTGAATTATTTTATTTTTTATTTTTGTAATATTAGTTTGGAATTTGAATTTTAAATTTGTCCCATTTTTTATTTGTTTTTAGAAGACTTTGTCAAAGACTTGGAAGGGACCATTAATTCAGTTATATTTCTGCCTTGTTTAAGATGATTATAAAGTTTCAAGACTTGTAGAGAAGACTTTGAACTTAGTTATCAATCGAGGATTGAGCATTAAATCCAGAGATCCGAGTATCTTATCTTGATTGATTCTGAATAAAAAAAATTAGTCTTTGTTAGATTCGCATCAATATAATTTCCATGCATATGTCCACACCAACAAGTACTCAATACAATCAAATCTAGCAATCAAGCAGGTCCAATGGATCAAGTTTAAAGAATTCCAAACATAGTTCAAAGAAAGCAATCCACAAATTAGACTATAATTGTACATTGTACTAGTTTATGCTTAAAGCTTTAACAAATTAAACTAAAAATCTTCCAGCTAAAAAAAAAGTTACGATAAAAAATCAAAACCCCCTAACTTTTCATTTTCATAGTAAGTTGATTTAGGAATTGTGGTTTCCAATTCCGATTCCGTTTCTCTATTCTTTAAGTCTAGTAGTTTCCATTTACACTTTCTATTATGCACTCTCTAAGATAGCATATTCTTGGAAGAGCGGGAAATATTAAATTTATAATTCATAATATTTAATTTTTGGTAAAATTAGTCTGGGTACCAAATATTTAATTTTCTTTGTTTTTCTTGATTGATCACATTAAAATAGAAATGTAAATTATTTTCTTCGTTTTTCTTGGTTGATCGCAACAAAATAGAAATCTATATAGAAGCAGGCATATACAAGAAACCATATATCCTTGGAAAAGCTGGAAATATTAAATTTATAATTCACATGATATATTGTTATAATTATTATTATTATTATTTATTTTTATTGTAAAATCAGTTTGCATACCAAATTGTTAATTTTCTTTCTTTCTTCTTAGTTTATCACACTAAAATAGAAATGTGTAGAACCGAGCATACACAAGATAATATATCCTTGGAAAAACATGATAAAATATTAAATTCAGAATTCACATCATTTAGCTTTTTCTTTTTGTAAAATTGATTTGGATATCAAATATTGTTAATTTTATTTGTTTTTCTTTCCTTGGTTGATCACATCAAAATAGAAACTTATTTAATTATTTTTATTTTATATTTTTCGTAATATTAGTTTGGAATTTGGATTTTAAATTTGTTGGTTTGTTTATTTGTTTTAGAAGACTTTGTCAAAGACTTGGAACGGACTATTAATTCAGTTCTATTTCTGCCTTATTTAAGATGAATATATTGTAGAGAAAACTTTGAACTTGGTTATCAATCGTGGATCGGGCATTGAATCCGTAGACCCGAGTATCTTATCTAGATTGATCTTGAATGAGCAATATTTGTCATTGTCGGATTCGCACCAATACAATTTCCATGTACATGTTCACACCAACAAATACTCATTTCAATCAAATCTAGTAATCAAACAGGTCCAATGGATCGAGTTTAAAGAATTCCAAACATAGTTCAAAGAAAGCAATCTACAAATTACACTAGATTTGTACACTGTACTAGTTTGTGCTTAAAGCTTTAACAAATTACACTAGAAATCTTCTAGCGAAAAGAAAAGTTATGATAAAAAATCAAAACCGCCTAACTGTTCATTTTCGTAGTAAGTTGATCTAGGAATTGCGGTTTCTAATTTCGATTCCGTTTCCCTATTCCTTGAGTCTAGTAGTTTCCATTTACGCTTTCTATTATGCACTCTCTAGGATAACATATTCTTGGAAGAGCAGGAAATATTAAATTTATAATTCATATTATTTAATTTTTGGTAAAATTAGTTTGGGTACCAATTATTTAATTTTCTTGGTTTTTTCTTGGTTGATCACATCAAAATAGAAATGTATATAATTTTCTTTGATTTTCTTGGTTGATCACAATAAAATAGAAATTTATATAGAATCAGGCATATACGAGAAAACATATATCCTTGGAAAAGCATGAAATATTAGATTCATAATTCACTTGATATATTGTTACTATTATTATTATTTTATTTTTATTGTAAAATCAGTTTGGATACCAAATTGTTAATTTTCTTTCCTTCTTCTTAGTTTATCGCACTAAAATAGAAACGTGTAGAACCAAGCATACACAAGATAATATATCATTGGAAAAACATGATAAAATATTAATTCAGAATTCACATCATTTAGTTTTTTCTTTTTGTAAAATTATTTGGATATCGAATATTGTTAATTTTTATTTTTATTTTTTTTCCTTCGTTGATTACATCAAAATTGAAACTTATAGAATTAGGATTATAGAAGATATCATATCCTTGAAAAAGCATGATATATTAAATTCTAGTCACATCATTGAATTATTTTATTTTTTATTTTTTGTAATATTAGTTTGGAATTTGAATTTTAAATTTGTCCCATTTTTTATTTGTTTTTAGAAGACTTTGTCAAAGACTTGGAAGGGACCATTAATTCAGTTATATTTCTGCCTTGTTTAAGATGATTATAAAGTTTCAAGACTTGTAGAGAAGACTTTGAACTTAGTTATCAATCGAGGATTGAGCATTAAATCCAGAGATCCGAGTATCTTATCTTGATTGATTCTGAATAAAAAAAATTAGTCTTTGTTAGATTCGCATCAATATAATTTCCATGCATATGTCCACACCAACAAGTACTCAATACAATCAAATCTAGCAATCAAGCAGGTCCAATGGATCAAGTTTAAAGAATTCCAAACATAGTTCAAAGAAAGCAATCCACAAATTAGACTATAATTGTACATTGTACTAGTTTATGCTTAAAGCTTTAACAAATTAAACTAAAAATCTTCCAGCTAAAAAAAAGTTACGATAAAAAATCAAAACCCCCTAACTTTTCATTTTCATAGTAAGTTGATTTAGGAATTGTGGTTTCCAATTCCGATTCCGTTTCTCTATTCTTTAAGTCTAGTAGTTTCCATTTACACTTTCTATTATGCACTCTCTAAGATAGCATATTCTTGGAAGAGCGGGAAATATTAAATTTATAATTCATAATATTTAATTTTTGGTAAAATTAGTCTGGGTACCAAATATTTAATTTTCTTTGTTTTTTCTTGATTGATCACATTAAAATAGAAATGTAAATTATTTTCTTCGTTTTTCTTGGTTGATCGCAACAAAATAGAAATCTATATAGAAGCAGGCATATACAAGAAACCATATATCCTTGGAAAAGCTGGAAATATTAAATTTATAATTCACATGATATATTGTTATAATTATTATTATTATTATTATTTTATTTTTATTGTAAAATCAGTTTGCATACCAAATTGTTAATTTTCTTTCTTTCTTCTTAGTTTATCACACTAAAATAGAAATGTGTAGAACCGAGCATACACAAGATAATATATCCTTGGAAAAACATGATAAAATATTAAATTCAGAATTCACATCATTTAGCTTTTTCTTTTTGTAAAATTGATTTGGATATCAAATATTGTTAATTTTATTTGTTTTTCTTTCCTTGGTTGATCACATCAAAATAGAAACTTATTTAATTATTTTTATTTTATATTTTTCGTAATATTAGTTTGGAATTTGGATTTTAAATTTGTTGGTTTGTTTATTTGTTTTTAGAAGACTTTGTCAAAGACTTGGAACGGACTATTAATTCAGTTCTATTTCTGCCTTATTTAAGATGAATATATTGTAGAGAAAACTTTGAACTTGGTTATCAATCGTGGATCGGGCATTGAATCCGTAGACCCGAGTATCTTATCTAGATTGATCTTGAATGAGCAATATTTGTCATTGTCGGATTCGCACCAATACAATTTCCATGTACATGTTCACACCAACAAATACTCATTTCAATCAAATCTAGTAATCAAACAGGTCCAATGGATCGAGTTTAAAGAATTCCAAACATAGTTCAAAGAAAGCAATCTACAAATTACACTAGATTTGTACACTGTACTAGTTTGTGCTTAAAGCTTTAACAAATTACACTAGAAATCTTCTAGCGAAAAGAAAAGTTATGATAAAAAATCAAAACCGCCTAACTGTTCATTTTCGTAGTAAGTTGATCTAGGAATTGCGGTTTCTAATTTCGATTCCGTTTCCCTATTCCTTGAGTCTAGTAGTTTCCATTTACGCTTTCTATTATGCACTCTCTAGGATAACATATTCTTGGAAGAGCAGGAAATATTAAATTTATAATTCATATTATTTAATTTTTGGTAAAATTAGTTTGGGTACCAATTATTTAATTTTCTTGGTTTTTTCTTGGTTGATCACATCAAAATAGAAATGTATATAATTTTCTTTGATTTTCTTGGTTGATCACAATAAAATAGAAATTTATATAGAATCAGGCATATACGAGAAAACATATATCCTTGGAAAAGCATGAAATATTAGATTCATAATTCACTTGATATATTGTTACTATTATTATTATTTTATTTTTATTGTAAAATCAGTTTGGATACCAAATTGTTAATTTTCTTTCCTTCTTCTTAGTTTATCGCACTAAAATAGAAACGTGTAGAACCAAGCATACACAAGATAATATATCATTGGAAAAACATGATAAAATATTAATTCAGAATTCACATCATTTAGTTTTTTCTTTTTGTAAAATTATTTGGATATCGAATATTGTTAATTTTATTTTTATTTTTTTTCCTTCGTTGATTACATCAAAATTGAAACTTATAGAATTAGGATTATAGAAGATATCATATCCTTGAAAAAGCATGATATATTAAATTCTAGTCACATCATTGAATTATTTTATTTTTTATTTTTGTAATATTAGTTTGGAATTTGAATTTTAAATTTGTCCCATTTTTTATTTGTTTTTAGAAGACTTTGTCAAAGACTTGGAAGGGACCATTAATTCAGTTATATTTCTGCCTTGTTTAAGATGATTATAAAGTTTCAAGACTTGTAGAGAAGACTTTGAACTTAGTTATCAATCGAGGATTGAGCATTAAATCCAGAGATCCGAGTATCTTATCTTGATTGATTCTGAATAAAAAAAATTAGTCTTTGTTAGATTCGCATCAATATAATTTCCATGCATATGTCCACACCAACAAGTACTCAATACAATCAAATCTAGCAATCAAGCAGGTCCAATGGATCAAGTTTAAAGAATTCCAAACATAGTTCAAAGAAAGCAATCCACAAATTAGACTATAATTGTACATTGTACTAGTTTATGCTTAAAGCTTTAACAAATTAAACTAAAAATCTTCCAGCTAAAAAAAAAGTTACGATAAAAAATCAAAACCCCTAACTTTTCATTTTCATAGTAAGTTGATTTAGGAATTGTGGTTTCCAATTCCGATTCCGTTTCTCTATTCTTTAAGTCTAGTAGTTTCCATTTACACTTTCTATTATGCACTCTCTAAGATAGCATATTCTTGGAAGAGCGGGAAATATTAAATTTATAATTCATAATATTTAATTTTTGGTAAAATTAGTCTGGGTACCAAATATTTAATTTTCTTTGTTTTTTCTTGATTGATCACATTAAAATAGAAATGTAAATTATTTTCTTCGTTTTTCTTGGTTGATCGCAACAAAATAGAAATCTATATAGAAGCAGGCATATACAAGAAACCATATATCCTTGGAAAAGCTGGAAATATTAAATTTATAATTCACATGATATATTGTTATAATTATTATTATTATTATTATTTTATTTTTATTGTAAAATCAGTTTGCATACCAAATTGTTAATTTTCTTTCTTCTTCTTAGTTTATCACACTAAAATAGAAATGTGTAGAACCGAGCATACACAAGATAATATATCCTTGGAAAAACATGATAAAATATTAAATTCAGAATTCACATCATTTAGCTTTTTCTTTTGTAAAATTGATTTGGATATCAAATATTGTTAATTTTATTTGTTTTTCTTTCCTTGGTTGATCACATCAAAATAGAAACTTATTTAATTATTTTTATTTTATATTTTTCGTAATATTAGTTTGGAATTTGGATTTTAAATTTGTTGGTTTGTTTATTTGTTTTTAGAAGACTTTGTCAAAGACTTGGAACGGACTATTAATTCAGTTCTATTTCTGCCTTATTTAAGATGAATATATTGTAGAGAAAACTTTGAACTTGGTTATCAATCGTGGATCGGGCATTGAATCCGTAGACCCGAGTATCTTATCTAGATTGATCTTGAATGAGCAATATTTGTCATTGTCGGATTCGCACCAATACAATTTCCATGTACATGTTCACACCAACAAATACTCATTTCAATCAAATCTAGTAATCAAACAGGTCCAATGGATCGAGTTTAAAGAATTCCAAACATAGTTCAAAGAAAGCAATCTACAAATTACACTAGATTTGTACACTGTACTAGTTTGTGCTTAAAGCTTTAACAAATTACACTAGAAATCTTCTAGCGAAAAGAAAAGTTATGATAAAAAATCAAAACCGCCTAACTGTTCATTTTCGTAGTAAGTTGATCTAGGAATTGCGGTTTCTAATTTCGATTCCGTTTCCCTATTCCTTGAGTCTAGTAGTTTCCATTTACGCTTTCTATTATGCACTCTCTAGGATAACATATTCTTGGAAGAGCAGGAAATATTAAATTTATAATTCATATTATTTAATTTTTGGTAAAATTAGTTTGGGTACCAATTATTTAATTTTCTTGGTTTTTTCTTGGTTGATCACATCAAAATAGAAATGTATATAATTTTCTTTGATTTTCTTGGTTGATCACAATAAAATAGAAATTTATATAGAATCAGGCATATACGAGAAAACATATATCCTTGGAAAAGCATGAAATATTAGATTCATAATTCACTTGATATATTGTTACTATTATTATTATTTTATTTTTATTGTAAAATCAGTTTGGATACCAAATTGTTAATTTTCTTTCCTTCTTCTTAGTTTATCGCACTAAAATAGAAACGTGTAGAACCAAGCATACACAAGATAATATATCATTGGAAAAACATGATAAAATATTAATTCAGAATTCACATCATTTAGTTTTTTCTTTTTGTAAAATTATTTGGATATCGAATATTGTTAATTTTTATTTTTATTTTTTTTCCTTCGTTGATTACATCAAAATTGAAACTTATAGAATTAGGATTATAGAAGATATCATATCCTTGAAAAAGCATGATATATTAAATTCTAGTCACATCATTGAATTATTTTATTTTTTATTTTTTGTAATATTAGTTTGGAATTTGAATTTTAAATTTGTCCATTTTTTATTTGTTTTTAGAAGACTTTGTCAAAGACTTGGAAGGGACCATTAATTCAGTTATATTTCTGCCTTGTTTAAGATGATTATAAAGTTTCAAGACTTGTAGAGAAGACTTTGAACTTAGTTATCAATCGAGGATTGAGCATTAAATCCAGAGATCCGAGTATCTTATCTTGATTGATTCTGAATAAAAAAAATTAGTCTTTGTTAGATTCGCATCAATATAATTTCCATGCATATGTCCACACCAACAAGTACTCAATACAATCAAATCTAGCAATCAAGCAGGTCCAATGGATCAAGTTTAAAGAATTCCAAACATAGTTCAAAGAAAGCAATCCACAAATTAGACTATAATTGTACATTGTACTAGTTTATGCTTAAAGCTTTAACAAATTAAACTAAAAATCTTCCAGCTAAAAAAAAAGTTACGATAAAAAATCAAAACCCCCTAACTTTTCATTTTCATAGTAAGTTGATTTAGGAATTGTGGTTTCCAATTCCGATTCCGTTTCTCTATTCTTTAAGTCTAGTAGTTTCCATTTACACTTTCTATTATGCACTCTCTAAGATAGCATATTCTTGGAAGAGCGGGAAATATTAAATTTATAATTCATAATATTTAATTTTTGGTAAAATTAGTCTGGGTACCAAATATTTAATTTTCTTTGTTTTTTCTTGATTGATCACATTAAAATAGAAATGTAAATTATTTTCTTCGTTTTTCTTGGTTGATCGCAACAAAATAGAAATCTATATAGAAGCAGGCATATACAAGAAACCATATATCCTTGGAAAAGCTGGAAATATTAAATTTATAATTCACATGATATATTGTTATATTATTATTATTATTATTATTTTATTTTTATTGTAAATCAGTTTGCATACCAAATTGTTAATTTTCTTTCTTTCTTCTTAGTTTATCACACTAAAATAGAAATGTGTAGAACCGAGCATACACAAGATAATATATCCTTGGAAAACATGATAAAATATTAAATTCAGAATTCACATCATTTAGCTTTTTCTTTTGTAAAATTGATTTGGATATCAAATATTGTTAATTTATTTGTTTTTCTTTCCTTGGTTGATCACATCAAAATAGAAACTTATTTAATTATTTTTATTTTATATTTTTCGTAATATTAGTTTGGAATTTGGATTTTAAATTTGTTGGTTTGTTTATTTGTTTTTAGAAGACTTTGTCAAAGACTTGGAACGGACTATTAATTCAGTTCTATTTCTGCCTTATTTAAGATGAATATATTGTAGAGAAAACTTTGAACTTGGTTATCAATCGTGGATCGGGCATTGAATCCGTAGACCCGAGTATCTTATCTAGATTGATCTTGAATGAGCAATATTTGTCATTGTCGGATTCGCACCAATACAATTTCCATGTACATGTTCACACCAACAAATACTCATTTCAATCAAATCTAGTAATCAAACAGGTCCAATGGATCGAGTTTAAAGAATTCCAAACATAGTTCAAAGAAAGCAATCTACAAATTACACTAGATTTGTACACTGTACTAGTTTGTGCTTAAAGCTTTAACAAATTACACTAGAAATCTTCTAGCGAAAAGAAAAGTTATGATAAAAAATCAAACCGCCTAACTGTTCATTTTCGTAGTAAGTTGATCTAGGAATTGCGGTTTCTAATTTCGATTCCGTTTCCCTATTCCTTGAGTCTAGTAGTTTCCATTTACGCTTTCTATTATGCACTCTCTAGATACATATTCTTGGAAGAGCAGGAAATATTAAATTTATAATTCATATTATTTAATTTTTGGTAAAATTAGTTTGGGTACCAATTATTTAATTTTCTTGGTTTTTTCTTGGTTGATCACATCAAAATAGAAATGTATATAATTTTCTTTGATTTTCTTGGTTGATCACAATAAAATAGAAATTTATATAGAATCAGGCATATACGAGAAAACATATATCCTTGGAAAAGCATGAAATATTAGATTCATAATTCACTTGATATATTGTTACTATTATTATTATTTTATTTTTATTGTAAAATCAGTTTGGATACCAAATTGTTAATTTTCTTTCCTTCTTCTTAGTTTATCGCACTAAAATAGAAACGTGTAGAACCAAGCATACACAAGATAATATATCATTGGAAAAACATGATAAAATATTAATTCAGAATTCACATCATTTAGTTTTTTCTTTTTGTAAAATTATTTGGATATCGAATATTGTTAATTTTTATTTTTATTTTTTTTCCTTCGTTGATTACATCAAAATTGAAACTTATAGAATTAGGATTATAGAAGATATCATATCCTTGAAAAAGCATGATATATTAAATTCTAGTCACATCATTGAATTATTTTATTTTTTATTTTTTGTAATATTAGTTTGGAATTTGAATTTTAAATTTGTGATTTTTTATTTGTTTTTAGAAGACTTTGTCAAAGACTTGGAAGGGACCATTAATTCAGTTATATTTCTGCCTTGTTTAAGATGATTATAAAGTTTCAAGACTTGTAGAGAAGACTTTGAACTTAGTTATCAATCGAGGATTGAGCATTAAATCCAGAGATCCGAGTATCTTATCTTGATTGATTCTGAATAAAAAAAATTAGTCTTTGTTAGATTCGCATCAATATAATTTCCATGCATATGTCCACACCAACAAGTACTCAATACAATCAAATCTAGCAATCAAGCAGGTCCAATGGATCAAGTTTAAAGAATTCCAAACATAGTTCAAAGAAAGCAATCCACAAATTAGACTATAATTGTACATTGTACTAGTTTATGCTTAAAGCTTTAACAAATTAAACTAAAAATCTTCCAGCTAAAAAAAAAGTTACGATAAAAAATCAAAACCCCCTAACTTTTCATTTTCATAGTAAGTTGATTTAGGAATTGTGGTTTCCAATTCCGATTCCGTTTCTCTTTCTTTAAGTCTAGTAGTTTCCATTTACACTTTCTATTATGCACTCTCTAAGATAGCATATTCTTGGAAGAGCGGGAAATATTAAATTTATAATTCATAATATTTAATTTTTGGTAAAATTAGTCTGGGTACCAAATATTTAATTTTCTTTGTTTTTTCTTGATTGATCACATTAAAATAGAAATGTAAATTATTTTCTTCGTTTTTCTTGGTTGATCGCAACAAAATAGAAATCTATATAGAAGCAGGCATATACAAGAAACCATATATCCTTGGAAAAGCTGGAAATATTAAATTTATAATTCACATGATATATTGTTATTATTATTATTATTATTATTATTTTATTTTTATTGTAAAATCAGTTTGCATACCAAATTGTTAATTTTCTTTCTTTCTTCTTAGTTTATCACACTAAAATAGAAATGTGTAGAACCGAGCATACACAAGATAATATATCCTTGGAAAAACATGATAAAATATTAAATTCAGAATTCACATCATTTAGTTTTTTCTTTTTGTAAAATTGATTTGGATATCAAATATTGTTAATTTTATTTGTTTTTCTTTCCATGGTTGATCACATCAAAATAGAAACTTATAGAATTGGAATATAGAAGATATCATATCCTTGAAAAAGCATGATATATTAAATTCTAGTCACATCATTTAATATTTTTATTTTTTATTTTTTGTAACATTAGTTTGGAATTTCGATATTAAATTTGTCCATTTTTTTATTTGTTTTTAGAAGACTTTGTTAAAGACTTGGAAGAGACCATTAATTCAGTTCTATTTCTGCCTTAATTAAGATGACTATAAAGTTACAAGACTTGTAGAGAAGACTTTGAATTGGTTATCAATTGTGGATCAGGCATTGAATCCGGATACCCGAGTATCTTATCTAGATTGATCCTGTATAAACAATATTTGTCTTTGCGGATTCACATCAATACAATTTCCATGTATATGTCCACACCAACAAATACTCATTTCAATCAAATCAAGTAATCAAGCCGGTCCAATGGATGGAGTTTAAAGAATTCCAAACATAGTTCAAAGAAAGCAATCTACAAATTACACTAGATTTGTACATTGTACTAGTTTGTGCTTAAAGCTTTAACAAATTACACTAGAAATCTTCTAGCGAGAAGAAAGTTACGATAAAAATAAAACCCGCTAACTTTTCATTTTCATAGTAAGTTGATCTAGGAATTGCGGTTTCCAATTCCGATTCCGTTTCCCTATTCCTTGAGTCTAGGATTTTCCATTTACGCTTTCTATTATGCACTCTCTAAGATAACATATTCTTGTAAGAGCAGGAAATTAAATTTATAATCATATTATTTAATTTTTGGTAAAATTAGTTTGGGTACCAAATATTTAATTTTCTTTGTTTTTTCTTGGTTGATCACATCAAAATAGAAATGTAAATAATTTTCTTCGTTTTTCTTGGTTGATCACAACAAAATAGAAATGTATATAGAATCAGGCATATACAAGAAAACATATATGCTTGGAAAAGCTGGAAATATTAAATTCATAATTCACATGATATATTGTTATTGTTATTATTATTACTATTATTTTATTTTTATTGTAAAATCAGTTTGGATACCAAATTGTTAATTTTCTTTGTTTCTTCTTAGTTTATCACACTAAAATAGAAACGTGTAGAACCAAGCATACACAAGAAAATATATCCTTGGAAAATCATGATATTAAATTCAGAATTCACATCTTTGTATTAGTTAACCATTTGATATTTAACTGAAATTCTTTATAAAATCATTCACTAAATTTTCCTTATGGTCAGGTAAGGTATCCAGATCGGATAACCCTCATCAGAGGGAATCATGAGAGCCGTCAGATTACACAGGTTAAGTTTCCTTTACTGGCATCCCCCATCCTTTAGCTGGAATCTTTGTGTCAGCTCCCTTATCCATTCAACGTATTTACGATATTCTGTCTAAACAGGTATATGGATTCTATGACGAGTGCCTTCGTAAATATGGCTCTGTGAATGTTTGGAGATACTGCACTGATATATTTGATTACTTAAGGTGTGTTCCAACTTCTTTTTTAAGAAAAGCTTGAGGCAACTTCTTTCCTTGGTTGATCACATCAAAATAGAAACTTATAGAATTTGGAATATAGAAGATATCATATCCTTGAAAAAGTATGATATATTAAATTCTAGTCACATCATTTAATTATTTTTATTTTTTATTTTTCGTAATATTCGTTTGGAATTTGGATTTTAAATTTGTCCGTTTTTTCTTTGTTTTTAGAAGACTTTGTCAAAGACTTGGAAGGGACCATTAATTCAGTTCTTTTTCTGCCTTGTTTAAGATGACTATAAAGTTTCAAGACTTGTAGAGAAGACTTTGAACTTGGTTATCAATCGACGATCATGCATTGAATCCGGAGACCCGAGTATCTTATCTTGATTAATCCTGAAAAAAAAAAAAGTCTTTATCGGATTCACATCAATACAGTTTCCATGCATATGTCCAGACAAACAAGTACTCATTTCAATCAAATCAAGTAATCAAGCAGGTCCAATGGATCGAGTTTAAAGAATTCCGAACATAGTTCAAAGAAAGCAATCTACAAATTACCCTTGATTTGTACATTATACTAGTTTGTGATTAAAGCTTTAACAAATTACACTAGAAATCTTCCAGCAAAAAGAAAAGTTACGAAAAAAAATAAAAACCCCCTAACTTTTCATTTTTGTAGTAAGTTGATCTAGGAATTGCGGTTTCCAATTCCGATTCCGTTTCCTTATTCCTTGAGTCTAGTAACTTCCGTTTACGCTTTCTATTCTGCACTCTCTAAGATAAAATAATTTTGGAAGAGCAGGAAATATTAAATTTACAATTCATATTATTTAATTTTTGGTAAAATTAGTTTGGGTACAAAAAATTTAATTTTCTTTGATTGCTAGATTTGATTGAAATGAGTACTTGTTGGTCTGGACATATGCATGGAAACTGTATTGATGCGAATCGATAAAGACTATTTTTTTTTTTCAGGATCAATCAAGATAAGATACTCGGGTCTCCGGATTCAATGCACAATCTCGATTGATAACCAAGTTCAAAGTCTTCTCTACAAGTCTTGAAACTTTATAGTCATCTTAAACAAGGCAGAAATAGAACTGAATTAATGGTCCCTTCCAAGTCTTTGACAAAGTCTTCTAAGAAAAAATAAAAATATGAATAAATTTAAAATCCAAATTCCATACTAATATTACAAAAAATAAAAAATAAAAATAATTAAATATGTGACTGGAATTTAATATATCATTCTTTTCAAGGATATGATATCTTCTATATTCCTAATTTTATAAGTTTCTAGTTTGATGTGATCAACCAAGGGAAAAAAAAAAAAACAAATAAAATTAACAATATTTGATATCCAAACCAATTTTAGAGAAAGAAAAAACTGAATGATGTGAATTCTGAATTTAAGATTTTATCATGTTTTTCCAAGGACATATTATCTTGTGTATGCTTGGTTCTACACGTTTCTATTTTAGTGTGATAAACTAAGAAGAAAGAAAGAAAATTAACAATTTGGTTTACAAACTGATTTTACAATAAAAGTAAATAATAATAATAATAATAACAATATATCATGTGAATTATGAATTTAATATTTCATGCTTTTCCAAGGATATATGTTTTCTTGTATATGCCTGATTCTATATACATTTCTATTCTGTTGTGATCAACCAAGAAAAACGAAGAAAATTATTTACATTTCTATTTTGATGTGATCAATGCAGGTCCTATGGATCGAGCTTAAAGAATTCCAAACATAGTTCAAAGAAAGCAATCCACAAATACATTAGATTTGTATATTGTACTAGTTTATGCTTAAAGCTTTCACAAATTAGACTAGAAATCTTCCAGCAAAAAGAAAGTTATGATAAAAAATCAAAGCCCCTTAACTTTTCAATTTTGTAGTAAGTTGATCCAGGAATTACGGTTTCCAATTCCGATTCCGTTTCCTTATTCCTTGAGTCTAGTAGTTTCTATTTACGCTTTCTATTATGCACTCTCTACGATAACATATTCTTGGAAGAGCAGGAAATATTAAATTTATAATTCATATTATTTAATTTTTGGTAAAATTAGTTTGGTTACCAAATATTTAATTTTCTTTGTTTTTTCTTGATTGATCCCATCAAAATAGAAATGCAAATAATTTTCTTTGTTTTTTCTTGGTTGATCACATCAAAATAGAAATATATATAGAATCAAGCATATACAAGAAAACATATATATCCTTGGGAAAGCATGAAATATGAAATTCAGAATTTACAGCGTATATTATTATTATTATTATTATTATTATTATTATTATTATTGTTTTATATTTATATTTATATTTATTTTTCTTATAATATCAGTTTGGATACCAATTTGTTAATTTTCCTTTTTTTCCCCCCTTAGTTTATCGCATTAAAATAGAAACGTGTAGAGCCAAGCATACACAAGATAATATATCCTTGGAAAAACATGATAAAATATTAATTTCAGAATTCACATCATTTAATTTTTTCTTTTTTATAAAATTGGTTTGGATATCAAAAATTTTTAATTTGCTTTGTTTTTTTTTTTTCTTTCTTGGTTGATCACACCAAAATAAAAAACGTAAAGAATCAGGAATATAGAAGATATCATATCCTTGAATAAGCACGAGATATTTAATTCTAGTCACATCATTTAATTATTATTATTATTATTATTATTATTTGTAATATTAGTTTGGAATTTGGATATTAAATTTGTTCATTTTCTTTCTTTCTTTTTTTTTTTTTTTTTTTTTTTTTCTTTAGAAGACTTTGGTGAAGACTTGGTAGAAATCATTAACTCAGTTGTTGTCTTGTCTTGTTTGAGATAGCTATAAAGTTTCAAGACTTGTAGAGAAGACTTTGAACTTGGTTATCAATCGAGGATTAGGCATTGAATCTGGAGACCCGAGTATTTTCTTTTGATTAATCCTGAATAAACAAAATTAGTCTTTATCGGATTCGCATCAATATAATCTCAATGTATATGTTCACACCACCAAGTACTTATTTCAATGTAATCTAGTAATCAAACAACTCCATTGGAGCGAGTTTAAAGAATTCCGAACATAGTTCAAAGAAAGCAATCCACAAATTATGCTAGATTTGTACATTGTACTAGTTTGTGCTTAAAGCTTTAACAAATTACACCAGAAATCTATTGGCAAAAAGAAAAGTTACACTAGAAAATCAAAACCCCCTAACTTTTAGGTTATAACGGAGACATTACAACAAGTGGATCGCCTAATTAATCCACAAACATAACTAATAAGCTCACTCAACAATAGTTTCCAACTCCAGGATCATACGTCTTGGTGGAATCTTTGTATCCGTTTCTGATATTAGACCTGTTGCGGTAAAAGGATTAGGTGGCATGGTGAACTCTTCTGCTCCTTCCAACATTTGAACCACAGCTTTCATTGTGGGACGACCCATCGGATGCCACTGAATGCACCAAAGTCCCACAATTGCAAGTTTTTTTGCAATTTTAGCATCTCCTCTTCCCTCTATCTGTATCCGATGATCCTCCCCTTCTAATAAAATGTTGTATATCCATTCTGGATAATAGATTTCATCCGTGTTCTCGTTTGTCAGATTAGTACTCTTCCTCCCTCCAACCATTTCAAGCAGCAACATTCCAAAACTATAAACATCTGACTTATAGGACACATTTCCAAAGTTCTTAGAGAACACTTCGGGTGCTATGTATCCTATGGTGCCCCTAGTTGTAGTCATTGACACTATACTTTGATCTTTAGAGCACAATTTAGCTAGACCAAAATCAGAAATTTTCGGTTTGAAATTGTGGTCCAGCAAAATGTTTTGGGGCTTGATATCGAAATGAAGGATCCTTTGGTCGCAGCCTTGGTGGAGATACTCAATTCCCTTGGCAATGCCCAAAGCAATGTCATGCAACGTCTCCCAACTGAGTAAGTGGTTTCCACTAACCGCGGCCGATGATATATACTTCTCTAGCGAACCATTCGGTAAGAACTCATAGACAAGAGCTCTCTTAAATCCTTCAGCTGAATAGCCAACCAAGCGAACTACATTGATATGGTAAATTTGACCAATTGTCGACACTTCATTCAAGAACTCCTCTCCATCTCCCTTAGAATGGTTTAGGATCTTTACTGCAACAAGAACGTCATCAGAAAGCTTCCTTTGAACACTGTTCCATAAGCTCCTTGGCCCAACTTGTCCTTGAACTGGTTTGTAATCTTCTTAATGTCCGCATATGAATAGCGCGATGGTTTGAGAGCAATATAATCTTCCAAAAACTTTTCAATCCTTATTCGGGTTTCTCTGTCATTTTTGTATGCAGTATAGATATAAAATGCCGCGGAGACCATTAGTATTATCAATACTAATGATCCTAGTATTATAACTGCAAAAAATAGAACAAACGGAAGTCAAGAGTGTATACGCCCTTGATAACATGTGGAAGCTATAAAGATTTACATAGGAAATAACTCACAGAAAGTACAGATCATGGCCGAAATCTTTGATCTTCCTGTTGAAGACAATTTAGAAAAAGAAAAAAGTTTCGTAAGTAAGATCTTCAACAAATAATGCTTTTACTTAATTCACAGCACAATATTGATAATGAGTCATGCTTTTCTCAAAATACATTATATTAATAGTAAAAAAGGGACTTCTTACCTTTCCCTGGTATATCAAAACATTCGGTTTCATCACTCTCAGCGCCATAGATCTTTCGTTTGCATCCCTTGTGTTTTGCTTCACAAGCTTTACAGTCTGGCTTGGACCATGTCAATGTGACATTAGCAGGATAAAAGGAGTCCCATATAGAGTCTGGAAGTGATTCAATGTCGCGCATCTTGGTACAGCCAAGAATATCATCTAAGTAGTAATATTGGATCTCAGCCTTAGAAGGAACAAAACAATTCCACAATCTGCGTATTCGTGGTAGTGGCCATACGAACAAGTAAATGGAGTAAAACTAGAGTTCTCCACATAATTATTATATCTGAATTTGAAAGGAAGATTGACAGATTGATTGGAGAATAACTCTACAACCAGCTGTCGTGCAAGGCAATTTGAGGAGGTTTCATGACTATAGACTTCAATTTCGTTTGATTTATAATCTATTTTGCTTATGAAGAGGGACTTAATTGGACTAATTGGCAGGTGAAGGGCTGTTTCGTTCCCAACGCAGGATAGCTCGAACCCCGGATAGCCACAGTCATTGTTTGTATCATTGAGCCGGAAAGGGAATCTGATTCGTGGCCCATTTTCCCCACACCTTGCTTCCCTGCAGTGGAACTCGTGGTACTCTTGGCCTGCTCCTTGCTGACCTGCAAGATTAGCTAGAACTATCATCATGAACAAGCAACGAAAATAAGAAACCGTCATGTTTAAGTACTTCTAAGAAAATACTTTATCATATATCTAACTGTGCTTAATTCTCTGTTAGAGTCTTTTAGAAGTGCTGGACATGGAATTGAGGTTGCAGGCTTAATTTGGTCAGTGGCCAGTAATGAAAGAAAAGAGAAGAATTGATGCAAATTTTGATAAGGTATAATCTGCAATATGATTCCCTTTCATATTTCCATATTTAAAGTTATTTTTAAAAAATATATATGTGAATATGGATAATCATGACTTTGACAGGTGGACAATTGTGGCCTTTACTTTTCGGCAATCTTATTATCGTGTGATACACGGCTACTTACCAATTAAATATTGTCAAATTCACATCTTGTGGTCCAATTGAAAGCTACATTAATTATATATTATATTCAATATAATACAATAAAATATAAAACGTGTTGGATTTTTTTTTCTTACATTATATTCAAATAAATCATCAATTAATATTACATAATTTGAATATTCCTGGTAAAATACTCTTTTTTTTTTTTTTTGTAAATAGTTGTCTTTAACATAATATAATGGACATAATCAAACCGATAAGGGGCTCAAGACTTCCCACTACCACATGATGGAAACCACGAGATGCATAGCCCTTGTTGTTCTAATTTCGAGCATCATCATATTCCACGGAACTAGCCCAAGTTCATGTGCGAAAGCTTATCGGCATCTTCGCAACTGTTCTTCTTCCTGTGGTAATATCCACAACATAACCTTCCCGTTCCGCCTCACAACCGATCCCATCATCTGTGGAATTTCAGATTATGAACTGTCTTGCGAAAACAACCGTACCGTTAAGGGGTACAATTTGTGTCCGAAGACTACTATGTGCAGGCAATCAATTACAACAACTACACAATCAGACTCGTGCCTTCCAATATGCAAAGGATAATTGCTCCTCCTTGCCTACTTATCCAGGGAGAATCCCTTATTTCCTGGACCGCAACATTCCGTTTTGCAAGAATGCTGCTCATGTTGATCAAATTTCAGAGTTTGTACTCTTCTTGAGATGCAAGAAACCGGTACTGAGTCCTTTATATATTGACACAGCTCCTTGCATATCCCAAAATCACTCTTATGTGGTGTTTGCTGATGGCTTCAAGTTCAGTGATCTGAATGAGTCCTGCCAAATATACGACGCCGGGGTGGTGTCATCACCGAGGAAGGCAGAGAATCGCAAGACGATCAGTTCCTACATTGACATCCACAATGAACTTCTCTTCGGCTTTGAGCTTTCATGGGTCCAGGCTTTCCAAGAATATTACAGATTGATGGAGATTGCTGCGTAGATGAGCTTTCCAACGAGGTTCGCTGTCCTACTTGCGGAACAGCGTTTTGTGTAAGCGTCCTAAAAATATAATCATATTGCATGCAAATTACATAGTTCCGTCAATTAAGTAAATCAGAAAATTTTCAGCTTGTTAATACCGTTTCTATTATTTAATCATGCAGTGATTAAGGAATACCTTACTCATGATTTCAATCTTGCTGTTGGTGAGCATTTCTCTCCAGATCATCTGTCTTCTTATTTCTTTAATTTTTATGTTTTTTTCCTCTAGAGAAAAGTGAACTATAAAATGCATATTCTCTGTACATTGTCCTTTGAAGTATATATATAATCTTTTAAACTGATCAAAATACTTGAATCAAACAAACATTTAAATTATTTTGAGCAATTTTTTTAATGTTTAAGATTAATTTTATTTAACAATTAGGTCGGCACTGTTTTAAATTGTCTTTAATATAGGTTGAGAAGGATAAACTTGGTATTTCAGAAAGTTAATTCTTTTAGGGGCATATTAAGAGAAGCAATTAGGCTAAACACAGAGAGTGTTCAATATTTCATATACATATATATATATATATATATATATATATGGCTTTTTGATTACTTTTTCTTATTGTTCACCCTGTCCTCTTTTTTCTTGCAGCTTGTCTCGATTCGCATACACATACACATGTAAGAACGTTTGATTTTACATTTCATGTTATAGAAGTATTCGATGGCATTTTTTGGCACTGTGATATATATGCAGTATGAGAAAAATCTAGTAAACTTCTTTTTTTTTTTTTTTTTTTTTTTGAGGTGTTAAACTTTATTTGCTATTGTTGTCGATATATTGGGGCTATAATTTTCCAGTGGGTGTTACTGAGAAGACACCGGAAGCTTCAATTTGTGAAGGAAACTACTATAAAGTGGCGGCATTGCAGTGTATTCTTATTAACCCTATTAATCTTATTTTATCTACTTATAATTTTGCTTCCTTAAAACAAAAAATAACTAATTCCTTATTTATCGACGTTGCAGTGGAGTGATGTTATTAGCACCAAGAACTTCTCGGGATTTCCTTCGTGATTGCCCTTATCATATACAAATGGCGAAGACGACACTTATCGATATATAAGGGTATCGAAGAATTTCTCCAGAGTCATAATAACCTCATCCCTGTTAGATATGCGTACTCTGAGGCTAGAAAAATGACCAAGGGCTTCAAGACTAAATTAGGTGAAGGAGGCTTTGGCTCTGTTTATAAAGCAAAACTTCGCAGCGGCCATTTCGCAGCAATTAAGATGTTGGGTAAATCCAAGGCCAGCGGGCAAGACTTTATCAACGAAGTCGCTACCATCGGAAGGATTCATCACGTCAACGTTGTGCGACTCATTGGGTTTTGTGTTGAAGGCTCAAAGCGTGCTCTTGTATATGACTTCATGCCCAATGGATCTCTAGATAAATATATCTTTCTAGAAGAAGGAGTAAGTAGCTCTCTGAGTTTCGACAAAATATTTGAGATTTCGCTTGGAGTTGCTCGGGGTATAGAGTACCTTCATCGAGGTTGTGACGTGCAAATTCTGCATTTTGATATCAAACCTCACAACATTCTTTTGGATGAGCATTTTACTCCAAAGATTTCTGATTTTGGGCTTGCAAGACTATGCCACTAGAAAATAGCATAGTATCGTTAACCGCAGCAAGAGGAACCACGGGATACATAGCTCCAGAGTTATTTTACAGAAATATTGGAGGATCTCTCACAAAGCTGATGTGTATAGTTTTGGAATGTTGTTGATGGAAATGGCGAGCAAAAGGAAAAACTTGAATATAAATGTTGACAACACAAGCGAAATTTACTTTCCCTTATGGATATATGATCAGTTCAGTGAGGATAAGGACATAGAGATCGAAGATGCCACGAAGAGGAATCAGAGACGGTGAAAAAGATGGTCATAGTTGCATTATGGTGTATACAGCTGAAGCCTCGCGATCGTCCTTCAATGAGCAAAGTCATAGAGATGCTGAAGCTGATGTCGAACGCCTACAAATGCCCCAAAGCCTTGCCTGTATCCGCAAGAGAACCAAGCATACGCAGAGTGGGGCAGAGAGACAACAGAAACATCGTCATCGACTCAATTCGACGAGGATTCTACAGAGATTTGTGCCATCTCAAATGAGTGTGCCGGAGAAAGCCATAATTCAGCTCCAATCATATAGTATAACTAATCTACTACATACCATATGTTTCTCTTTGTATTATCACTCTAATTTAGTTCTGTGTGTTTGTAATTTCGAGATCATCTTAGACCTTTCCATATATGCTTAAAGTAAATTCAATTTGCTTCCAATAATAATTTATTTGTCAGCAAGAATTTATACTAGTATTTTCCCTGAACTTTAGCAGAATATAGATATCTTGATATCATGATAATTCAGGTCTCAAATTGTTTGTCTACTTCATAATTGCAATGAAAATGATACTACTTTGTACTAATCATAATATAATTGCCTAATGAAGGTTAAAACGAGATATTAATATTTTTTAAACAAGTAAGAGGATCAACGGACACAGATTGCAGAGAAAACTTGCATTTGTGGGACATAGATTCTTACAAGGGCGATGACTAAGAAACTATTGCTGAATAAGTATAACTTAGGTTTGTAGATTGATTTGCACTTTTTGAATTGTCTATATTAATAACCTCAAAATTTAGGGAATAATATTGTTAAATCTTTAAGCACAAACTAGTATAATTTGCGAATATCATGCCTGCATATTGCCCCCTAACTT
>CM046374.1:27563600-27593110 GCA_025413025.1 Ficus hispida | reverse complement strand
ATTAGGATAAAATATAATGCATTCATTTTGGTTGTTTTTGTTCTATTTGACGATAATCTCAATCACTATTTATCAAAAATCCTTCATTAGTTTGAGTTTAGAGACTAAATTGTAAAATAAATAAACAAATAAATAAAAACAAAAATCAAAGTTTAACGAGTAATTTATCCAAAACAAATCAATGAAGGACCAAAAGTGACAAATCTTATGATTTAGAGTCTTTAAGTGCTAATAATTAACCCAAACAAAAAAATTCATCGGGGGCAGAGACTTGAGATGAAAAACCACACATTAATTAATGATATTATTTAGTGAGTCAGAAACGTGCAAAAACGTAATATTTTATGTTTGTTAATTTTTATACCATTATGTTATTTTCGTTAAAAACACTTTCTAATTTATTTTCAATTGGAAGTGTTGCTGCAAACATTAATGCTATAGGCGAAGCATGTGTTAGAATAATAAAAAAGTTAAATAAAAGGAGATAGATCAATCAATCTGATGATTTACATAAAATATAAAAAATTGGCATTAAAGTTTATTAATTCATATAGAATATAGAATATTGAAAATTGAAAAGAAAAGAGTGAACGCTCAAAATTTCATCAATCATCAAAAGGCTGGTTTTCATTATAGATTGGTGCCCATATTTATATGACAACATACAAACGGAAAATTAAGCAAAAATGGTCAAACCTAGTAAAAATAGTAAATCACAAAACTTTCTTAGACTCAAAGACTAAGGAAACACAATTGGAATTGGAATCCGAAATTTCTAGGACAACTTATTCAAAAAATGGAGATTACTAAAAAATGAAAAAAAAGCTATAATCTTAATAATTTATCTTAATTTTTCCCAAAATTATTATTAAAGTGTATGATTAATTATGTTAATAGGATAAAAAGTTGTAATTTGGAGTTAAAATGTGATAAAGAAGGAATTAAAAAGTGTGAAAGGAAATCGAAGCTGACTTTGTCCATTCGTGCAACTATTCCACGTGTGCATTCGATTTCTAGCCGTCGGATTGCCTCAGCATTGGCCCAGATTGGAGACTACTTCAAACCGCCCAGCCAGCACATCCAAAGGCCGTGCATGTGTCAGCCAACTCAAGGGCATTCCCGGATCTGGTGTGGCGCGTCCCACCTTACATTCGTGCTCCTGCGAGTTCTTGCCAATGATAGCCCACCACGCGTCCCACCTTTTCCTCCAGCAAGTCGTCCGTTGCCACTTGAGCATTGGCCCAGATTGGAGACTACTTGAAACACGCCCAGCCAGGCACATCCAATGGCCGTGCATGTGTCAGGCCAAGTCAAGGGCATTGCCGGATCTGGTGTGGCGCGTCCCACGTTACATTCGTGCTCTTGCGAGCTCTAGCCAATGCTAACCCACCACGCGTCCTACCTTTTCCTCCAGCAAGTCGTCCGTTGCCACTTGCCTCTGTGGGGCCCGCGGCTCCTGCGTGTCAGCTGTATCAACATAAAAGGGTAAGAAAAAATTAAAAAAAAAGAAGAAAGTTGAAGGCAGCGGCTCGGAGGCTATAAAAGGAAGCCTAGGGCTCCGTGTCTTGGTCTTTTGGCTGCGGGAGTAGCTAAAAACCAAAGAGGAATATTATTTATTATATATTTTTATTATTTTTTTTTTTTAAGTTTTAGGTTTAGTTTTTTTATAAAATAGGGAGAGATTCTATTGAATAGTCAAGAGAAGAGAGAGAAGAAATTTAGGAGAAGATTTGGATGACACCTTCAAATCTTGCTTTATTTTTTTTATTTTTTATTTTTGTTTTTGAGAATGATTGAATCATATTTTGTAGATTTTATTTTTATTTATGAATAATTTTCTTTTATAGGGATACGATCTATCCGGATTATGATCATTTGGGTTCTTTCTATTTAATTGATTGATGTTCTATTTAAGTTCTATGTTGAGTATTTTAATTTGTGTTTAATGTTTGTAAATTTCTGGCCAATTTTTGTATGATTTGGTATTTGATTTGAGATTAAGAAGTGATAATTGAATAAGTTTTATTTAATCTACTTTGAGATTGTCACAAACATAGATAGTTATGAAACTTATATAGCACTTTGAATTTCTTATTCTTAATGAATTGTGATAGGCTTAGAGTTTGGACCGAGAGGTGATAACGGGTTTATTGTGAGACAAATTGTTAATGCTTGAAAAAGATTAATAATTATATTAGTGAGATTCGCTGACAATATAGGGACTAGACGTTGACATATTGAAAAAGAGGATTTGAATAGGAATAATCCGGTAAAATTAGAAATCATAGATTTTTAGTATTTTGAGTTTTTTTCTCTTTTTATTTAAAAATTTATTTTCGTTTATTCAAATAAAATTGGAGTTAATATAATTTCGGTAATTGGTAACGAAAGTCCTCATGGGAACGATACTTTCTTATCACTTTATTACCTGTTTATGATATTGTGCACTTTATGCAACAAAGATATCATATCCTTGGAAAACATGATGAAATATTAACTTCACAATTCACATCAATTCACATAATTAATTTTTTTTTTCTTTGTAAAAATTAGTTGGGATACCAAATTGTTAACTTCTTTGTTTTTTTCTTGGTTGATCATATCAAAATACAAACGTATAGAATCAGGCATATAGAAGATATCATATCCTTTAAAAAGCATGAAATGTTAAATTCATAATCACATCATTTAATTTTCTTTTTTGTAATATTAGTTTGGAATTTAGATATCAAATTTGTCTTCTTTTTTTTTTTTTTGGCCAAAGAGAAACCATTAATTCAGACTATATATTATCTTGTCTTGCTTAAATGGCTATAAAGTTGCAAAGACTTGTAGAGAAGTTGAAAGATTACATGAAGCACGCTAACAGAGAAGAAGACTTCTAAAGTAAACGTTATCATGTAACTATTTTTTTTTAATTCAGACTATTATTTTTTTTTAAAGATTGTTCTCATTGTTGTACAAGATTGGGTGGAAGAAAAACATGAACATGCTGGTAGGTTTTTATTTATTTTTATTTTTTTAAAGGTAAATGAAAAGACAGTTATTGATCCCAGAAAAGCTAGAAATGCAGTGTTAAAATGCATGGCTAGACAGTTAGGAAGACTTACAGCGAAGACTAACCCTATGATAGAAAGTTAGGAATTTCGCGTTTTAGCTAATTCCGATTCAGTTTCTTTATTCATTAAGTCTAGTAGTTTCTATTTACGCTTTTTATTATGCACTTTCTAAGATAACATATTCTTGGAAAAGCAGGAAATATTAAATAACACAATTCATATCATTTAAATTTTTGTAAAATTATTCACATCATTCAGTTTTTTCTTTTTGTAAAATTGGCATGGATATCAAATTGTTAATTTTCTTTGTTTTTTTTTTTTTTTCTTGGTTGATCACATCAAAGTAGAAACTTATAGAATTAGGCATATGAAGATATCATATCCTTGAAAAAGCATGAGATATTAAATTCTAGTCATATCATCTAATTATTTTTATTTTTATTTTTTTGTAATATTAGTTTGGAATTCGGATTTTAAATTTGTTCATTTTATTATTATTTTTAGAAGACTTTGTCGAAGACTTGGTAGAGACCATTAATTCAGTTATTGTCCTATCTTGTTTAAGATGGCTATAAAGTTTCAAGACTTGTAGAGAAGACTTTGAACTTGGTTATCAATCAAGGATCGGACATTGAATCCGGAGACCTGAGCATCTTCTTTTCATTGATCTTAATAAACAAAATTTGTCCTTGTCGGATTCGCATCAAGACGATCTCAATGTAAATGTTCACACCAATAAGTGCTCATTTCAATCTAATCTAGTAATCAAGCAACTCCAATGGAGTGAGTTTAAAGAATTCCAAACATAGTTGGCAGAAAGCAATCCACAAATTACACTAGATTCGTACATTGTACTCATTTGTGCTTAAAGTTTTAACAAATTACACTATAAATCTTTCAGCAAAAAGTGAAGTTACACTCAAAAATCAAAACCCCCAAAATTTCATTTTTGTATAATAAATTGATCAGGAATTCCGGTTTCCAATTCCGATTCCGTTTCTTTATTTCTCTAGTCTAGTAGTTTCCATTTACGCTTTATGCACTTTCTAAGATAACATATTCTTGGAAAAGCAGGAAATATTAAATTCACAATTCATATCATTTAATTTTTTGTAAAATTAGTTTGCGTACCGAATTGTTAATTTTCTTTCTTTTTCTTGGTTGATCACATCAAAATAGAGATATAAATAATTTTCTTTTTTTTTTTTTTTGGTTGATCACAACAAAATAGAAATGTATATAGAATCAGGCACATACGAAAACATATATATCCCTGGAAAAACATGAAATATTAAATTCAGAATTCACATAATTTATTGTTGTTGTTGTTGTTATTATTATTATTATTATTGTTATTTTTGTAAAATCAGTTTGGATACCAAATAGTTAATTTTACATTTTTTTTTCTCGGTTGAGCATATAAAAATTGAAACGTGTAGAATCAAGCAGATACAAGATAATATATCCTTGGAAAAACATGATAAAATATTAAATTCAGAATTCACATCATTTAGTTTTTTTCTTTTTGTAAAATTGGTTTGGATAACAAATTGTTATTTTTTTTTTCTTGGTTGTTAATAGAAACATATAGAATTAGGCTTATAGAAGATATCATATCCTTGAAAAATCATGAGATATTAAATTTTGGTCACATCATTTAATTATCATTAATATTATTTTTTTTTGTAATATTGTTTGGAATTTGGATAATAAATTTGTTCATTTTCTTTTTCATTTTTTTAGAAGACTTTGGCGAAGACTTAGTAGAGACCATTAAGGAAGTTGTTGTCCTGTTTTGTTTTAGATGGCTATGAAGTTTCAAGACATGTATAGAAGACTTTGAACTTAGTTATCAATTGAGGATCCGACATTGAATGTGGAGGCCCGAGTATCTTTTCTTGATTGATCCTGAATAAACAAAATTAGTCTTTGTCGGATTCACATCAAGAGAGTTTAAAGAATTCCCAAATTACACTAGATTCGTACATTGTACTATAGTTTGTGCTTAAAGCTTTAACAAATTATACTAGAAATCTTTCAGCAAAAAGAAAAGTTACACTAAAAAAATCAAAACCCCCTAACTTTTCATTTTTGTAGTAAGTTGATCTAGGAATTTCGCGTTCCAATTCCGATTCCATTTCCTTATTCCTTGAGTTCCTCGAGTCCAGTAGTTTCCATTTACGCTTTCTATTATGCACTTTCTAAGATAATATATTCTTGGAAAAGCAGGAAATATTAAATTCACAATTCATATCATTTAATTTTTTGTAAAACTATTTTGGATACTAAATATTTAATTTTCTTTGGTTTTTCTTGGTTGATCACATCAAAATAGAAATGTAAATAATTTTTTTGCTTTTTTCTTGGTTGATCACATCAAAATAGAAATGTATACAGAATCAGGCATACACAAGAAAACACATATATATCTTTGGAAAAGCATGAAATATTAAATTCAGAATTCACATCATTTATGGTTATATCTTCATCATCATTATTGTTGTAAAATTAGTTTGGATACCAAATTGTTATTATTTTTTTTGTGTTTATCACATAAAAATAGAAACGTGTAGAATCAAGCAGACACAAGATAATATATACTTTGAAAAGAATGATAAAATATTAAATTCAGGATTCACATCATTTAGTTTTTTTCTTTTTGTAAAATTGGTTTGGATATCAAACTGTTAATTTTCTTTGTGTTTTTTTTTTTCCTTGGTTGATCACATCAAAGTAGTAACATATAGAATAAAGCATATCGAAGATACCATATCCTTGAAAAAGTATGAGATATTAAATTATGGTCACATCATTTAATTATTATTTAAATCATTGGGTTTTTTTTTTTTGTAATATTAGTTTTGAATTTGTATATTAAATTTGTTCATTTTCCTTTTTTTTTTTTTTATTGGAAGACTATGTCGAAGACTTGGTAGAGACCATTAATTCAATTGTTGTCCTGTCATGTTTAAGATGGCTATAAAGTTTCATAGCTTGTAGAGAACACTTTGAACTTGGTTATCAATCGAGGATCGGACAGTGAATCTGGAGACCCGAGTATCTTCTCTTGATTGATCCTGATTAAAAAAAATTAGTCTTTGTTGGATTTGCATCAATACGATTTCAATGTATATGTCCACACCAACAAGTACTCATTTCAATCTAATCTAGTAATCAATCAAGTCCAATGGATCGAGTTTAAAGAATTCCAAACATAATTCAAAGAAAGCAATCCACAAATTACACTCGATTTGTACATTGTACTAGTTTGTGCTTAAAGCTTTAACAAATTACCCTAAAAATCTTCCAGCAAAAAGAAAAGTTACGATAAAAAATAAAAACCCCCTAACTTTTCATTTTTGTAATAAGTTGATCTAGGAATTGTGGTTTCTAATTCTGATTCCGTTTCCTTATTCCTTGAGTCTAGTAGTTTCCATTTACACATTATATTATGCACTTTCTAAGATAACATATTCTTGCACAAGCGGGAAATATTAAATTCACAATTCATATCATTTAATTTTTTGTAAAATTAGTTTGGGTATCAAATATTTAATTTTCTTTGTTTATTCTTGGTTGATCACATCAAATACAAATGTAAATAATTTTCTTGGTTTTTCTTGGTTGATCACAACAAAATAGAAATGTATATAGAATCAGGCTTATACAAGAAAACATATATCCTTGGAAAAGCATGAAATATTAAATTCAAAATTCACATCATTTATTGTTGTTGTTATTATTATTATAATAATAATAATAATAATAATAATTATTTATTTCTATTTTTATTTTTAGTTTTATTGTAAAATCAGTTTGGATACCAAATTGTTAATTGTCTTTTCTTTTTCCTTAGTTTATCACATTAAAATAGAAACGTGTACGACAAGCATACACAAGATAATATATCCTTCGAAAAACATGATAAAATATTAAATTCAGAATTCACAACATTTAGTTTTTTCTTTTTGTAAAATTGATTTGGATATCAAATATTGTTAATTTTATTTTTTTTTCCCCTGGTTGATCACATCAAAATAGAAACTTATAGAATTAGGAATATAGAAGGCAACATATCCTTGAAAAAGCATGATATATTAAATTCTAGTCGCATCATTTAATTATTTTTATTTTTTTATTTTTTGTAATATTAGTTTGGAATTTGGATTTTAAATTTGTCCGTTTTTTTATTTGTTTTTAGAAGACTTTGTCAAAGACTTGCAAGGGACCATTAATTTAGTTCTATTTCTGCCTTGTTTAAGATGACTATAAAGTTTCAAGACTTGTAGAGAAGACTTTGAACTTGGTTATCAATCGAGGATCGGGTATTGAATCTAGAGACCTGAGTTTCTTATCTTGATTGATCCTAAATTAAAAAAATTAGCCTTTGTCGGATTTGCATCAATATAATTTCCATGCATATGTCCACACCAACAAGTACTCATTCCAAACAAATCTAGCAATCAAGCAAGTCCAATAGATCGAGTTTAAAGAATTCCAAACACAGTTCAAATTAAGAAAGCAATCCACAAATTACACTAGATTTGTACATTGTACTAGTTTGTGCTAAAAGCTTTAACAAATTACACTAGAAATCTTCCAGCAAAAAGAAAAGTTACGATAAAAAATAAAAACCCCCTAACTTTTCATTTTTGTAGTAAGTTGATCTAGGAATTACGGTTTCCAATTCCGATACCGTTTCCTTATTACTTGAGTCTAGTAGTTTCCATTTACGCATTCTATTATGCACTTTCTAATATAACATATTCTTGGAAGAGTAGGAAATATTAAATTTATAATTCATATTATTTAATTTTTGGTAAAATTAGTTTGGGTGCCAAATATATAATTTTCTTTGTTTTTTCTTGGTTGATCACATCAAAATAGAAATGTAAATAATTTTCTTGGTTTTTCTTGGTTGATCACAACAAAACAGAAATGTATATAGAATCAGGCATATACAAGAAAACATATATCCTTGGAAAAGCATGAAATATTAAATTCATAATTCACATGATATATTGTTATTATTATTATTATTATTTTAATTTTATTGTAACATCAGTTTGGATACCAAATTGTTAATTTTTTTTCCTTGTTCTTAGTTTATTGCACTAAAATAGAAACGTGAAGAACCAAGCATACACAAGATAATATATCATTGGAAAAACATGATAAAATATTAAATTCAGAATTCACATCATTTAGTTTTTTCTTTTTGTAAAATTTGTTTGGATATCAAATATTGTTATTTTTTATTTTTTTTTATCCTTGGTTGATCACATCAAAATAGAAACTTATAAAACTAGGAATATAAAAGATATCATATCCTTGAAAAAGCATGATATATTAAATTCTAGTCACATCATTGAATTATTTTTATTTTTTATTTTTTTTAATATTAGTTTGGAATTTGGATTTTAAATTTGCCCCTTTTTTTTTATTTGTTTTTAGAAGACTTTGTCAAAGACTTGGAAGGGACTATTAATTCAGTTTTATTTATGCATTGTTTAAGATAATTATAAAGGTTCAAGACTTGTAGAGAAGACTTTGAACTTTGTTATCAATCAAGGATCGGGTATTGAATCCGAAGACCCAAGTATCTTATCTAGATTGATCATGAATGAACAATATTTGTCTTTGTTGGATTTGCATCAAAACAATTTCCATGTATATGTCCACACCAACAAATACTCATTTCAATCAAATCTAGTAATCAAGCAGGCCCAATGGATCGAGTTTAAAGAATTCCAAACATAGTTCAAAGAAAGCAATCTACAAATTACACTAGATTTGCACATTGTACTAGTTTGTGCTTGAAGCTTTAACAAATTACACTAGAAATCTTCTAGCGAGAAGAAAAGTTACGATAAAAAATAAAAACCCGCTAACTTTTCATTTTCGTAGTAAGTTGATCTAGGAATTGCGGTTTCCAATTCCGATTCCGTTTCCTTATTCCTTGAGTCTAGTATTTTCCATTTACGCTTTCTATTATGCATTCTCTAAGATAACATATTCTTGTAAGAGCAGGAAATATTAAATTTATAAATCATATTATTTAATTTTTTGTAAAATTAGTTTGGGTACCAAATATTTAATTTTCTTTGTTTTTTCTTGGTTGATCACATCAAAATAGAAATGTAAATAATTTTCTTCGTTTTTCTTGGTTGATCACAACAAAATAGAAAATGTATATAGAATCAGGCATATACAAGAAAACATATATCCTTGGAAAAGCATGAAATATTAAATTCATAATTCACTTGATATATTGTTATTATTATTATTATTTTATTTTTATTGTAAAATCAGTTTGGATACCAAATTGTTAATTTTCTTTCCTTCTTCTTAGTTTATCGCACTAAAAGAGAAACGTGTAGAACCAAGCATACACAAGATAATATTTCATTGGAAAAACATGATAAAATATTAAATTCAGAATTCACATCATTTAGTTTTTTCTTCTTGTAAAATTGGTTTGGATGTCAAATATTGTTAATTTCATTTGTTTTTCTTTCCTTGGTTGATCACATCAAAATAGAAACTTATAGAATTTGGAATATAGAAGATATCATATTCTTGAAAAAGCATGATATATTAAATTCTTGTCACATCATTTAATTATTTTTATTTTATATTTTTCGTAATATTAGTTTGGAATTTGGATTTTAAATTTGTTGGTTTGTTTATTTGTTTTTAGAAGACTTTGTCAAAGACTTGGAATGGACTATTAATTCAGTTCTATTTCTGCCTTATTTAAGATGAATATATTGTAGAGAAAACTTTGAACTTGGTTATCAATGGAGGATCGGGCATTGAATCCGTAGACCCGAGTATCTTATCTAGATTGATCTTGAATGAGCAATATTTGTCATTGTCGGATTCGCACCAATACAATTTCCATGTACATTTTCACACCAACAAATACTCATTTCAATCAAATCTAGTAATCAAACAGGTCCAATGGATCGAGTTTAAAGAATTCCAAACATAGTTCAAAGAAATCAATCTACAAATTACACTAGATTTGTACACTGTACTAGTTTGTGCTTAAAGCTTTAACAAATTACACTAGAAATCTTCTAGCGAAAAGAAAAGTTATGATAAAAAATCAAAACCGCCTAACTGTTCATTTTCGTAGTAAGTTGATCTAGGAATTGCGGTTTCCAATTTCGATTCCGTTTCCCTATTCCTTGAGTCTAGTAGTTTCCATTTACGCTTTCTATTATGCACTCTCTAGGATAACATATTCTTGGAAGAGCAGGAAATATTAAATTTATAATTCATATTATTTAATTTTGGTAAAATTAGTTTGGGTACCAATTATTTAATTTTCTTGGTTTTTTCTTGGTTGATCACATCAAAATAGAAATGTATATAATTTTCTTTGATTTTCTTGGTTGATCACAATAAATAGAAATTTATATAGAATCAGGCATATACGAGAAAACATATATCCTTGGAAAAGCATGAAATATTAGATTCATAATTCACTTGATATATTGTTACTATTATTATTATTTTATTTTTATTGTAAAATCAGTTTGGATACCAAATTGTTAATTTTCTTTCCTTCTTCTTAGTTTATCGCACTAAAATAGAAACGTGTAGAACCAAGCATACACAAGATAATATATCATTGGAAAAACATGATAAAATATTAAATTCAGAATTCACATCATTTAGTTTTTTCTTTTTGTAAAATTATTTGGATATCAAATATTGTTAATTTTTATTTTTATTTTTTTTCCTTGGTTGATTACATCAAAATTGAAACTTATAGAATTAGGATTATAGAAGATATCATATCCTTGAAAAAGCATGATATATTAAATTCTAGTCACATCATTGAATTATTTTATTTTTTATTTTTTGTAATATTAGTTTAGAATTTGAATTTTAAATTTGTCCCATTTTTTATTTGTTTTTAGAAGACTTTGTCAAAGACTTGGAAGGGATCATTAATTCAGTTATATTTCTGCCTTGTTTAAGATGATTATAAAGTTTCAAGACTTGTAGAGAAGACTTTGAACTTAGTTATCAATCGAGGATCGAGCATTAAATCCAGAGATCCGAGTATCTTATCTTGATTGATCCTGAATAAAAAAAATTACTCTTTGTTAGATTCGCATCAATATAATTTCCATGCATATGTCCACACCAACAAGTACTCAATACAATCAAATCTAGCAATCAAAACCCCCTAACTTTTCATTTTCATAGTAAGTTGATTTAGGAATTGTGGTTTTCAATTCCGATTCCGTTTCTCTATTCTTTAAGTCTAGTAGTTTCCATTTACACTTTCTATTATGCACTCTCTAAGATAGCATATTCTTGGAAGAGCGGGAAATATTAAATTTATAATTCATAATATTTAATTTTTGATAAAATTAGTTTGGGTACCAAATATTTAATTTTCTTTGTTTTTTCTTGATTGATCACATTAAAATAGAAATGTAAATTATTTTCTTCGTTTTACTTGGTTGATCGCAACAAAATAGAAATCTATATAGAAGCAGGCATATACAAGAAACCATATATCCTTGGAAAAGCTGGAAATATTAAATTCATAATTCACATGATATATTGTTATTATTATTATTATTATTATTTTATTTTTATTGTAAAATCAGTTTGCATACCAAATTGTTAATTTTCTTTCTTTCTTCTTAGTTTATCACACTAAAATAGAAATGTGTAGAACCGAGCATACACAAGATAATATATCCTTGGAAAAACATGATAAAATATTAAATTCAGAATTCACATCATTTAGTTTTTTCTTTTTGTAAAATTGATTTGGATATCAAATATTGTTAATTTTATTTGTTTTTCTTTCCTTGGTTGATCACATCAAAATAGAAACTTATAGAATTTGGAATATAGAAGATATCATATCCTTGAAAAAGCATGATATATTAAATTCTAGTCACATCATTTAATTATTTTTATTTTTTATTTTTTGTAACATTAGTTTGGAATTTCGATATTAAATTTGTCCATTTTTTTATTTGTTTTTAGAAGACTTTGTTAAAGACTTGGAAGAGACCATTAATTTAGTTCTATTTCTGCCTTAATTAAGATGACTATAAAGTTACAAGACTTGTAGAGAAGACTTTGAATTTGGTTATCAATTGTGGATCGGGCATTGAATCCGGATACCCGAGTATCTTATCTAGATTGATCCTGTATAAACAATATTTGTCTTTGTCGGATTCACATCAATACAATTTCCATGTATATGTCCACACCAACAAATACTCATTTCAATCAAATCAAGTAATCAAGCAGGTCCAATGGATGGAGTTTAAAGAATTCCAAACATAGTTCAAAGAAAGCAATCTACAAATTACACTAGATTTGTACATTGTACTAGTTTGTGCTTAAAGCTTTAACAAATTACACTAGAAATCTTCCAGCAAAAAGAACAGTTACGATAAAAAATCAAAACCCCCTAACTTTTCATTTTCATAGTAGGTTGATCTAGGAATTATGGTTTCCAATTCCGATTTCGTTTCTCTATTCCTTAAGTTTAGTAGTTTCTATTCACACTTTTTATTATGCACTCTCTAAGATAGCATATTCTTGGAAGAGCAGGAAATTTTAAATTTATAATTCATAATATTTAAATTTTGGTAAAATTAGTTTGGGTACCAAATAATTAATTTTCTTTGTTTTTTCCTGATTGATCACATTAAAATAGAAATGTAAATAATTTTCTTCGTTTTTCTTGGTTGATCACAACAAAATAGAAATGTATAAAGAATCATGCATAAACAAGAAAACATATATGCTTGGAAAAGCTGGAAATATTAAATTCATAATTCACATGATATATTGTTATTGTTATTATTATTACTATTATTTTATTTTTATTGTAAAATCAGTTTGGATACCAAATTGTTAATTTTCTTTGTTTCTTCTTAGTTTATCACACTAAAATAGAAACGTGTAGAACCAAGCATACACAAGAAAATATATCCTTGGAAAATCATGATATTAAATTCAGAATTCACATCATTCAGTTTTTTCTTTCTGTAAAATTGGTTTGGATATCAAATATTGTTAATTTTATTTGTTTTTTTTTTCCTTGGTTGATCACATCAAACTAGAAACTTATAGAATTAGGAATATAGAAGATATCATATCCTTGAAAAAGCATGATATATTAAATTCTAGTCACATCATTTAATTATTTTTATTTTTTATTTTTCGTAATATTCGTTTGGAATTTGGATTTTAAATTTGTACGTTTTTTTCTTTGTTTTTAGAAGACTTTGTCAAAGACTTGGAAGGGACCATTAATTCAGTTCTTTTTCTGCCTTGTTTAAGATGACTATAAAGTTTCAAGACTTGTAGAGAAGACTTTGAACTTGGTTATCAATCGACGATCATGCATTGAATCCGGAGACCCGAGTATCTTATCTTGATTAATCCTTAAAAAAAAAAAAAGTCTTTATCGGATTCACATCAATACAGTTTCCATGCATATGTCCAGACAAACAAGTACTCATTTCAATCAAATCAAGTAATCAAGCAGGTCCAATGGATCGAGTTTAAAGAATTCCGAACATAGTTCAAAGAAAGCAATCTACAAATTACCCTTGATTTGTACATTGTACTAGTTTGTGATTAAAGCTTTAACAAATTACACTAGAAATCTTCCAGGAAAAAGAAAAGTTACGAAAAAAATAAAAACCCCCTAACTTTTCATTTTTATAGTAAGTTGATCTAGGAATTGCGGTTTCCAATTCTGATTCCGTTTCCTTATTCCTTGAGTCTAGTAACTTCCATTTACGCTTTCTATTCTGCACTCTCTAAGATAAAATAATTTTGGAAGAGCAGGAAATATTAAATTTACAATTCATATTATTTAATTTTTGGTAAAATTAGTTTGGGTACAAAAAATTTAATTTTCTTTGATTGCTAGATTTGATTGAAATGAGTACTTGTTGGTCTGGACATATGCATGGAAACTGTATTGATGCGAATCCGATAAAGACTATTTTTTTTTTTCAGGATTAATCAAGATAAGATACTCGGGTCTCCGGATTCAATGCACAATCCTCGATTGATAACCAAGTTCAAAGTCTTCTCTACAAGTCTTGAAACTTTATAGTCATCTTAAACAAGGCAGAAATAGAACTGAATTAATGGTCCCTTCCAAGTCTTTGACAAAGTCTTCTAAGAAAAAATAAAAATATGAACAAATTTAAAATCCAAATTCCATACTAATATTACAAAAAATAAAAAATAAAAATAATTAAATGATGTGACTGGAATTTAATATATCATTCTTTTCAAGGATATGATATCTTCTATATTCCTAATTCTATAAGTTTCTAGTTTTATGTGATCAACCAAGGGGGAAAAAAAAAAAAAACAAATAAAATTAACAATATTTGATATCCAAACCAATTTTAGAGAAAGAAAAAACTGAATGATGTGAATTCTGAATTTAAGATTTTATCATGTTTTTCCAAGGACATATTATCTTGTGTATGCTTGGTTCTACACGTTTCTATTTTAGTGTGATAAACTAAGAAGAAAGAAAGAAAATTAACAATTTGGTATACAAACTGATTTTACAATAAAAGTAAATAATAATAATAATAATAACAATATATCATGTGAATTATGAATTTAATGTTTCATGCTTTTCCAAGGATATATGTTTTCTTGTATATGCCTGATTCTATATACATTTCTATTTTGTTGTGATCAACCAAGAAAAACGAAGAAAATTATTTACATTTCTATTTTGATGTGATCAATGCAGGTCCTATGGATCGAGCTTAAAGAATTCCAAACATAGTTCAAAGAAAGCAATCCACAAATTACATTAGATTTGTACATTGTACTAGTTTATGCTTAAAGCTTTCACAAATTACACTAGAAATCTTCCAGCAAAAAGAAAAGTTATGATAAAAAATCAAAGCCCCTTAACTTTTCAATTTTGTAGTAAGTTGATCCGGGAATTGCGGTTTCCAATTCCGATTTCGTTTCCTTATTCCTTGAGTTTAGTAGTTTCTATTTACGCTTTCTATTATGCACTCTCTACGATAACATATTCTTGGAAGAGCAGGAAATATTAAATTTATAATTCATATTATTTAATTTTGGTAAAATTAGTTTGGTTACCAAATATTTAATTTTCTTTGTTTTTTCTTGATTGATCCCATCAAAATAGAAATGCAAATAATTTTCTTTGTTTTTTCTTGGTTGATCACATCAAAATAGAAATATATATAGAATCAAGCATATACAAGAAAACATATATATCCTTGGGAAAGCATGAAATATGAAATTCAGAATTTACAGCGTATATTATTATTATTATTATTATTATTATTATTATTATTATTATTGTTTTATATTTATATTTATATTTATTTTTCTTATAATATCAGTTTGGATACCAATTTGTTAATTTTCTTTTTTTTTTTCCCCCTTAGTTTATCGCATTAAAATAGAAACGTGTAGAGCCAAGCATACACAAGATAATATATCCTTGGAAAAACATGATAAAATATTAATTTCAGAATTCACATCATTTAATTTTTTCTTTTTTATAAAATTGGTTTGGATATCAAAAATTTTTAATTTGCTTTGTTTTTTTTTTTTCTTTCTTGGTTGATCACACCAAAATAAAAAACGTAAAGAATCAGGAATATAGAAGATATTATATCCTTGAATAAGCACGAGATATTTTATTCTAGTCACATCATTTAATTATTATTATTATTATTATTATTTGTAATATTAGTTTGGAATTTGGATATTAAATTTGTTCATTTTCTTTCTTTTTTTTTTTTTTTTTTTTTTTTTTTTTTTTTTCTTTAGAAGACTTTGGTGAAGACTTGGTAGAAATCATTAACTCAGTTGTTGTCTTGTCTTGTTTAAGATAGCTATAAAGTTTCAAGACTTGTAGAGAAGACTTTGAACTTGGTTATCAATCGAGGATTAGGCATTGAATCTGGAGACCCGAGTATTTTCTTTTGATTAATCCTGAATAAACAAAATTAGTCTTTATCGGATTCGCATCAATACAATCTCAATGTATATGTTCACACCACCAAGTACTTATTTCAATGTAATCTAGTAATCAAACAACTCCATTGGAGCGAGTTTAAAGAATTCCAAACATAGTTCAAAGAAAGCAATCCACAAATTATGCTAGATTTGTACATTGTACTAGTTTGTGCTTAAAGCTTTAACAAATTACACCAGAAATCTATTGGCAAAAAGAAAAGTTACACTAGAAAATCAAAACCCCCTAACTTTTAGGTTATAACGGAGACATTACAACAAGTGGATCGCCTAATTAATCCACAAACATAACTAACAAGCTCACTCAACAATAGTTTCCAACTCCAGGATCATACGTCTTGGTGGAATCTTTGTATCCGTTTCTGATATTGGACCTGTTGCGGTAAAAGGATTAGGTGGCATGGTTAATTCTTCAGCTCCTTCCAACATGTGAACCACAGCTTTCATTGCGGGACGACCCATCGGATGCCACTGAATGCACCAAAGTCCCACAATTGCAAGTTTTTTTGCAATTTTAGCATCTCCTCTTCCCTCTATCTGTATCCGATGATCCTCCCCTTCTAATAAAATGTTGTATATCCATTCTGGATAATAGATTTCATCCGTGTTCTCTTTGTCACATTAGTACTCTTCCTCCCTCCAACCATTTCAAGCAGCAACATTCCAAAACTATAAACATCTGACTTATAGGACACATTTCCAAAGTTCTTAGAGAACACTTCGGGTGCTATGTATCCTATGGTGCCCCTAGTTGCAGTCATTGACACTATACTTTGATCTTTAGAGCACAATTTAGCTAGACCAAAATCAGAAATTTTCGGTTTGAAATTGTGGTCCAGCAAAATGTTTTGGGGCTTGATATCGAAATGAAGGATCCTTTGGTCGCAGCCTTGGTGGAGATACTCAATTCCCTTGGCAATGCCCAAAGCAATGTCATGCAACGTCTCCCAACTGAGTAAGTGGTTTCCACTAACCGCGGCCGATGATATATACTTCTCTAGTGAACCATTCGGTAAGAACTCATAGACAAGAGCTCTCTTAAATCCTTCAGCTGAATAGCCAACCAAGCGAACTACATTGATATGGTAAATTTGACCAATTGTCGACACTTCATTCAAGAACTCCTCTCCATCTCCCTTAGAATGGTTTAGGATCTTTACTGCAACGAGAACATCATCAGAAAGCTTCCCTTTGAACACTGTTCCATAAGCTCCTTCGCCCAACTTGTCCTTGAACTCGTTTGTAATCTTCTTAATGTCAGCATATGAATAGCGCGATGGTTTGAGAGCAATATAATCTTCCAAAAACTTTTCAATCCTTATTCGGGTTTCTCTGTCATTTTTGTATGCTGTATAGATATAGAACGCCGCGGAGACCACTAGTATTATGAATACTAATGATCCTAGTATTGTAACTGCAAAAAATAGAACAAACGGAAGTCAAGAATGTATACTCCCTTGATAACAAGTGGAAGCTATAAAGATTTACATAGGAAAAACTCACGAAAATTGCAGATCACGGACGAAATCTTTGATCTTCTGTTAAAGACAATTTGAAAAAAAACAAGTTTCATAAGTAAGATCTTCAATAAATAATGCTTTTACTTAATTCACAACACAAAATTGATTATAAGCCATACTTTTCTCAAAATACATTATATTAACAGAAAGAAAAGGGACTACTTACCTTTCTGTGGTATGTCGAAACATTCAGTTTCGTCACTTTCAGTGCCATAAATCTTTTGTTTACATCCCTTGTGTTTTGCTTCACAAGCTTTACAGTCTGGCTTGGACCATGTCAATGTAATCTTACCAGAATAAAAGTATTCGAATACATTGAATGGAACTGATTCAGTGTCGTACATCTTGGCACAACCAAGAATAGAACCCAAGTAGGACTGGATCTCAGAGTTAGAAAGATACAAATCAGTTCCACACATGAGATCGGGGCAAGCTAGAAGGGTATAACTAGAGTCTCCACATAATTATTATATCTGAATTTGAAAGGAAGAATGACGATTGATTGGAGAATAACTCTAGACCGCTGTTGTGCAGGCAATATGGGATTATCATGACTATAGAGTTCAATTTCGTTTGATTTATAATCTATTTTGCTTACGAAGAGGGACTTAATTGGACTAATTGGCAGGTGAAGGGCTGTTTCATTCTCAACGCAGGATAGCTCGAACCCGGGATAGCCACAGACATTGTTTGTATCATTGAGCCGGAAAGGGAATCTGATTCGGGCCCATTTTCCCCCACCCTGCTTCCCTGCAGTGGAACTCGTGGTACTCTTGGCCTGCTCCTTGCTGACCTGCAAGACTCGCTAGAACTATCATCATGAACAAGCAACGAAGATAAGAAACCGCCATGTTTAAGTACTTTTAAGAAAATACTTTATCATATATCTAACTGTGCTTAATTCTCTATAAGAGTCTTTTAGAAGTGCTGGACATGGAATTGAGGCTGCAGGCTTAATTTGGTCAGTGGCCTCTAATGAAAGAAAAGAAAAGAATTGATGCAAATTTTGATAAGGTATGATCTGCAATATGATTCTCTTTCATATTTCTATATTTAAAGCTATTTTTTAAAAATATATATGTGAATATGGATAATCATGACTTTGACAGGTGGACAATTGGGGGTTTTACTTTTCAACTATGCTATTATTTGATGCACAACTACTTACCAATAAAATATTGTTAAATCCACATCTCGTGATCCATTTGAAAACTACATTAATTTTATATTATATTCGATATAATATAATAAAATATAATGCGTTGAATATTTTCTTACATTACATTGTATTCAAATAAATCATCACTTAATATTATGGAATTTGAATATTCCTGGTAAAATACTCTTTTTTTTTTTTTTTAAATAGTTGTCTTTAACATCATATAATGGGCATAATCAAACCGATAAGGGGCTCAAAACTTCCCACTACCACATGATGGAAACCACGAGATGCATAGCCCTTGTTGTTCTAATTTCGAGCATCATCATATTCCACGGAACAAACCCAAGTTCATGTGCGGAAGATGATCGTATCTTCGCAACTGTTCTTCTTCCTGTGGTAATATCCACAACATAACCTTCCCGTTCCGCCTCACAACCGATCCCATCAACTGTGGAATTTCATATTATGAATTGTATTGCAAAACAACCGTGCCGTTATGGGGTACTATTGGCAGCCGAATACTACCATGTGCGGGCAATCAATTACAACAACTACACAATCAGACTCGTGCCTTCCAATATGCAAAAGGATAATTGCTCCTCCTTGCCTCTTATCCATGGAGCTTCACTTCTGCTCTGGATCGGAAATTCCGTTTTGGCACCTGAGAATATTACTCATGTTGATCAAATTTCAGAGTTGTACTCTTCTTGAGATGCAAGAAACGGGTACTGAGTCCTTTATATATTGATACAGCTCCTTGCATATCCCAAAATCACTCTTATGTGGTGTTTGCTGATGGCTTCAAGTTCAGTGATCTGAATGAGTCCTGCCAAATATATGACGCCGGGATGGTCTCATCACCGAGGAAGGGAGAGAATAGCAAGACGATCAGTTCCTACATTGACATCCACAATGAGCTTCTCTTCGGCTTTGAGCTTTCATGGGTCCAGGCTTTCCATAAATATTACAATACGGAAGGACCATGCTGCGTACATGAATACTCCAACGAGGTTCTCTGTCCTTCTTATCTTCGTAAGCGTCCGTCAATTAAGGAATTCCTAGTCAAGATTTTCAATTATGCTGTTGGTGAGCATTTCTCTCCAGATATCATCTGGCTTTCTATTTCTTTAATTTTTATGTTTTTTTTTCCTCTAGAGAAAAGTGAACTATAGTAAATGCATATAGCTCAGTCTATTGTCCTTTGAACGTATATATAACTTGTAAAATGATCAAAATACTTGAATCAAACAAAAATTTCAATTATTTCGAGCATTATTTTTTATTGTTAAGATTAATTTTATTTAACAATTAGGTCAGCATGTTTTAAATTGTATTTAATATAGGTTGAGAAGGATAAACTGGTATTTTCAGAAAGTTAATTCTTTTAGGGGCATTTTATGACCGATTTTGGACGTGCACAATAAGAGGAGCAATTAGGCTAAACACACAGAGTATATTCGATATTTTCAGTATATATATATATATGCTTTTTGAGTACTTTTTTCTTTATTGTTAACCCTGTCTCCTCTGTTTTCTTGCAGCTGGTCTCGATTACGCATACACATACACATGTAAGAACCTTTGATTTTACATTTCATGTTATGAAAGTATTCGATGGCATTTTTTGGCATTGGAATATATATACAGAATGAGAAAAATCTAGTAAACTTTTTTTTTTTTTTTTTTGAGGTAATAAACTTTATTTATTATTGTTGTCGATATATTGGGGCTATAATTTTCCAGTGGGGTTGTTACTGAGAAGACACCGGAGGCTTCATTATTGGGGGAAACAACAATACAGTGGCAGCATTGCAGTGTATTATTATCAACCCTATTAATCTTAGTTTTATTGTTTCTGCTTATAATTTTGTTTCTTTGAAAACAAAAGATAGCTCGTGATCTCTTATTTCGTGACTATGCAGTGGGAGTGATGTTAGGACCAAGAACTATTCTCGGGATTTCCTTCGTGATTGCCCTTATCATATACAAATGGCGAAGACGACACTTATCGATATATAAGGGTATCGAAGAATTTCTCCAGAGTCATAACAACCTCATCCCTGTTAGATATGCGTACTCTGAGGTTAGAAAAATGACCAAGGGCTTCAAGACTAAATTAGGTGAAGGAGGCTTCGGCTCTGTTTATAAAGCTAAACTTCGCAGTGGCCACTTCGCAGCAATTAAGATGTTGGGTAAATCCAAAGCCAGCGGGCAAGACTTTATCAACGAAGTCGCTACCATCGGAAGGATTCATCACGTCAACGTTGTGCGACTCATTGGTTTTTGTGTTGAAGGCTCAAAGCGTGCTCTTGTTATGACTTCATGCCCAATGGATCTCTAGATAAATATATCTTTTAGAAGATGGAGTAAGTAGCTCTCTGAGTTTCGACAAAATATTTGAGATTTCGCTTGGAGTTGCTCGGGGTATAGAGTACCTTCATCGAGGTTGTGACATGCAAATTCTGCATTTCGATATCAAACCTCACAACATTCTTTTGGATGAGCATTTTACTCCGAAGATTTCTGATTTTGGGCTTGCAAGACTATGCCCACTAGAGAATAGCATAGTATCGTTAACCGCAGCAAGAGGAACCACGGGATACATAGCTCCAGAGTTATTTTACAGAAATATTGGAGGAGTCTCTCACAAAGCTGATGTGTATAGTTTTGGAATGTTGTTGATGGAAATGGCGAGCAAAAGGAAAAACTTGAATATAAATGTTGACAACACAAGCGAAATTTACTTTCCCTTATGGATATATGATCAGTTCAGTGAGGATAAGGACATAGAGATCGAAGATGCCATGAAAGAGGAATCAGAGACGGTGAGAAAGATGGTCATAGTTGCATTATGGTGTATACAGCTGAAGCCTCGCGATCGTCCTTCAATGAGCAAAGTCATAGAGATGCTTGAAGCTGATGTCGAACGCCTACAAATGCCACCAAAGCCTTGCCTGTATCCGCAAGAGAACCAAGCATACGCAGAGTGGGGCAGAGAGACAACAGAAACATCGTCATCGACTCAATTCGACGAGGATTCTACAGAGATTTGTGCCAGCTCAAATGAGTGTGCCGGAGAAAGCCATAATTCAGTTCCAATCATATAGTATAACTAATCTACTACATACCATATGTTTCTCTTTGTATTATCACTCTAATTTAGTTCTGTGTGTTTGTAATTTCGAGATCATCTTAGACCTTTCCATATATGCTTAAAGTAAATTCAATTTGCTTCCAATAATAATTTATTTGTCAGCAAGAATTTATACTAGTATTTTCCCTGAACTTTAGCAGAATATAAATATCTTGATATCATGATAATTCAGGTCTCAAATTGTTTGTCTACTTCATAACTGCAATGAAAATGATACTACTTTGTACTAATCATAATATAAATTGCCTAATGAAGGTTAAAACGAGATACTAATATTTTTTAAACAAGTAAGAGGATCAACGGACACAGATTGCAGAGAAAACTTGCATTTGTGGGACATAGATTCTTACAAGGGCGATGACTAAGAAACTATTGCTGAATAAGTATAACTTAGGTTTGTAGATTGATTTGCACTTTTGGAATTGTCTATATTACATAACCTCAAAATTTAGGGAGTTTGATTTCTTGTATAATTTGTTAAATCTTTAAGCACAAACTAGTATAATTTGCGAATATCATGCCTGCATATTGCCCCCTAACTTTGAATCTGTTTTATTATTTTCTTCTCCTAGAATTTATGTTAAAAATGTATTAAAAAAAGGGAGTTAACAGATAAATACTATCAGAAAGAGTATAGTGAGACTAATTTCCTTCTTATTTGGTCTGGTTTTAACAAAAGAAAGTACGTAGATAAGACTATTTCAAAATTCAATAGATAAAGTGGGAGTTTTAAAATTTAAAGTGTAAAGTGAGGATGACTCTGAAGTTCAGAAGACATGGGTAAAATTTAGCATTTACTGACTTGAGCGCTTTGGGTACTCTAGCTATGAAAGATAGTACTTTTGTAGATCATTTTCTTCCATCTATGATTTACTAGCTCCAATGGAGTTTCTTGATTAATAGATTAGATGGAAATGAGTAATTATTGATGTTAACCATACTAACTCTTTTTCCTCTATCAAATTTTCTTATTTTTTCTATTTAGAGTTTTGTAATGAGTTCTCCTTAATATTTTTAATTAAGAGAGTAGATCATTTTTATTGAAGTTTTTGTTTTCATTGTCTTTTTTTTTTTTTTTTACTTGATTGTTTTGTATTCATCTGGCATACTTTCTCGTTTTATTAGCTCTTGTGGTTGGATTGATCCAAACTTATGTATAAATTTTTTATTAATAAATTTGAGTTGGAGATTTAGAATCGTTTGGTAAATGAGTTTGATTGAAAAGTATAGCTTGAGTTGAAAATTTTTATTGACTTTTCAGAAAAGACAAAAAATTTCAGAAAAAGACAAAAATTTTTCAGAAAAAGTCAAAAACTAAATAAAAAAATAAATTTGAACTCGAATACTAAACAAGGCCTTAGTATTAGACGATTTATCAAATAAATGATCATATAGTTGAGATGTATTAAATTTCTATGATATGATTAGTTATCCTCTTAAAAATAAAAAAATAAAAATAAAAAAAAGCCTACCACGCAACTAGTACGTCATGTTTACCGAGTCTTCCACGCTGTCTTGTACATGAAAACGTTATTTACTAGTTTTCATGATGCTGCTTGGTCTTGTACAATTAGCCACCAATTAAAAAAACAAAAAAAAAAACAAAAAAACAAAAAAACAAAAAGAAAATACCAACAACAAAACAAGAAACAAAAACACAAACCACAAAAGTTACAAGTCCATATCGTTTACTTCCAAAGCCGTCTTCATTATTAGCTTAGCTTCATGGAAACTCAAATATTCTTTTCTTTTTGGGTCATATTTTTTCTGGCACAAATCATATTATATTAAAATTCTAGTCTTCGCCGTAGTCTTTGGTAACTTTCTAGCCATCTTAAGCACGACTGCTTAAGCACGACTTGACAGTGGGTTCCACTAATGGTTTACCAAGTCACAAAGTCTTCTGAAAAAGAAATTAACAATTTGGTATCCAAACCATTTATAAAAAATAAAAAAAAAATAAAAAATGGCGTGAACAGTCTAATTAATATTTCTTGTTTTTCCAGAGATAAGTTAATTTGATTATGCATCATTCTATACATTTCTAGTAAGAGGTGGACTCCACTTTCGATCTAATCAACTACCTAGAGAAGCGGGAGGGAAGGGAGAGATTTGGATACAAGATCTCATATTCGTAATATGAGAATGTTTTCATATTTTTATGATTAGTGGGAGTTATATAAGCCCACAATTGTTAAAAAAAAAAAAAAAACAAAAACAAAAACAAAAAAGGGTAGATAAGAGTAATTCAAAATTCAATAGATAAAATGAGAGTTCTAAATTTTAGAGGACAAAGTAAAAATGACCCTAAAATTCGAGAATTGTTTTTGTTTATTTATTTATTTTTCGAAATAAAGGCTTAATAATCTAGTTATGAATCGATGCTTTTCACCTTTGTGCATTAGTGGAACGAACCGTTCCATATACTACTCATGCTATAAATTTTGTAGGGAATTTTGCAGTAAATAGCATTTTCACGCGGATAATTGAGGTAAATAGCGTTTTAAAATATTTGAAGTAATTATATAATTTATTAGGGAAGTAAAAAATTTACTAGGTAAATTACATGTTGATAAGACGTTACTTAGTAAATTTAACATAAATAAAAATTGTTTACCTGATAATCTATTATTTAATTCAAATATTTTTAAAACTTGCTGTTTACTTTAATTATTTATGAAAACCACTATCTGTTTTTTTCAAAAAAAAATTTTCTTTAGAGAAAGAAATCACAATAAAGTTGGGCTGCAAAGAGTTGGGCCTGGACGGTCAGTTCTGTATATCTATGGTTTCAAATGGAGAGATCACGTATATTCCAAGATTGATCACAATTGGGAGAATTGTTGGATCAAGCCCAAGGCCCAATAGGATGTGGCCCAAAACCATTCAATATTAAGTGGTTCACACTGATAAATGCCGTCTTTCGCCATTTGTAGATGAAAAGGGCAACCATAAATGAAACTCCCAAAGCTGTTCTTCATGCTAACAGTCCAACTGGTAAAATCATTAAGAGATCGAGATGAGAATTTTTTCATAGCAAAAGAAAAAATAAAATATCAACGTTGTCATTTACAATATCTAAATGCCTGTAATATATTTTCTTTAAATTAATAAATTACTAGAGAGGACAATTACTAGTGTCAAGAATTAAAGCACATTTCAACTAAGTTGAACCCAAAAAGGAGGTCTTGGAATAACGGACTCGTTTATAATAATCTTTCCTGAGACCGTCTGCAATATTTTACGTTCTCACTCACGTCTAATATATTTTCTTACTCATAATATTAATTAAAGCAGAAATTGTAAATTGTTGCTGTTGAGTAAATATCTTACCAATGTAACATCTGTATGCTATCATGTGTACAAGAAATCTGCAAGAAACAAATAAAAAAATTGCATGATCATAGAACTTCAAATATAGCAATATTAATAAGATACAAATTAATCCAATATTCTTGATAATTGGCTCGATCGCATCCGCGGAGTTTAAGAGTTTCCTACTAATTACTAGACAGAATAAAACAATCATAGGGAAATATATATATATTATATATATATAAATAGAATAGGAGAAAATCCTTACATTGGAGGTGGCCCAAAATTTTATAGGACAGGTAATATTATGGATATCGCCGCATGAATGAAAACAGTGATCGACTGACTACTCTTCCACTTCTCATTTTGGTGGTCAGAGAATAAGACAGAGTTTTCCTCAGGTACAGAATTACTATTTCACATATTCAGAGAAAATTAATTAACAACAAAAAACCAAACGAGACAGACAAAAAAAAAAAAAAAAATCATTTTATTCAGGGTCTTCTATAGCTCCCCAGTTCATTCTGGAAGACTGGTCCTTGACAATCTGACCATCTAAATAGTCTAGCTCTAGTAAAAGTTATATTTATAAAGGAACGGACGACTCCTATTCATTGAGGGCAGGAAGGGCAGTTAAAGGGCACTAAAAAGTTTGACTGAGGACTACCGGTTGCATTTTAGGTTTTTATTATTATTATTATTATTATTATTATTATTTTTTACTTTGATGCTCTAGAAAAGCAAGCTTTGTTTTGTTTTGTTTTCATTTTTTATTTTTTATTTTGCTAGTCAAGTTTTGTTATTTGACCATGGTGTATGGGAGACCAAATTTTTGTTTCTTCGTAATTTTACAACAGTTGGAATCAATGATATATTCTAAGTTGCTTTTATATAAACATTCCAAAAGTATAAACATCAGATTTATAAGAAACGTTTCCAAAGTTATTGGAGAACTTCTGGTGCAATACAACCAATAGTACCTCTAGCTTTGGTCATTGACACTACCATATACTTTGATCCTTAGGACACAACTTAGCAAGAACAAAATCGGAAAATTTTATTTTAAAGTAGTGATCTAGCAAAATGTTGTGGGGCTTGATATCAAAATGCAAGATCTGTTTCTCGCAGCCTTGATGGAGATACTCGATTCCCTTAGCTATGCCTAGAGCAATATTCTGCAATGTTTCCCAACTAAGTGAACGATTAGAACCCCTGGCAATTGACAATATATATTTTCTAGTGATGAATATTGGTGAGAACTCAAAAGACGAGGAGATCTTCTAAATCCTTCGGCACCAGTAAACCGACTAGGCGAAACCACATTCACGTGGTGAATTTGACCCAATGTTCCTACTTCATTGATCAAACTCCTCTCCATTTCCCTTTGAATTGTTTAGGACTTTCACGGGCAACGAGGATTTCGTTTCAAAAGCTTGCCCTTGAATACTGTTCCATAGGTACCTTGGCCTAACTTCTTCTTAAATGATTAGTGATCTTCTTAATTCAGAGTCCGGTAAATCACGATGGCTTCAAAGCTTGTAATCAATCTAAAACCATTGTAATTCTCAGTTTGTTTATTTCCTTCTCTTTTATCCAAAATAGAAGAGGTCACTAAGACGCTGGAATAGAAGAAAAGCACCTAAGATCGCACTTGCACGCATAGAGAAATCAAAGTGAATAAGAACGACTGTCTCGAATAAGTCTAAGAGTAATAGCACTAAGAACGATTATAAACGTCGAGATGGTAGGCTACTTAATTACCCCAGGTCATTATTTCTTCTAAACGATGGCCCCCTATAGAAGATGATAAATTAAGAAACTGTAAGCTTTTCTTGCATAGAGAATATCTTTATAAAATCATAGACCAAAATTTGTTGAAGATCGAGCCTTCTACAGACGATTAGCATTTTATAAATAATTTATGATAAGTTGTTATGTAATTTTATTCATTTTTTTATACTGCCGGATCGTTCATATTTTATTTGTACTTGTTCTATTTCTTCTTCTTCTTCCCTTTTTTTTTTTTTTTTTTCAATCCACTAATACGAGGTAAAAATGGATAGCTACTTAATTACCTGCAATCGTTGTTTCTAAAACTAAACAAACAAAGGCGAGTCTTTAATGTATGTGGGGATTGCCATAAAACTCAATGACAGAAATTGGTTTCAAGAAAGATCTTCTTTTCAAGTATCCAAAACCATCCAGAACGCAAATAATTTCGGATTTCATATAGTGAGCATGTGTGCGTTTGTAAAAATTATTGTTACATTTTTGCGGTGGGATATCAGCTCAAAGCATTCAATTTCACTCTCGGTTACATTTTTCTGCGCTAAACCACATCTCTTTCCTTTTGCTTCACAATGTGTACAACTTGGTTGCTTCCATGTCAACAGAAAATTAGAATCTCGGAACATTTCCGGCGGAAGCAAGGAAATGTCAGACATCTTGGTACATTTCACCAGCTCCCTCAAGTACAGCCCGATCATGTCAGCTGAAGATTCGATAGCCATAACACAATGTTTAGTTCCATTTCCATCATTTGAAGAGCAGTTGAAAAGCGTGGAGCCAATCTTGGAAAAATGATCCGATGAGAATTCAAAAGGACCAATTTTCGAACGATTGAAGACTTGCAACACCTCTTTCCGAAGACCGCATTTATAGACTTGTATGATATTTTTCTTACAAGGAACTCCATCTCTATTAATAGTAAGATATGATTACATAAAAAATAGTAATATTTTCTATTAATTGTGTTTTAATTAGTAGAGCTTTTTAAAAATTACTTTTGACTTATCAGGTCAAAAGTTGCTTAAGAAGAAATATCTTAAAGAGTTTCTAGTTAAAATCACAAATTGTGACTTTTCAATAAAATTCGTTTGAATGAACTTTGAAACTTAGAGTAATATTATAAACTCTTATAAGAAAATTCTAAAACCGTTTCTAATTTAACTCATTAATTCTGTTAACAATGTAGATCCAAAAAACACTAAATGAGAAGTCACAATTTTTACTTTTTTTCTCTTTTCATAAAAAATAAAAACAAAAACTCTACCAAATGGATTCCAAAATATCTCACCCATGCCGTTTGTAAGCTCTTTTCTTAGAGATTGTCTTTTTAATTTCCCTGAGAAAAAGGATATTATAAATTAATAAAAAGGCCTTACCAAATTAATAAAAAGGCCTTACAAAAGGCCTTTTTATTACCAAATTAATAAAAGGATATTGTCTTTTTACTATAAATTAATAAAGGCCTTACCAATGTATTTGTATCCTCGGTTGCAGTGCAAATAAACTGCAAGGAAACAAAAGAAACCAAAATATTGGAAAATAGTGAAAATTATTTTGAAAATAGTGACATTAATTGCATGAGAATACTTACAATCCAGGCCGGAAAGAGTACTACATGTTTTAATTAATCACGATGTAAATGCTTTAGCAAAACCAAAAAAAAAAAAAAAAACGATGAAAATGAATCTTGTGAATATATTAATTAGCCAGTAAAAAAAACCTATGATATGTTTTATGGTATCATTTTCTTAATTGATAGTTAGAATAATTTAATTAGCAACATCAAAATATGATTTTGTTGTTAATAAATGGCGAGTAAGACCATGTACTCGTCACTTAATATGTTTTATTCTATCATTTTCTTAATTGATATTTAGAATATTAGCCAGAAAAGAAAAACGCTAAGATAATAAAAATGAACTTGAGAAAACACTCACGCTCGAGGTAGCATTACCGTGTCATCTATATGAAAATCAGAATCTTAGATTTTTTTTTTTTTTTGAAAGAAATGAGAAAAGACAAGAAGAATTTCTCCATGTATTGTGGTTTAGTAATATTGAATCTTACCACAGCGATGACTTAGTCCATTAAGCCGATTCTCTATGTTACCGACGCTTTGCATCAAAAAACACTACTTGTGCTAAAACTGTGCAACGAAAGCTCAAACCCGTAAACCAGGCCGTCACGGATCTCCAGGGGAGTCCGCGGAGTGTTGCTGTCATTCTTCTGATCTCCCTTTGCTGTGAGAGTCACTTTTTCTATCCAGCAAGACTCCTCCCATTCACCGAAATTGAATTCGTCGTCATGAATGTAGTAGTAAGAGTAGTACTGCAGCGTCGGCCTTGTGGAAAAAGTGCTGTTGAATGCACAAGAATCATCTTTCCGGATAAAGGGATTCACAGTCGAATCGTGAAGTTCTCATAATTTATTGCCTTTACGTGGTATCTTTGATATTCTGTGCT
>CM046374.1:27512529-27563500 GCA_025413025.1 Ficus hispida | reverse complement strand
AAATTCCGCCTTTTTGATTACCACTAACGAAAAGGGAGAGGATTATGAACAAGGGGACATTCCAAAATCAGGGGCTTGAATATCAATCGGATGACTCTTAACTACTCCGGCATGGTCTTAGTTCGCCATTGGAATTACTACGTACTATTCGTATTCTTCCAAATTTGGTTATCAAGGGCATTGAATTTAGAGACTGATTAATCCTGATTAAATGTAATTAGTCTTCGTCTGATTCGCATCAATACATCTCAATGTATATGTTCACACCAACAAGTACTCATTTCAATCTAATCTAGCAATCAAGCAACTCTGTTGGGGCGATTTAAAGAATTCCAAACATGGTTGAAAGAAAGCAATCCACAATTACACTAGATTCGTACATGTACCAGTTTGTGCTTAAAACTTAACAAATTACACCAGAATCTTTCGGCAAAAAGAAAAGTACATTAGAAAATCAAAACCCCCTAACTTTTAGGTTATATCGGAGACATTACAACAAGTGGAGCGCCAAATTAGTCCACAAACATAACTAATAAGCTCACTCAACAATAGTTTCCAACTCTAGGATCATACGTCTTGGTGGAATCTTTGTATGAGTTTCTGATATTGGACCAGTTGCGGTAAAAGGATTAGGTGGCATGTTTAATTCTTCAGCTCCTTCCAACATTTGAACCACAGCTTTCATTGCGGGACGACCCATCGGATGCCACTGAATGCACCAAAGTCCCACAATTGCAAGTTTTTTTGCAATTTTAGCATCTCCTCTTCCCTCTATCTGTATCCGATGATCCTCCCTTCTAATAAAATGTGTATATCCATTCTGGATAATAGATTTCATCTGTGTTCTCGTTTGTCAGATTAGTACTCTTCCTCCCTCCAACCATTTCAAGCAGCAACATTCCAAAACTATAAAACATCTGACTTATAGGACACATTTCCAAAGTTCTTAGAGAACACTTCGGGTGCTATGTATCCTATGGTGCCCCTAGTTGCAGTCATTGACACTATACTTTGATCTTTAGAGCACATTTAGCTAGACCAAAATCAGAAATTTCGGTTTGAAATTGTGGTCCAGCAAAATGTTTTGGGGCTTGATATCGAAATGAAGGATCCTTTGGTCGCAGCCTTGGTGGAGATACTCAATTCCCTTGGCAATGCCCAAAGCAATGTCATGCAACGTCTCCCAACTGAGTAAGTGATTTCCACTAACCGTGGCTGATGATATATACTTCTCTAGTGAACCATTCGGTAAGAACTCATAGACAAGAGCTCTGTTAAATTTTTCAGCTGAATAGCCAACCAAGCGAACTACATTGATATGGTAAATTTGACCAATTGTCGACACTTCATTCAAGAACTCCTCTCCATCTCCCTTAGAATGGTTTAGGATCTTTACTGCAACAAGAACGTCATCAGAAAGCTTTCCTTTGAACACTGTTCCATAAGCTCCTTGGCCCAACTTGTCCTTGAACTGGTTTGTAATCTTCTTAATGTCCGCATATGAATAGCGCGATGGTTTGAGAGCAATATAATCTTCCAAAAACTTTTTCAATCCTTATTCGGGTTTCTCTGTCATTTTTGTATGCAGTATAGATATAAAATGCGCGGAGACCATTAGTATTATCAATACTAATGATCCTAGTATTATAACTGCAAAAAATAGAACAAACGGAAGTCAAGAGTGTATACGCCCTTGATAACATGTGGAAGCTATAAAGATTTACATAGGAAATAACTCACAGAAAGTACAGATCATGGCCGAAATCTTGATCTTCCTGTTGAAGACAATTTAGAAAAAGAAACAAGTTTCGTAAGTAAGATCTTCAACAAATAATGCTTTTACTAATTCACAGCACAATATTGATAATGAGTCATGCTTTTCTCAAAATACATTATATTAATAGTAAAAAAGGGACTTCTTACCTTTCCCTGGTATATCAAAACATTCGGTTTCATCACTCTCAGCGCCATAGATCTTTCGTTTGCATCCCTTGTGTTTTGCTTCACAAGCTTTACAGTCTGGCTTGGACCATGTCAATGTGACATTAGCAGAATAAAAGGAGTCCCATATAGAGTCTGGAAGTGATTCAATGTCGCGCATCTTGGTACAGCCAAGAATATCATCTAAGTAGTAATATTGGATCTCAGCCTTAGAAGGAAACAAAACAATTCCACAATCTGCGTATTCGTGGTAGTGGCCATACGAACAAGTAAATGGAGTAAAACTAGAGTTCTCACATAATTATTATATCTGAATTTGAAAGGAAGATTGACAGATTGATTGGAGAATAACTCTACAACCAGCTGTCGTGCAAGGCAATTTGAGGACGTATCATGACTATAGACTTCAATTTCGTTTGATTTATAATCTATTTTGCTTATGAAGAGGGACTTAATTGGACTAATTGGCAGGTGAAGGGCGGTTTCGTTCCCAACGCAGGATAGCTCGAACCCCGGATAGCCACAGTCATTGTTTGTATCATTGAGCCGGAAAGGGAATCTGATTCGTGGCCCATTTTCCCCACACCTTGCTTCCTGCAGTGGAACTCGTGGTACTCTTGGCCTGCTCCTTGCTGACCTGCAAGATTAGCTAGAACTATCATCATGAACAAGCAACGAAATAAGAAACCGTCATGTTTAAGTACTTCTAAGAAAATACTTTATCATATATCTAACTGTGCTTAATTCTCTGTTAGAGTCTTTTAGAAGTGCTGGACATGGAATTGAGGTTGCGGCTTAATTTGGTCAGTGGCCAGTAATGAAAGAAAAGAGAAGAATTGATGCAAATTTTGATAAAGGTATAATCTGCAATATGATTCCCTTTCATATTTCCATATTTAAAGTTATTTTTAAAAAATATATATATGAATATGGATAATCATGACTTTGACAGGTGGACAATTGGGCCTTTACTTTTCGGCAATTCTATTAACGTGTGATACACGGCTACTTACTAATTAAATATTGTCAAATTCACATCTTGTGGTCCAATTGAAAGCTACATTAATTATATATTATATTCAAATATAATACAATAAAATATAAAACGTGTTGGATTTTTTTTTTCTTACATTATATTCAATAAATCATCAATTAATATTACATAATTTGAATATTCCTGGTAAAATTAATACTCTTTTTTTTTTTTAATAGTTGTCTTTAACATAATATAATGGACATAATCAAACCGATAAGGGGCTCAAAACTTCCCACTACCACATGATGGAAACCACGAGATGCATAGCCCTTGTTGTTCTAATTTCGAGCATCATCATATTCCACGGAACTAGCCCAAGTTCATGTGCGAAAGCTTATCGGCATCTTCGCAACTGTTCTTCTTCCTGTGGTAATATCCACAACATAACCTTCCCGTTCCGCCTCACAACCGATCCCATCAACTGTGGAATTTCAGATTATGAACTGTCTTGCGAAAACAACCGTACCGTTAAGGGGTACAATTTTGTGTCCGAAGACTACTATGTGCAGGCAATCAATTACAACAACTACACAATCAGACTCGTGCCTTCCAATATGCAAAAGGATAATTGCTCCTCCTTGCCTACTTATCCATGGGGAATCTCTTATTTCCCGGGCCTCAAGATTTCGTTTTGCGTACACGCTAAGAATGTTACTCATGTTGATCAAATTTCAGAGTTTGTGCTCTTCTTGAGATGCAAGAAACCGGTACTGAGTCCTTTATATATTGACATAGCTCCTTGCATATCCCAAAATCACTCTTATGTGGTGTTTGCTGATGGCTTCAAGTTCAGTGATCTGAATGAGTCCTGCCAAATATACAACGCCGGGGTGGTGTCATCACCGAGGAAGGGAGAGAATCGCAAGACGATCAGTTCCTACATTGACATCCACAATGAACTTCTCTTCGGCTTTGAGCTTTCATGGGTCCAGGCTTTCCAAGAATATTACAGTATTGATGGAGTTTGCTGCGTAGATGAACTTTCCAACGAGGTTCGCTGTCCTACTTGCGGAACAGCATTTTGTTGTAAGCGTCCTAAAAATATACATCATATTGCATGCAAATTAAATGTATAGTTCCGTCAATTAAATGAATCCGAGATCTTCAGCTTGTTAATTACTGTTTTTATTTTTGAATCACGCAGTGATTAAGGAATTCCTAATCAAGATTTTCAAATTTGCTGTTGGTGAGCATTTCTCTCCAGATCATCTGTCTTTTTATTTCTTTAATTTTTATGTTTTTTTTACTCTAGAGAAAAGTGAACTATAGTAAATGCATATAGCTCAGTATATTGTCCTTTGAATGTATATATAACTTTCAAAATGATCAAAATTCTTGAATCAAACAAAAACTTCAATTATTTTGAGCAATTTTTTTAATGTTTAAGATTAATTTTTTTTTACAATCTAGGTCAGCAATGTTTTAAATTGTATTTAATATAGGTTGAGAAGGATAAACTTGGTATTTTCAGAAAGTTAATTCTTTTAGGGGCATTTTACGACTGATTTTGGACATGTGCATAATAAGAGGAGCAATTAGGCTAAACACAGAGAGTATTTTCGATATAAATGCTTTTTGATTACTTTTTTCTTTACTGTTCACCCTGTCCTTTTTGTTTTCTTGCAGGTTGTCTCGATTACGCATACATATACACATGTAAGAACGTTTGATTTTACATTTAATGTTATGAAAGTATTCGATGGCAGTTTGTTTTGCATTGGGATATATGTTGTCGATATGTTGTCGACAAAACAAAGTAAACTTTTTTTTTTTAGGGGATAAACTTTTTTTTTTTTTAGGGGATAAACTTTATTTATTTTTGTTGTCGATATGTTGGGCTATAATTTTCCAGTGGGGTTGTTACTGAGAAGACACCGGAGGCATCGTTTTTGGGGAGGAAACTATTATTCAGCGGCGGCATTGCAGTGTATTATTATTAACCCCATTAATCTTAGTTTCATTATTTCTACTTATATTTTTTTTTTCTTTAAAACAAAAAATAACTAATAATCTCTTATTTATTGACTTTGCAGTGGGAGTGATGTTATTCGCACCAAGAACTATACTCGGGATTTCCTTCGTGATTGCCCTTATCATATACAAATGGCGAAGACGACACTTATCGATATATAAGGGTATCGAAGAATTTCTCCAGAGTCATAATAACCTCATCCCTGTTAGATATGCATACTCTGAGGTTAGAAATATGACAAAGGGCTTCAAGACTAAATTAGGTGAAGGAGGCTTTGGCTCTGTTTATAAAGCAAAACTTCGCAGCGGCCATTTCGCAGCAATTAAGATGTTGGGTAAATCCAAGGCCAGCGGGCAAGACTTTATCAACGAAGTCGCTACCATCGGAAGGATTCATCACGTCAACGTTGTGCGACTCATTGGTTTTTGTGTTGAAGGTTCAAAGCGTGCTCTTGTATATGACTTCATGCCCAATGGATCTCTAGATAAATATATCTTTCTAGAAGAAGGAGCAAGTAGCTCTCTGAGTTTCGACAAAATATTTGAGATTTCGCTTGGAATTGCTCGGGGTATAGAGTACCTTCATCGAGGTTGTGACATGCAAATTCTGCATTTTGATATCAAACCTCACAACATTCTTTTGGATGAGCATTTTACTCCGAAGATTTCTGATTTTGGGCTTGCAAGACTATGCCCACTAGAGAATAGCATAGTATCGTTAACCGCAGCAAGAGGAACCACGGGATACATAGCTCCAGAGTTATTTTACAGAAATATTGGAGGAGTCTCTCACAAAGCTGATGTGTATAGTTTTGGAATGTTGTTGATGGAAATGGCGAGCAAAAGGAAAAACTTGAATACAAATGCTGACAACACAAGCGAAATTTACTTTCCCTTATGGATATATGATCAATTCAGTGAGGATAAGGACATAGAGATCGAAGATGCCACGAAAGAGGAATCAGAGACGGTGAAAAAGATGGTCATAGTTGCATTATGGTGTATACAGCTGAAGCCTTGCGATCGTCCTTCAATGAGCAAAGTCATAGAGATGCTTGAAACTGATGTCAGACGCCTACAAATGCCACCAAAGCCTTGCCTGTATCCGCAAGAGAACCAAGCATATGCAGAGCGCGGTAGTAAGACAACAGAAACATCGTCATTGACTCAATTCGACGAGGATTCCACAGAGATTTGTGCCATCTCAAATGAGTGTGCCGGAGAAAGCCATAATTCAGCTCCAATCATATAGTATAACTAATCTACTACATACCATATGTTTCTCTTTGTATTATCACTCTAATTTAGTTCTGTGTGTTTGTAATTTCGAGATCATCTTAGACCTTTCCATATATGCTTAAAGTAAATTCAATTTGCTTCCAATAATAATTTATTTGTCAGCAAGAATTTATACTAGTATTTTCCCTGAACTTTAGCAGAATATAGATATCTTGATATCATGATAATTCAGGTCTCAAATTATTTGTTTACTTCATAACTGCAAAGAAAATGATAGTACTTTGTACTAATCATAATATGAATTGCTTAATGAAGGTTAAAACGAGATACTAATATTTTTTAAATAAGTAAGAGGATCAACGGACACAGATTGCAGAGAAAACTTGCATTTGTGGGACAAAGATTCTTACAAGGGCGATGACTAAGAAACTATTGCTGAATAAGTACAACTTAGGTTTGTAGATTGATTTGCACTTTTTGAATTATCTATATTACATAACCTCAAAATTTAGGGAGTTTGATTATTTCTTGTGTAATTTGTTAAATTTTTAATCACAAACTAGTATAATTTGCGAATATCATGCCTGCATATGGCCTAACTTTGAATCTGTTTCATTTATTTTCTTCTCTTAGAATTTATGTTAAAAATATATGAAAAAAGGGGGAGTTAACCGATAAATCCTATAAGGAGTATAGTGAGACTAATTTCCTTCTTATTTGGTCTTGTTTTAACAAAAAATTAACAAAAGAAAGTAGATAAGATTATTTCAAAATTCAATAGATAAAGTGGGAGTTTTAAAATTTAGAGAGTAAAGTGAGGATGATCTTGAAATTTATAAAATATGAGTAAAATTTAGCATTTATTGACTTGAGCCCTTTTGGGTACTCTAGCTATGAAAGATGGTACTTTTGTGGATCATTTTCTTTGGTTTACTGGCTCCAATGGAGTTGCTTGATTAATAGATTAGATGGAAATGAGTAATTGTTGATGTTAACCATACTAACTCCTTTTCCTCTATCGAATTTTGCTCAGTTTTTCTGTATAGAGTTTTGTAACGAGTTCTCTCTTACTATTTTTAATTAAGATAATAGATCTTTTTTTATTGAAGCTTTAGTTTTCATTTGTCTTTTTTTTTTTTACTTGATTATGTCGTATTCATCTTGCATACTTTCTCGTTTTGTTAGCTCTCAGTGGTTGGATTGATCCAAGCTTATGTATTAAATTTTTTATTAATAAATTTGAGTTGGGGATTTAGTATAAGACGAGTTATCAAATAAATGATAATATAGTTGAGATGTATTAAATTTCTGTGATTGGATTAGTTATCCTCTTTTCAGTAAAAAAAAAAAAAAAAAACCTGCCACGCGACTAGTACGTCATGTTTACCGAGTATTCCACGCTGTCTTGAACTATGAAAACGTTATGTGCTAGTTTTCATTATGCTGTTGGTGTTGTACAATTAGCCACCAATTAAAAAAAAAAATCAAAACAAAATACCAACAACAAAAACAAAAAACAAAAAACAAAAAACACAAAACACAAAAGTTACAAGTCCATAACGTTTACTTACAAAGCCGTCTTCATTATTAGCTAGCTTCGTGGAAACTCAAATATACTTTTCTTTTTGGGTCATATTTTTTCTGGTACAAATCATATTAAATTAAAATTCTAAGTCTTCGCCGTAGTGTTTGGTAACTTTCTAGCCATCTTAAGCACGACTTGACAGTGGGTTCCACTAATGATTTACCAAGTCTTCCACAAAGTCTGCTGAAATAGAAAATTAACAATTTGGTATCCAAATCATTTATTAAAAAAAAAATGGCGTGAACCGTCTAATTAATATTTCTTGCTTTTCCAGAGATAAGTTAATTTGAATATGCATCATTCTATATGTTTCTAATAAGAGGTGGACTCCATTTTCGATCTAATCAACTACCTAGAGAAGCCCTCCTGGGGCTGGTTCAGTGGGAGGGAAAGGAGGGATTTGGATATGAGATCTCAGATTCGAAATATGAGAATATTTTCATATTTTTATATGATAAATGGGAGTTATATAAGCCCACAACTGTTTAAAAAAAACAAAACAAAACAAAAACAAAAACAAGTGATGCAAATGGTTTGTTAATTTGAATATGCATCATTCTATACGTTTCTATTAAGAGGTGGACTCCACTTTCGATCCAATCAACTACCTAGAGAAGCCGTCCTGGGGAGGGAAGGGAGAGATTTTGATATGAGATCTCATATTCGTAATAAGAGAATGTTTTTATATTTTTATGATTTGTGGGAGTTATATAAGCCCCACAACTGTTTAACCAAAAAAAAAAAAAAAACGAACAAAACGAAACAAAACAAAAACAAAAAAGGATAGATAAGAGTAATTCAAAATTCAATAGATAAAATGAGAGTTCTAAATTTTAGAGGACAAAGTCCAGATGACCCTAAAATTCGGGATGCATAGGTAATTAGTTGATCCGTAGCTAAAAATTTAGTATTTGCTGACTTGAGGCCATTAGAGTTTTTATCGAGTTCTCTCTTAGTATTTTTTATTTAAGAGAGTAGATCCTTTTATGTTGAAGTTTTTATTTTCATTTGTCTTTTTTAGATGATTGTTTCATATTCGACTTTCATAGTCTATCGTTTTGTTAGCTCTAGTGGTTGCATTGATCTAAGCTTACATGTTACATTTTTTATTAATAAATTTGAGTGGGGGATTTAGTATAAGAGGAGTTGACTAATAAATGGCAATATAGTTGAGAATAGTTACCCTTTTTAAAAAAAAAAAAAAAAAAAAAAAAAAAACACTACCACGCCACTAGCATGTCTTGTTTACAGTCTTCCACGCCGTCTTGTACTATGAAAACGCTATTTGCTAGTCTTCATGATTCTGTTTGGTCTTGTATAAATAACCACCAAAAACAAAAAAAAAAAGAACACGAAAACGAAAAAACTAAAAACTAAAAACAAAAATCACAGAAGTTACAAATCCGTAACGTTTACTTCCAAAGTCGTCTTCATAATTAGCCAGCTTCATGGAAACTCAAATATACCGTTTCTTTTTGTGTAGGTCTTCGCCGTAAGTCTTTGGTAACTTTCTAGCCATCTTAAGCACGACTTGACAGTGGATCCCACATGGTTTACCAAGTCTTCCCACAAAGTCTTCTGAAAATAATAATAATAATAATAATAATAATAATTTGGTATCCAAACAAATTTTAAAAAAATGATGTGAACAGTTTCCATTAAGAGGTGGACTCCACTCTCGGCTAGGTAGTGTGGACTCTCCACTTTCGGTACTCTAGTCAACTACCTAGCGAAATCCTCCTGGGCTTGTTCAACTGGATAGGAATTTAGATAAAAGATCTTATCATATGCGAAACATGAAAATGTTTTCATATACGCCCCACAATTGTTTAATAAAAACAAAAACAAGCGAAGCAAATTGTTTAACATTACTTTTGTAGTAGACAAAAGCCAAAAAACCTTGTTTTTTAATTTGAATTTGTAATCATATTTTTTAAATTATGATATTTAAATCTTCTAATAAACAATAAAAATATCATAATGAAATTCTTTAAGTGTTATTTAAATGCTTATAAAGTTATAAAATCTTATTAAAACAGTTTTTTTGAGAAGCTAAAAAGTGTAACTTTGACTAAAGGCTGTGATAGCAAGCGAAAGCTCTTCTTAAAAGTTAATCAAACATTTTCAAAAGTAACTCATAGAACCATAACGTTAAAAATGTATTTTAAAAACCTATATCAAACAGATTTTGATGTTTCATTTCACTAATTTTCTCTCTTTCTTTTTTATTTTATTTTATTCATTTATTCATTATTATTATTCCTTTTTGTATTCCATGTCTTCACTACTTCCTAGACATCTTTTAGCAAGACCAGCACTAGCTAGTTAGCTCCACATGGTTTATTTTTCTCAACATGATATAGAAGAAAAATAATTGGGTTTTGTTTGGTTTTTAACTTTCAACTTTTATTAAATTACATTTTTTTATTAAAGTTTTTGTCTTTTTTGGAAAAGTCAAAAAATTTATAACTAATTTTTAAAAAATTAATAATTTTAAATTTTAAATTTTTATCTCTAACCAATAAACCAAACGCAAACTTAACGTGATAATAAGAGTTTAAAAGTCTTCAAAAAAGTTTAACCAGCTATAGAGTTGTTTGTCGGTTAGTCACCAACCAAAATCGTTGGTTAGGTGACCGACTGACATCATCAATTTCTCTGAGACGCAAAACCGCCACCAACCGAAGAGAGTGTGAAGACCGATCTGACACCACCATAATACTACTTATGGTATAAATTTTGTTGGGAATTTTACCGTAAATATCATATATACGCAGAGAATTTAGGTAAATAGCATTTTAAAATATTTGAAGTAAATGTATAATTTATTAGGTAAGTAAAAAATTTACTAGGTAAATTACATGTTGACAAGTCGTGAATAAATTATTTATCTGATTAATTTAATATAAATAAAATTGTTTACCTGATATATCTGTTATTTACTTTAAATGTTTTAGAAACTTGCTATTTCCTTCAATTATTAATGAAAACTGCTATTTGTTGTTTTTCAAATTTTTTTTTCTTTAGAAAAAGGAATGACAATTAAGTTGGGAGTTGGGCCTGGGCTACGGCAAAAGGAAAGATGCCACCGGAGAAGAAGAAGAAAGCTATAGGCACTGGATAAGAAGAAGAACGGTAAACAAGCTCGGTTAGTTTTCAGAAAATCGACGGTTTCAAAATGCAAAATGAAACTTGTGCAAGCGTTACAAAGGAAGGTGTGGAAACATGATTGATTCCAAGATCAAAATCTCAAGTAGGAGAATTGTTGGATCAAAACTAAGGCCCAACAAGATGTGGCCCAATTCCATTGATTATTGAGTGATTCACATGTAGCCACATGGATTTGTTTTGACCGAGCTATGGATCACGCAAGCAGCCAGGTTTTGGCCAGTCAAATGAATGGCCATGGTTTGACCAAGCAGTCATGTTTGTATCACATGAAATGTGTGGTTACAGCCTAGAAAGCTAGAAATATGGGGCGTTAGTTATGGGTTTGATTATCTCATTCTAATTAAAGTAATTTTTCTTGTTTCTTCTTAACCGTAACGAGATAATGTTTATGTGGTGTCATCCAATTTTAAGAGAGAGAGGTTTTCAATTTTTCACTCCTTGTAAAATAAGGAGAAGGTTGTAATCCCACATTTAGACAATGAGCTCCTTCTATACTTGTCCCATGATTTTTATCCCAATTTGTTTAAGGGGTTTTCCACATAAAATTTCTATGTCTACTTCATCTTCATTCTCTTTCCTTATATTATTGGTTTTTGTCAGGCCCGCCGAATAGAGAAAGCAATGGTTTATTCCCCTTTTATTTTATTTTATTTTATTCTTTTTAATTTATAGAATGGTGCCAAACAATTTCAAAAGGAAATGCAAAACAATATGTATGTATTAATTTATTTTATGAGGTGACAAAGCTAGAGTAATTGATTTAAAAAGATACATGTTGATTAGATATAAACAGAACATCACTCTTTTTTTTTTTCATTTAAATAAGAAGTATTTTGTTATATATAAAAAAAAAAAAAAACTAAATAAAAAGAGGTTACAAACCTAAAACAGAAGGAAAAATACAAAATAAAAACTAGTAAATTGATGACTACATGTATCTCTTAATATGCATTTGAGATCAAACGGATTTCTGCAGAGTCCTCTTCGCCAGATGTTGCCGATGAGCTTGTTGTCTCAGATATCTCCCCAGCATCCTCGGCATTGTGGAACTCTTGCGGCCATAAATAAAGCTTTGGAGGCATTTGCAGGCATTCAACTCTACCTTCAAGCATCTCTATGACATTGGTCATTGACGGGCGATCACAAGGCTTCAGTTGTATACACCATAATGCGACTATGATCATCTTTTTAATTGTCTCCACCTCCTCATTCGTTGCACCTTCTATTGTTACATCGTTTCCTTTGCTAAATTGGTCATGTATCCATGATGGAAAATAAATTTGGCTTGAATTTTCTGTGAGCGCGTTTAAATTCTTCCTTCTATTCGCCATTTCCATCAACAACATTCCGAAACTATAGACATCGGCTTTGTAAGAGACTCCTCCAATGTTTTTGTAAAACAGCTCCGGAGCAATGTACCCAATGGTTCCTCTTGCTGCAGTTAAGGACACAATATTGTTATCCAATGGACAAAGTCTTGCTAGTCCGAAATCAGAAACCTTCGGAACAAATTGATCATCCAAAAGAATGTTATGAGGTTTAATATCAAAGTGGAGAATTTGCATGTCGCATCCTCGATGAAGATACTCAATTCCACGGGCCACACCAAGTGAAATCTCAAAAATTTTGCTAAAACTTAATGAACTTCTCTCTTCTAATTCTCTAGAAAAAATGAATTTATCTAGAGATCCATAAGGCATGAAGTCATATACAAGTGCACGCTTGGAACCCTCAACACAAAAACCAATTAACCGCACCACGTTAACATGGTGAATCCTTCCAATAGTAGCAACTTCATTTATGAAATCTTGCCCATTAGACTTGGATTTACCTAGCATTTTGACCGCTACAAATCTACCACTACAAAGCTTTCCTTTGTATACCGATCCGAAGCCTCCTTCACCCAATTTGTCTATGAAGCCTTTAGTCATCTTCTTAATGTCCTTGTAAGTGTATCTTATGGGCATGAGGTGGTTATGACTTTGGAGGAATTCTTCAATGCCATCATACATTGATAAATGCCTTCTTCGCCATTTGTAGATGAAAAGGGCAACCAGAAATGAAACTCCCAAAGTTGTTCTTGGTGCTAACAGTCCAACTGGTAAAATCATTAAGAGAGATGAGAATTTTTTTAGCAAAAGGAAAACTAAAATCTCAACATTGTCATTTATAATGTCTAAACGCCTGTAACATATTTCCTTTAAATTAACAAATTACAAGAGAGAACAATTACTAGTGTCACGAATCTAAAGTATATTTCAACTAAGTTGACACTTACTTAAAAGTTCTTCTAACAATTTCTAGCAGAAAAAAAAAAAAAAGAAAGAACGAGTGCTTGCAACAACAGACTCGTTTATATTAACTTTTCCCAGACAGTCTGCAATATTTTACGTTCTCTCTCACGTCTAATATATCTTCGTAGTCATAATATTAATTAAAGCAGAAATTGTAAATTGTTGATGTTGAGTAAATATCTTACCAATGTAATATTTGTATGCTATCATGCGGTACGAGAAAACTGCAAGGAAACAAGAAAAAAATTGCATGATCATAGAACTTCAAATATAGCGATATTAATAAGAAACAAATTAATCCAATATTCTTGATAATTGGCTAGATCGCATCCGCGGCAGTTTAAGTATTTCCTACTAATTACTAGACAGAATAAAACAATCATAGGAAAAAATATACATATATATATATATATGCATAAATAGAATAAAAGAAAATCCTTACATTGGAGGTGGCCCAAAATTTTATAGAAGACACCTGCATCATCCAAAAAAAAAAAAAAAAAGCAATAAAATGTCATCAAACTGAAATTATTGCAAGGGATAAGAGGAACAAATTGCTGTATTTTTGCTAGCCTAATTTAAATTTCAGATCAATGCTTACCACACCGACCCTGGTACTCTCCAAATTCTTGAAATACGCAGCGAGATATACAAGAAACCCTGTTGGAATCTTCATCGTCAACGTAGCAAGTACTCGACCCACTTTTATCGAAACTTTGCACCCACGAAAGCTCAAACCCGAAAATCAGCGCATCATAGATGCCCTCGAAATTCTTCGTGTCATTAGTCCGTCCCTTCGTAACCGAAGTTGCTTGTTCTAAACGGCAGTGTTTCTCAAGTTGAGCCGAATGTAAGTCTTTAATATTATCAATTAGATAGTAATAAGAGTAGAAATGCCCTGTGGATGAGATCGAGTTTGTTGAGCATGACGTTCCATTGAATACGCAAGGAGCAGCATCTATGTAATAAGAATTCTGGACTGAGTTTTCACAGTTGAAGAACATTACAGTGTCCAAAAGCTGTCGTGTACTTTTGAATCTCACATCTCCGAATACCTTGTATGAAAAAGAATATAACAAGCCTGACCTTATTACGGTTTCGTAAAGAGGATTGTAACCTGCAGGACTATAGAGTTGTCCCTCGTAGAAGGTATATTTGGGGATGGAGAAGCAGGCTTCTTTCGAAATATTTGGATCCACAAGTCGAATCGTGTAGTTATTGTAATTTATTGCCAGTACATGGTATTTTTGATTTTCTGGGAATCCTTTTTTAGACATGACGTGACCTTTACCGGGATCTACTGACTCAACAGGCAATTCTAGGACTAGGGTACGGTTGTCTTCGCAAGAAAGGTTATACCTTGAGTCACCACAGCTGGGCGGGTCGTTAATGAGTCGGAAAGGAGAGGCAATGTTATGGATATCGCCGCATGAATGAGAACAGTGATCGTCATGACTACTCTCCGTTGCGCAGCGAGTTTGATGGAACATCATGATCATGATCATCGCAAGCATAAAAGGCTCCATGAAGGGTACTCTTCCACTTTTCATTTTTGGTTGGTCAGAGAATATATAAGAGAGTCTTCCTCAGGTACTACATTAGTATTTCACATATATAGAAAATCACATTAAAAACAAAAAAACAAAAAAACAAAAAAACAAAAAAACAAAACCAAACAAAACCATACAAAAAAAAAAAAATCATTTTCAAAAAAATCTTCTTTTGGACTTACCAGTTGATGAATCTAACGCGTTTTCCACCACTGAGACCTTTCACGGTATTTTACAATTACACCAAATGAGTGGGCTCTACTTAATAATGGAGAAGAAAGTGAAATGTACATTTTTTTTTTCTTTTTCTCACACAAATCAAATGGAAAACCATGTTGTTCAAGTGGGATAGCCACTACCACTGATCAAGTGGCTTATCCCATTTTGTGCGTTTGGTTGGTCGCCCAATAACCACCTCATGGTTATATTTTCTTGCCTTTTGGTTTTTTGTTTTTTTCAGTCTGAACTTTTTTTTTTTTTTTTTCCGATAAACAGGAGAAACAAAAGCCTCTAATCAAATTTAAAATAAAAAAAAAATAGAGAAATTCATTATCTGACCTCAATGGCAAACCAAAACAAAAAATAAAACAACCCTTCAAATAAGGCAAATGAACTCAAACTAAAATTGGTTTTATCTACATATCTCGAACCCTTTCTTTTTCAAATATGAAGTTTATAGGAATTTTTTTCTCGGGATCAACAATTTTGTCTTTCGTATGTTATTGAGTTCTTCCAGTTTATCCCAAGATATTGTAATCACAATCTCTACTTCTCTCTAAGCAAGTGCATAATTATCAACTTTCTCTCCTGACTTGTCATTTTTGTTGTTCAAGACCTCTTCAACATTTTCTGGCTCTATGTGAAAAGGGCGTAGAATTCCTTTGGTGCTATTTGTTATGTTGTTTTCTTGATTTGACGAGCGTGAATGCTCATTATGCTTTCTCAGTCTGATCCACAAGAAAGTCTTACAGTTGCATTGGTTTCCTCAAGAGCTTGATTAATTATTTGACAATTAATTCTCAATAAAAAGCAGTGTGATTGAAATATTACCTGATTTATCTGCATTGCTTTTTGTTAATTCTTCAAAGTATGAGAACAATTTTTTAGATAAATATGACGATGTCATAGTAACTGAATTACAAATAGAAGTAGAAGCACGAAGGAACAAAAGTAGCGAAGCAAAATCACTTACAGGGCAGAATCAAGAGATATGAAGTGACACGTAGAATAAGAAGCATATTGAATTACAACTCTTTAAACCGAAACGTGTAAAACCAAAATCGATACGTTATAAATCGATGATCAAGATCTATTTTTTGTAACTGAACTTCTTGCCCTCTTGCACTATAAATAGGGGTGTTGGGACAACATTTGTATACTTTGGACTAACTTGAGAAGTGATAGAACTTCCATTTCAGGTTTTGTTTCAGTGTTGAGTCCAGTAAGTTCTGTATTTTGTTATTTTTTTCATTTGTTCAAATTTTGACATAAACACTAACTTAAAAATTAGTAACAATCGTCAACTAGGCTATACTTGTAATCACATGTCTAACTAATAATTAATATCATAACAAGATAATTATCTAGTTTACTTGTAAAATAAATTGTTAGCTATTTAGGTTTAGAAACAATGTATAGGGACCTGATCCACCAAATAGTACAAAGTCTTATAAGGAAAAATGCAGAGTCTTAACTTTTTATTTTCCATTGATTTTGTAGAATCAGAAGATTATGCCCTGAAAGTGTAACACCCAACTTTTTAATTAAAGATTAATTAATTAAATTCGGCTGTTGTGTTAACATAAATAAAAACTAGTGATATTTTTAATGTGTCCCACTTCTTAGTTGAAAGCAACTGACACAAGTTAATGCGCCATTCTTCACCCTTTCTCCAGTTAATGAAGCAGATTCATGGCGGGGAATGGGTTTATATCATCCAAGGTGAGGATTTCCAGACCAGGGAGGAATAATATATCAATTTCCGGTTAAGGTTTAGTCCAATACAAAATTTTCATGAAGTTTCATGTATTTTTATTTGACGTTTTAATTACCGGTTTCACACTTGTTAACCGAACAATTAGCTTCATATTGAAAAGTCGGCAGTTTTGAAATGTTTTTTAATTGAAATATGACCAAAAGCTTAATTTTTTCAATGCGTCTAATTCCTTAGCTCAAAATGCCACACCTTTGGATTTATACCCCAGTTATAGCAGCCTTGGATTTTTGCCCTCCAAATGGATAAGTTAAAGGTTAACGCAAGATGTCTTACCGAACTTAGCTACTGTCAAAAAAGTAATATCGTTGATTTCCATCGGTATTTCTCATTGTTTGTTGCAGAAGTAACTTGAGGAGCATGTTAAAACCAAGGAACAAACTATCCGTGACAAACTAGATTTCATAAGGATGCTCAAAGTAGGCAAACGAGTCAAAAAACACATGCTGAAAGTCATCATCTATTTTGCACACGCACATGCCAATGGAGCATATATTAACAGTAGAACTCAAATGGAAATGAACTTTTAGAGCTTATGTACCCAAACTTCGTTGCATCCATGGCGACTGAACAAGAAGGTTGTGCCTTTGGCCAGGTTGATGAAGGAGCTCCAAGCTTTCCAGCTAATGCTTTAAAGCATAAATGTGAGCGGAAGTAGCGGTGAGGCAAACTTGGGTCAAGCTAGTTCTTCTATGCCCGAGAAAGGGAAGAAGAAAGGGACCAAAAAATCTTTCGTTCCTCCTAAGGGTAATGAGAACAAGAAATGAAAGTTGTAATTCTTAGGGTAATGAGAACAAGAAGAAAGGAAAGAAGTAATTGTGCAAGAGTAAATGCATCCATTGTGGCAGGGTTATACAAGTCAAGAAAGATAGCAAAGATTTCCTAACCAAGAAGGGGTAAGGAGGTAAGGGAGATTTTTGTTTCATTGAGGCATGTTTGTGGAAGATTATAAGAATTTTTGGATTGTCGATACTGAAGTCATTAATAATGTTTGTATTTCCATGCAAGGATTCAAGAAAACAAGATGTCTCGTTAAGGAAAGAGCAATATGAAATTGGTGTCAGCAAACGCTAGAGGATTTTTTTTCTTTATTTGATAATTTTTTATATTCATTTTTAATAAGTTCACCAACATTCTTGAGAGAGCTCTCTAGGGTTTGAGTGCTCTATGAAGGTGTTGTCATTGTTTGGGTGCTCCATGCGACCTCTGAAAATCTTCCCCCGTCGTGCCATGCTAGTCCATTGTGCCTCACTTTTGGGTCGATGGCACAACAACGAGTTCCAAGTCTTCACGCAACAATCTACAAAACTCAAATCGTTGTCTCGAATAATTCCATACTATCATTCTGTTATCTCTTTTTCTTTTTGGTAGAAGGGTTAGATCTTCTAACTCGAAAGCTTCAACCAATTCATGTGTTTTCTTTTAATTTTACGTTGAGATTTTAAGCCTCCCTTGCTTGTTTATTCTTGCCTTTAATATAGTTTTCTCCAATTTTTTTCCCTTTTCCTTTTCGTTTTTACATTTATTGTTTTATTATATTTTCATGCGTACTGGGGTAGGATGGATTCATTTTCTCAGGTCAATTTTCCCTCCATTTGTTTTTGAAAACAATAAAAAAAAGGGGGGGGGGGGGGGGGGGGGGGGGGGGCGCGCGGGGGGTGTGTGGGGGTGGGGTGTGATGTGTTGGGGCCCAAGTTGTAAACACCAAACCACTAATCATTTATCTGATCGAAGTCTATTTTGGCGGCTTGAACTTTCGTCTACAAAAAGCCACTAGAGTTAACATTTTAGCCCCAACTATTCACCAAAAAAAAAAAAAATTCAACCCCATCTTTCTTATTTTCACACAGGAGAAAGTATGGCCGTGAACCTTACGAAGAAAAGAGTGACCATTGATTAGGTCACTAGCTAGTAGCTTTAGTCAATTTGAAATAATTTTCTCTTCGGACTAGCCTAGTAGTCCACATTTACTCGGAAATAAAAAAACCAACCATCTAATTGGAAAATGCTAGAGAAATAAATTTTCTTGAGTTAAGAAATTACGTGTAAGTTGCTTTCCGGTTTCTTTCCATTTCCGTCTCGAGACAAACATGCTCTTAATTTATTAATAAAATGTTAGTTAAGTGTGAACCTTACATATGAAGATGAACAATGAGAAACTATTATGGTCATTACTCGTTATGTAAGAAGTTGAATTTATTCCATCGTCAAGTTTTTAGATTTTATGATTTTTATATATGTATTGGACATTCTTTTCACTTGAATCCATTAATTATGAGGATCAGTATCAGACTTCTGTGTATCATGATAGGTTTGGATTCCAATCCCAAGTTGTAAACACCAAACCACTAATCATTTATCTGATCGAAGTCTATTTTGGCGGCTTGAACTTTCCTCTACAAAAAACCACTAGAATTAACATTTTAGCCCCAACTATTCACCAAAAGAAAAAAGAAAAAAAATTTAACCCCATCTTTCTTATTTTCACACAGAAGAAAGTATGGCCGTGAACCTTACGAAGAAAAAGAGTGATCATTAATCAGGTCACTAGCTAGTAGCTTTAGTCAATTTGAAATAATTTTCTCTTCGGACTAACCTAGTAGTCCACATTTACTCGGAAATTAAAAAAACCAACCATCTATTAGGAAAATGCTAGAGAAATAAATTTTCTTGAGTAAAGAAATTACGTGTAAGTTGCTTTCCGGTTTCTTTCCATTTCCGTCTCGAGACAAACGTGCTCTTAATTTATTAATAAAATATTAGTTAAGTGTGAACCTTACATATGAAGATGAACAATGAGAAACTATTATGGTCAGTTATGTAAGAAGTTGAATTTATTCCATCGTCAAGTTTTTAGATTTTATGATTTTTATATACGTATTGGACACTCTTTTCACTTGAATCCATTAATTACGGGGATCAGTATCAGACTTCTGTGTACATGATAAGTTTGGATACCAATCCCAAGTTGTAAACACCAAACCACTAATCATTTATCTGATCGAAGTCTATTTTGGCGGCTTGAACTTTCCTCTACAAAAAACCACTAGAATTAACATTTTAGCCCCAACTATTCACCAAAAAAAAAAAAAGAAAAAAAATTTAACCCCATCTTTCTTATTTTCACACAGAAGAAAGTATGGCCGTGAACCTTACGAAGAAAAAGAGTGATCATTGATCAGGTCACTAGCTAGTAGCTTTAGTCAATTTGAAATAATTTTCTCTTCGGACTAACCTAGTAGTCCACATTTACTCGGAAATTAAAAAAACCAACCATCTATTTGGAAAATGCTAGAGAAATAAATTTTCTTGAGTAAAGAAATTACGTGTAAGTTGCTTTCCGGTTTCTTTCCATTTCCGTCTCGAGACAAACGTGCTCTTAATTTATTAATAAAATGTTAGTTAAGTGTTAACCTTACATATGAAGATGAACAATGAGGAACTATTATGGTCATAACTCGATATGTTAGAAGTCAAATTTATTCCGCATCGTCAAGTTTTTGGATTTTATGATTTTTATATATGTATTGGATACTCTCTTCACTTGAACCCATTAATCATGGGAATCAGTGTTAGACTTCCATGCATCATGATAGGTTTGGATTCCAATCTATTTTCATGAAACGTTACGCATGAGGAAGGGAGTTAGAAGTTAAATTTGTCTCATTTCACTAAATTACTGGGCTTAATGATGTTTATATGTGAATTGATCATTTTCTCCCATTGAGCTACTTTTTACAATTAAGTTTTACCCAAACCCATTTAGCATCATCAAATAACTTTCTCAACTGTACACCTAGATCACCTTTGGTAATTGTTTGGCATATATATGCATATACCTCTCTATATATACAAATGTCTATGACTTATTGTATTGTATTTTTAGAAGACTATATTCATTTAGCAGATAAATAGACTCATAAATTTAGAGGCTTAGAGCTGAGAAAATATCAGTTCTGTCTGGAATAACAGGAATGAATATTGTTTCTATAGGAGAGCTGATCATCTCATCGTTTTACTTGCTTTTCATTATGTTACTTCTTGCAGGTCACAAAGGAGCCTGCCAAACTGAATTTTGCCACGATTCATGGTGCGGAGTAAATGAGCAACGAATCAGATTCCCTTTCCGGCTCGATGACCAGCCCACGCACTGTGGCTTCCCCGGGTTTGATCTACATTGTACTCGGGAAAACAAAACTGCAATTACGTTACCCGGATTAGAGATGGAGTTCCTTGTCAGAAAAATATCATACGAGTCGCAGAAAATTTACTTGTATAACAAAGATTATAGATGCGGTCTTCGGGAAGAGGAGTTGCAAATCTTGTCTCGTTTGAAAATTGCTCCTTTTGAATTCTCATCTGATCATTTTTCCACGATTGGCTCCACGGTTTTCAACTGCTCTTCAAATGATGGAAATGGAACTAAACATTGTGTTATGGCTATCGAATCTCGTGCTGACATGATCGGGCTGTACTTGAGGGAGCTAGTGAAATGCACCAAGATATTTCACATTTCCTCGCTGCCGCCAGAAATGTTCCGAGATTCTAATTTTCTGTTGACATGGAAGCAACCAAGGTGTACACATTGTGAAGCAAAAGGAAAGAGATGCGGTTTAGTGCAGAAAGTTGCAGCCGAGAGTGAAATTGAATGCTTCGAGTTGATATCCCGACCGCAAAAAGGTAACAACAATTTTTACAAACACACACATGCTCACTATATGAAATCCGACGTTATTTGCGTTCTGGATGGTTTTAGATAATTGAAAAGAAGATCTTTCTTGAAACCAATTTGTGTCAATGAGTTTTATGGCAATCCCCACATACATGAAAGACTCACCTTTGTTTGGTTTGTTTGTTTTTTTGTTTTTTTTTTTTTTTCATCTTTACAGGTGGCCACGGGTTAGAAGAAACAACGATTGCAGGTAATTAAGTAGCTAGCCATTTTTACCTCCTATTAGTGGTCGGCAAAAAAAAAAAAGAAGAAGAAGAAGAAGAAGAAGAAATAGAACTGTACAAATTAAATATGAACGATCCGGCAGTTAAAAAAATAAAAATAAAGTTAGATAATAACTTATTATAAATTACTTATAAAATGCTAATCGTCTGTAGAAGGCTTGATCTTCAACAAAGTTTGGTCTGTGATTTTATATAGATATTCTCTATGCAAGAAAAGCTTACAGCTTCTTAATTTATCATCTTCTACAGGTGGCCATGGGTTAGAAGAAATACTGACCTTGGGTAATTAAGTAGCTTACCATCTCGATGTTTATAAGCGTTCTTAGCGCTATTACTCTTAGACTTATTGGAGACATCGTTCTAATTCACTTTGATTTCTCTATGCGTGCAGGTGTGATCTTAGGTGCTTTTCTTCTTATACCAGCAGTCTTAGTGGTCTCTTCTATTTTGGATAAAAGAGAAGGAAATAAACAACTGAGAATTACAATGTTTTTAGATGATTACAAAGCTTTGAAGCCATCGAGATTTACCTACTCTGAAATTAAGAAGATCACTAATCAATTTAAGGAGAAGTTAGGCCAAGGTACCTATGGAGCAGTATTCAAGGGCAAGCTTTTGAACGAAATCCTCGTTGCCGTGAAAGTTCTAAATAATTCCAAGGGAAATGGAGAGGAGTTCATCAATGAAGTAGGAACATTGGGTCAAATTCACCACGTGAATGTGGTTCGCCTAGTCGGTTACTGTGCCGAAGGATTTAGAAGAGCTCTCGTCTTCGAGTTCTTACCAAATAATTCACTAGAAAAGTATATATTGTCAAGTGCCAGGGGTTCTAATCGTTCACTTAGTTGGGAAACATTGCAGGATATTGCTCTTGGCATCGCTAAGGGAATCGAGTATCTCCATCAAGGCTGTGAGAAACGGATCTTGCATTTCGATATCAAGCCCAATAACATTTTGCTAGATCACAACTTTAAACCAAAAATCTCCGATTTTGGTCTTGCTAAGTTGTGTTCTAAGGATCACAGTATAGTGTCAATGACCAAAGCTAGAGGTACTATTGGTTACATTGCACCGGAAGTGTTCTCCAATAACTTTGGAAACGTTTCTTATAAATCTGATGTTTATAGTTTTGGAATGTTATTGCTTGAAATGGTAGGGGGAAGAGAGATCACAAGCAGGACAGAAGACAATACAAGTGAAGTTTACTACCCCGAATGGATTTATAGTCTTTTAGAAGAAGGAAAAGATCTCCAAATACAAATTGAGGAAGAGGGAGACACTAAAATTGCGAAGAAACTTGCAATTGTAGGACTCTGGTGCATCCAATGGCATCCTATGGGCCGCCCTACGATGAAAGCTGTAGTTCGAATGTTGGAAGCAGGACTGGAAGAATTAACCCTGCCTCCCAATCCATTTGCTTCTATAGGTCCGTCAAAAGAAAATAACCGGGTCGGCGCAAGAGTACAGATAACTCTAGAGTTACAAGCGATTGCTGAATAGATACTGTATCTCTTGGAAATTTATACAGTACTCTTTTGTAATGGTTTGTTAAATCTTTAGTTTCTAAACTGCTTCTGGCAGGCCAATGTATCTCTTCAAAATATGCAATATGTTCCAAATTGTGAGTCATATTTGGCTAACAATTCTATAATACTTGAAAAGAGACCATTTTTCGTGGTTTATTTCATTTTGTTACATTTTAACAGCTCATTTTCTTCATATATAGGAGCATCAAAATTGTTACCTTGTATTCATTCTAAAAATTTCCTCTTGTAATCACTTTATTTTTTCCCCCCCTTTAGACATAGATAATTGGATGGAGCAATCAGGAGACTAATGTAGAACACACAATATATCTTACAAAATGTCAACCTGTCTTGTCAATTAGGGAGGGGGGCTTGTCATGCTCAAAACAAATAATAATGAGTGACAAGTTTAACCACACAATCTACATGCTCCTCGAAATCCACTCAAGAAGATTGCTCAGCTGCGCATGCGTCCGTCCTACTCCAAGCTTGTGATATGGTCCTTCAAGCATGTGCTCTACATTGCCATCCAAGTAAGAGCCCTCTAATCTTTTATAACCAAGCATGATGTTCCCTAACTCGTGAAGAGTGACAATATATTTGTAACGACCCATGCCTACATTTGATATGCTATTGTCCACTTTGGGTATCTTATCTGCACAGTTTTTCTATTGGACTTCATCCTAAAATGCCTCATACTATTAAGATGTGGTCTTTTTATTTATCAACCATCCCATATATCCATTTTCAAACAATATGCGACTACATAGCTTACATTTTTTTTTTGTAGAAACTAATGACTATCACTAATAATACTTTAGCTTCCAGATTGTCTAAAGTGCCTTTGGGATTTAAGCTCATTGGAATACGGCATGAATTAATTGAGTATAGCATCCCTTTTATGGTGTCCCATGTGTGCAGAGAAGGAAACTGGTGGTGGTCTTACCGGACTTTTGCCCTTCTCAGATTAACAAGGATCTCCCGGGTCTCCCCTACTTAATGGTCTTCCTTGAAGACCGGATGGTTCCTGTACTCTTTTTTCCTATTTCAATCTTTTCCCATTCGAATAGGGTTTTAGTGAGGCCTTTCCTAATTCTTAGAAGAGTAAAGAATGTCTGGATTATTTTTTGATTTAAAATTTTCTAGATTTTGGCATTTTGATTGTAGCCTTTAGACAGTACGCTTACTTTTGTCTTTTACTTCTGATTTTTGAGCTTTTTCACCGAGTATTCATATCCTTGGGTCTTCCTCTTCCACAAATATTTTTAACCACATGGTTTATACGATAAGATAAAAGCTGAATTATATTAGTAGCAATGATGCAAAATGAGTCTTCCACTATGTTGCTGCCAAAAAAAAAAAGTCTTCCACTAAATGCCCTTTAGAAAAATGAAGAAAGAAGTCTCAAACTGATATCGTGCTTAAGAACAAAATTCAGAAGTCTTGCACTAACATGCTTAAAAATTAATTGAAAAAAAAAATAGAAGTCTTCCACTACTATAATTGCGCATTAAAAAAAAAAAAGGCCACACTAATGTTCTTTCAAAAACTTGTATTCCACTATTGTCCTTACAAATTTTGTCACAAGTCCAACTCACATACAGTCTTCTAAACAATATTTGGAAGAGTAACAAGAAAACTCAATAAACAAATTTAGGAATAAAAAAAAACCCCGAATAAAAATTTTACAAAAGAAATTGCAAGAAAACATAGACACTATTCGTGATTCATGAAGTTCAACAATTTAACAAAGTTGACTCGTAGGCCATAGCAGATAGAAAAGTCACCAATTTAGCTAAGTCAAGCTTGAATCCAATTATTACGGTGATGAATATTGACACATTAAAATTCCTAGGGAGTTCTGCATTTGTTTATTTGATATGATCATTCACTATTTCTTGAAGCTCGATCTCTCCCCTGGATGATCAACCGTATAGCCAAGACAAACCAAGAATCAAAATAGGAGACCTTGTCACACCTATTAAGTAAATATTTCGTAGACGTAGAGATCACTATAAATACTGTATACCCCGAACTAAATATCTATCTCTCCCATATATTCAATCTTACAAGTTCCATTCAAGACTCTTCATCAGTTTCTCGGTACCATAATTAGGACACACAGCTTATAACCTGGTATTCATTAGCAATACTTCAGGGGACGCGGGGGGGGGGGGGGGGGGGGGGGGGGGGGGTGGGGGGGCGGGGGGTTGGAAGGGAAACTAATAAATTCCAGAATCTGCCTATATCCACAAGCACATGCATTGGATAATTACAGTTTGTATACCATTTTCTTTTTTCCTTTTGTTGCACTTCTGGAGCAAAACAAAACTACATGTTAAACTAGATTAAAGGATCAAGTTTTAAAGAGAATAAAAGGTAAATATCACATATATATAATATATACATATATATGCATACACATATACTGTGGGAATATTTAACCATCTATCTCCTTCAAACTCAAAAATAATCCTAGCTTGCATTTGAGATCAAACTAATTTCTTCTGAGTCCTCTTCTGGGAGTGATGATGAGCTTGCTATATTTGATGTGATCTCCCAAGCCTCCCCCGCATTTTGGTCATCTTGTGGAAACAGATAAGGCTTCGGAGGCATTTGTAGGCGTTCAAATTCACCTTCGAGCATGTCTATGACTTTGTTCATCGAGGGGCGATCACAAGGCTTTAGCTGTATGCACCAAAACGATACTATGATCATCTTCTTTACCGTTTTCGATTCCTCCTCCGGGGCAGTGTCATCTATTTGTATGTCTTTCCCTTTACTGAATTGGTCATATATCCAAAGAGGAAAATAAGTCTCATTTGAATCCCCTGTCCTCACATTCCCGTTTCTCCTTCTATTTGCCATTTCCATCAACAACATTCCGAAACTATAGACATCAGCTTTGTAGGAGACTCCCCCAATATTTTTGTAAAACTGTTCTGGAGCTATGTATCCGATAGTTCCTCTGGCTGCAGTCAACGACACGATACTATTGTCCAATGGACATAATTTCGCAAGCCCAAAATCTGAAACCTTTGGAACCAAATTCTCATCTAAAAGAATGTTATGAGGTTTGATATCAAAATGTAGAATTTGCATATCGCATCCCCGATGTAGGTACTCAATACCACAAGCAACTCCAAGGGCGATCTCAAAAATTTCCTTCGAACTTAAGGACTTATCTATTTCTTCTCTTGAAAAGATGTACTTATCTAGAGATCCATTGGGCATGAAGTCATATACAAGAGCACGCTTTGAACCTTCAACGCAAAAACCAATTAGTCGCACAACGTTGATGTGGTGAATCCTTCCAATGGTAGCGACTTCATTGATAAAGTCTTGTCCACTAGTTTTGGATTTTCCCAACATCTTGATCGCTACAAAACGGCCGCTACGAAGCTTTCCTTTATATACAGAGCCAAAGCCTCCTTCCCCTAATTTAATCTTGAAACCTTGGGCCATTTTTCTAACCTCTGAGTACGTATATCTTATAGGCATGAGGTTATGAGGACTTTGGAGAAATGCTTCTATGCTACTATATACTGATAAATGTCGTCTTCGCCATATTATATGGATAATAAGGGCAATCAAAAATGGAGCTTGTATAGCTTTTGATATCAATGTCCCTGAAAAAAAAAATCATCAGATACATTAGTAGATCTTTTGGAGATATTATATTAAGTTAACACTTTCATGTGAGGAATATATAGTTAAAATCTTTTAATTTTAAATTATTTTTCTTTCAACAAAAATATGGAAACTGAAAAAAAAAAAAAAAATATATATATATATATATAGATATAGTACTTAAATACATAAAGATTATTACCACGATGAAAATTTGAGACTTTTTGGCTTTAATTTTTGTGAAAATACCCAAACTACCCTTTTCAACAATATTAACAATAATAAAAATGTTCTCATGAACATTTAAAAGCCTGTGTGAAATGGAAAAAATGCACCTTTGACGAAAAACACTTTCACGATGTTCCAAGAAACCACACCATCCTTTTGATCGATTTTTAATGTTTATAAGTTTTTCTATCCATCAACTCTCTTAAGAAAATCCAGTCCCTTTTAGGTTATCTCTAAGCTCTTTTTATTAAAGAATTTCTATGCCATGACCTTATTTTGCACTATCAATAAAAACAATTATTTTAGGTATTAGATTAATTTTTCAACAGATTTATGACAGGATTTCTTTATATAGCGGGCTCTAAATCTTTGAGGTGAACATTCATAGAAATCTGATCGACAAAAATCAACTACTCTATGTAAAATAATAACTGATCATACAGTAAAATTGAAAAGCATATTCTTTTGAAAATGCAAAATAAAAAATAACGCTATCACATGAAACTACAGTTATTTTTTGACCGAAAACTTATTTTTAATAAATAAAGCGGTAAGGTGGAATCCTCACATGAAACAGCTTGCTTGGGAATCGGTTTCAGAAATAGTAGAACAGCTTCTGCAGGATTCAAAAAAAAAAAAAAAAAAGGTATAATTTATCAGTAAGGTTAGATATCAAAACATGGTGGAACTTTTACATATATTTGTATACATACATAATTATATGTATATAATACTATATAAGTAGACATATAACAAGTATATATCTTTAAAAATATAGTGAAATATAGACATGTAGAAATTTGAAAATTAAACTTTTATTTATTATTAACAAGAAAAATGGTAGGTAATTTCAACTTTTAAATGTCAATTTACATATATGACGTAAGTTGTTATTGTTTTATGCATATGTATTTAAAAGAAATTTATATTAAATAATTTTATCTATCAATAAAAATATAACAAATAACTCTTTTTTAAAAATAATCAATTAGTAATTGACTAATATCTATGTATTTTTGCTTAGTGATTGACCGTGTCATTTTTCTAAATAAAGGAGTTCGTCTATATATTTTCAATCTAATTGTAAAAAACCGACTATTTACTTAATTTTTTCTAAAGAAAATAAAAAACCCCAAGCAGAAAATTTAGCCCCCCCAAAAAAAAAAAGTCCAGATTCCTTACGGCACAAATCCGATGAGCAGAATCCCGGAGAACGACAGTAAACCTTGTTGGAGTCTTCTTCATCGATGTAGCAACGATCACCCTTGCCTTCTTGGAAAGCCTGGATCCATGAAAGCTCAAAGCCATACGCAAGCTCATTGTGGATGTCTTCGTAGGAAGCGATCTCCGTCCTCGGTGTCGGCACGATCGCCTTGTGCCATATCTGACACGACTCCTCCATATCGGAAAACTTGAAGCCACGGCTATAGACTACATAGGAGTAGTTACTACCTTTGTTTTTGATGCAAGGAGTAGCGTCTATATAAGAAGGATTGTTAAGCACCGGTTTTCCACAGCTCAAGAATGTTATAGTCTCCGAAATTTGGCGCGTTCCGGTGTGTCGGAACCTAATTTCTGTTTCCAATTTTGGATTGTTATCTATCGCGACAAATAAGTCGCCTAAATCGCTTATTGATGAGGCATAGAAAGGGGTGGAGGTGCAATTATCTTTTTCACAAGTCAAGAATTTAAGAGCCTCCGGAATTTTGGGATGACTCCGTGGCGTGGATGTTGTTTTTACTGAGAAGATCCAAGGAATATCTCTTGAGGACAAAGAAGAAGAAGGGATTGAAGAGCAAATACCCTTCTCAACATTGGAAGATGAAATTCTAATTGTGTAGTTGTGGTAATTAATTGCCTGCACATGATAATCTTCCGTGTTTATGCGAAGCATGGTACGGTTTTTCTTGCAGCAAAGCTGATAACGGGAGGAGTTGAATCCACAAACGGATTCAACTCCAAGGCTGAAAGGGAAGGTAATGTTGGGGACATCGCCGCAGGACGAAGAATTGTGAAGAAGATTATGAGCATGATCTGGTACTGCAGATGAGGATTTTTTATTGAAAATGAATGTGATCATGAGAAGAAGAGGAACAAGGGCTTTGCTTGGTTGGGCTTCCATTTTTAGTGAGTGGGAGAGAGAAAGATGCCCCTTACACACAACCACAAAATCAACACTAAAATCTATCAAGTTTTTACTGCACAAGTACTTTATGAACAAACAAATACTTTACTCGTGTGAACACCAATTATATATAAGAGAAAACTTTCTCGTCCTATAAAACGGTGATTAGGTAATACAATTTATGTAAAAACTAGTATAATTTAAAAAAGAGCGTGATACAATCTGTTAAAAACAGAAAGTTAAAGAGAGACAAGGATAACTTTTTTGTTTGACTGTCCAATGGTATCACACAAGAGAGTTCTTGAATATAAAAATATAAAGGGGGAGGTTATTATCTAATACTACTTATAATTTTTTTATAATACATTATATTAATTAAATAATTTTTTATAATATTTTTTAATTAATATTATGTGATAATTTTTTAAATAAAAAATTTATATGTAAATAAATTAGTTTTATAAATTTTTTAACAGAAAATTATAAACATCAAATGACATTAGGTACTGCATTTCCTATATATTAGGTAGATGAAATTATTGTTATATGTGAAAGTGCCGGTGGTTCAGAAGAAACAAATGCTTCCACCCAAAAAAAAAAAAAAAAAAGGAAAAGAAACAATAAATGCAAAGTATTAAAAGCCATAACAGCTGTAGGTGATAAGATATTATTTGCATCCAGCCGACGACAAGAGCCTTTTTGACTTGGAGTTAAGTCCGTTTGATAAATGAGTTTGAGTTGAGTTTTTGAAGTTGAAATAATAAATTTTGTTAATTATTTTGAAAAAAATAAAAATTTTTGAGAAAAAATATAAAATTTTTGAAGAAAAAGACAAAATTTAAATATTGAAAACTAAATTTGAACTTCATTTCTAAACGAAACCTTATTTTATTTATTAGTAACATTAATATTAATATTACTTTTATTATTATAATTTCAAATTAAAAAAATTGAGATTTGAACTTTATTAATTATTTATTAGGTTCCGTTTAGTTAATGAATTTGAATTGAAAATTTTAAATTTTAATAATAAATTTGTATTGATTTTTCAGAAAAAAATTTTTTTTTTAAGAAAGATAAAAAAAAATTTTAAATAAAAATTGATATGAAAATTTTAATTTAAAATAATTTTTTAAATTAAATATAAAATATTATTTAGATATATTTTTAATATCTGTAATTGTTGCAGACTTGCGGTTGGTGTAGTGTCAGATTAAAAATGATATGAAAGCAATCTGATTTGCTTGAAAGAAGTTTAATTGAAGACATTTTGTGAAAGAAGAATAGTTGAAGAGTACTGCTTCTGTTGGTAGAAGACTTCTGCGTCTGGTTTTGCATTTCTCTCCCCTTCTCTTCTTTTATTATTTTTCTTTTTCTTTTTTTTAAGAGTGGGAGGGAGAAACAGATATCTTTTTTTTTTTTTTTCAGGCACACATATATAGTTTATTTATTCATTACTTTATTTCATATAAAGATTTATCACGAGTTTTTTTTATAATTAATAATTATTTAAAAATTATGATTTAATATGTTTTATTTGTGAATTCACTTAACTCTTCCTTCTAAAAGTCTTCATAGTTAATATATCTCATGTGATATATGTGTTTATTTGTTTGAGTGAATAAAAAAAAAAACTTTATTTCATATAATTGCTTGATTTAGATATAAGTCAAAAAAATAATTATCAGTGGCAATGAAACAGGAATGTGGTTTGCAAGTTTGCCTACATGGTGTAATCCACGACAAACATAATGTTAAGGTGCAGATGTTCAAAATCGAATCCCCACACTCCAAAACTATAATAATAATAATGTTTCCAATTCATTTCCTTTTTTTTTTTTTTTTGATAAGGTATTATTAACAATTAGGTGATTTCAATACATTTTTTTTTAAATGATTCTCCTTTGCACCAATATTTTTAAATATGTTACAATATTTTTAAATATGTTACAATATTTTTAAATAAAAAATTACATATAAATTAATTAATTATTATAAATTTTTAAATAAAAAATTATAATTATTAGATGTATCTTCTCAATAGATATTTATGTATATAATATTCAGAAAGAAATAAGGAATAAACAATAATAAATGCAGAATAGTGAAGTCAAATTAGTCTGTGTGAACGTATAGATTATATAGAAACTATCAGCCAACATCAACACGTATAGACAAAACTTGTTTGGCGCGTAAACCTCGCGCTTCCGTGGTGACAGGGATACAACACCAAAAAAAAAAAAAAAAAATTGCAGAAAAAGAGTACAGTAAAAGTGAAGTTCCATAAGTTTCCATGTTCTTTCTTTTGTTTACTTATTTATTTATTTATTTTTGGCGCTCTAATTTAATTTTGTTGTTTGTGTCTTTGCGGCTGTGATAGTTCTCGAAGATCGTGAGATCTGCCAGGCGAGTTTTATCCGTCGATAAGACGATAAACACAAGAAACACCATGCAATCTGCAGTGTAGAGAGTGATTTGAGTTCTGTTTACTTTATAATAGTACTACTACCATGGCGGTCTCTTCTCTTCATTCTTGATGGTTTTGTCTGTCACCTTAGTTAAAAACGTTCTTGCATATCATCAGCTAAGAACAGCCTGCAATGAATCAAGGTGCGGCGAAAATGGACCGCCGATCAGATTCCCTTTCCGACTCAAAGACAGCGGCCCGCTACAGCCAAACGACGACTGTGGCTATCCCGGTTTTGATCTGTTCTGTGTTGGGAACGAAACTGCAATTAATCTGCCAATTTTGCCAATCAATGCCACGTTCGTTAAAAAAATAGATTACAAATCGCAACAAATCCATGTGTATAGCAACTCAAATTGCCTTCCGTTGCTTCTGCTTTTAGGATTCAACAATCTGTCGGTTAATTCTACTACTTTCTTGTTCGCAAACAGAGGTAAGAACTCAAAGAACTACACATATTTGAAATGCAATTCAAGAACATCATGTAGCTTGCTCCTGGTTCCGTCGAACAACGAGATTGAAGAGTACCACGATGGTCTCGGCTCCTGTACCAAGATGTACGAATTTGAATCTGTTCCAGTCGAGATATACAAGTTGCTTGCACAGGGATATAGTGGATCCAATATTCCGTTATCCTGGTCCCGACCGGATTGTAGACACTGCGAAGCAAAACGCATGGGATGTAGATTGAAGAAAGATAGCGCCGATCAAACCGAATGTTTCATACTAACGAAAGGTAAAGAGTCTGATTAAGTTTTTGAAAAATTCTCTGTCAATTTACTTATTTTATTTCAAAAGATCCGCTAAATTTTCGCCTGCCTTCTATTTGTTTTTATACATGTTTTTTACAGCCAAGCCAAAAATTTCACCGGCGTTGAGGACTAGTATGAGTAAGCAAATTTTTTTAATTCCAAATTTACTGTCCCGATTCGTTGAATTTCTCAGTTACGTTGGCAGTTCTTCACTGATCGAATAATTCTACGCTTGCAGTTGTAACGTCGGGTTCACTTCTCCTTTCGCTAGTGCTTGTTGCAAGTTTGTACCTCTATAATTTACGGAGAAAGGAGAGGGAAAAGAGTCAGAGGTTTGAAAAGTTCCTGGAAGATTATAATGCGCTAAAGCCATCGAGATATATGTATTCCGACATTAGAAGATGACCAATAAGTTTAAGGAAATGTTGGGGCAAGGAGCGTATGGCGTAGTGTTCAAAGGGAAGCTTTCGAACGACGTCCTCGTTGCCGTGAAAATCCTCAACGATTCCAAAGGAAATGGTGAAGACTTCGTCAATGAAGTGGCTGCAATGACTCAAATTTACCATGTCAATGTCGTCCGCTTGGTTGGCTATTGTGCTGATGGAATCAGAAGAGCTCTAATTTATGAGTACTTACCAAATGATTCGCTCGGGAAGTACATATCATCCGCAACGGGTGGCAAAAATCCTTCACTAAGTTGGGAGATTTTACAAGGCATAGCTCTAGGCATAGCTAAGGGAATTGAGTATCTACACCAAGGTTGTGATAAAAGGATTCTGCATTTCGACATCAAACCGCACAATATTTTGCTTGACCGGAACTTTGTCCCAAAAATCTCGGACTTTGGTCAGGCGAAATTGTGTTCCAAGGATCAAAGTGCGGTGTCAATGATGACGGCTAGAGGGACCATAGGATACATTGCGCCCGAGGTGATCTCCAAGAACTTCGGAAATGTGTCCTACAAGTCCGATGTTTATAGTTTCGGAATGTTGTTGCTCGAAATGGTAGGAGGAAGGAAGAATACTAACGTAGTGGATCGGGAGAACAATAAGGAGGAAATATATTACCCAGAATGGATTTATAATCTTCTAGAAGGAGGAGAAGATCTTCGAATTCATATCGATGAAGAGGAAAATGCTAAAATCGCGAAGAAACTCGCGATTGTAGGGCTATGGTGCATCCAATGGCACCCGACCGGTCGTCCTACCATGAAAGCGGTCGTTCAGATGTTGGAAGGAGAAGAAGAGCTAATTGTTCCACCAAATCCTTTCACCTCTACAGGTGCTCAATCCAAAACCAAGCAGCCAAGACCCGCCATGGCGCTAGAGCTGGAAGCAATTCCTGAAGGAACTTAAAGTAGGCAGTAATTTTGTATACTATTTCGTTTTTTTTTTCCCTTAATAATTTAAGATTATGGAGATTCGGACTCTATATATTTTATGATAATATTAATATATGAAATTATTATAAGATAATAATTTAAAAGACACAAGATTTTAATTTTTTTTTTTCTGTTTTGTTTGTTTTTTTAAGCCTATAATTCTCATTTATATTATAAAAAATAAAAAAAAATACTTTCAAGCTTTGAACATCAGATTTCCCATCCAGAATGGGAAATATACAATGTAGATTAATTCGTTTTTTTTGTTTGTAAAGATGCTGACAAAAAGTCGACATTCTTTCAATAAAAACCATTTGTAACGATATAATCTTAAAAATAATCATAACATCTAAATTTATGACGTCAAGTATTACACTAAGTGATCAAGCAAGGAAAAAAAAAAAAAAGTAATGCAGGAAGCAAATTATTAGTTTGCAATTAGTGAAAGATATATATTTGGTCTAAACTTACCGATTGGACTGTAGAGATGAGTACTTATTAATATTTTTTTTCTTGTATATTTGTTCTTGACTGGATTTATTTATTTTTTTTTCCTTTCTTTATCAATAGATTTGAGTGATGAGTTTGGCTTGGAATCGAAGCGCTGGAAGGTGCCAATCAGACTGTGATATCCTCAACTTTTTTATTTTTTATTCTTTTGAGGGATCAACTTTTTAATTTTAGTTGCTCGTTCGTGCATATTAAAAATAAAAGCATTTTTTGCTATAACTATAGTCAAAGTGTTCAGACTTATCTGGAAAACTTATGATTCTGTAGGTTTTCATTAAGAGGTGGGGAAGTGATCGTTTGAAAAATCTTCACTGTAAATCATAAGATTTTTTTATTTTTATTTTTTATTTTTTGTAAATTTTAAACATTGAAGTGACCGTATAAGTTTTGCTAGTTTTTAAAATATTTAAGTGATTACGATAACTTGTATGTTAAACTATAGAAATTTTGAACTTCAACTATTAAAGTTGCAAAAACTGATGAAGTTGTCTAATAATACTGATAGCTTGATGAAAATATTAAGTAAAAAAAAAAAAAAAAAAGAAACAAATGATCTTCCGAAGCTTTTCATATTTTACTTGTATTTAGTTTGTCAGTTAAAATAAAATTTTTAATTTAAAATTAATTAATTTTTTTAAAAAAATTTAAATATAATTAAAAATATAATTTAATTAAAATTAAAAAATCATTAATATACTTACCTTTCTGATCGTGTCAGCAAGACTATATGCAATGAATTATTAGGTCCCCACATTGCAAAAAGAGACTCATGTCTGAACCTTATCGTTTCATGTCCATGTGGATACCAACTACAGTTTCAAATATGTGATTTGGACGTTGATCTGCCTTGAAAAAATTGACGGTATATATATATACACATGCGGCCTGGGCGATAAAAAATGAGACTCGGATTTTTTACCTTAAAATATATATATATTTTAAATTAATTTAAATTTAAAATTTTTATCTTAATTTTATTTTTTTAAAATTAATAAAAATTATAATTAATTTTAAAAAATCAATTAATTTTAATTTAAAATTTTCCACTCCAACCGTAATATTAAACGGATGGTATCCCATTTCTATTGGATAGACATGGCTGTTTTTTTTAGAATTATTGGATCAAAACATGAATATTATTAATAAAAAATAAGGTTTATTATGTTATAACTTCTTATTATTACTGTACAACCTCTCTCTCTTTTTTTTTTTTTTTGTAATCTCTTGCTCGTCTCTCTCTACCGGAATTCGGCGCTACCGAACAACACACTCCTATATATATATATATATATATATATATATATATATATATATAGTAGGTGCTAAATTTTGACGGGTGATGAGTATAAAAATCTGATCAACTTACAGTTTTTAATAACCTCGCTCTTTCAAACTTTCATGTTTTTTTTTTCTTTAATAATTGAATTTTGATGTATTTTTTTCTTGTTTATTCTTTAGAATCTTCTCATGTTTGCGGTATCGGGCTTCTCTCAATATATTTTACTCGAAAATTTATTCGTTAGGTTTTTTTAATCATGTATATAGTTTAAGAAATTTTAAAGTTTTTAAGTTTATCTCTTCTTTTCCAAAAAAAAAAAAAAAAAAAAAAAAAAAAAAAAAAAAAAAAAAGAACCTGATACACTGGGCCGTGGCTCGATTGTCACCCTCTTCCACCCACCAAAGCCTTTAGTCCAACTACCTCATACGATTATAGAGGTACTTCTGGGGGTTTACAGGAATGCCATAGATTTGGATTGATTTTTGTCTTCAAAAAAAAAAAAACTAATAGAAAATTTTATAGCATATCATCATGTAATATTTATTCATTTTAAGAAATTATACTTGGTGATATTTTTTAATCACCTAATTTAATAGAAGGTCTAATTTTTTTTATTTAGAAAAATAATTATTTGTATTTTTTAGATTTGGTTAATCAGTGATTGATTATGAAATTTGGTGACCTATATTATGGTTAATCAGTAATTGACTGATTGATTAATATATGATCAATCGGTAATTGACCATTTAAAAAATTGATTAACTATTTTTTAAAAAATAGTCTTTAATTAATTTTTAAAAACTTCATTCATTTATTAAAAAATTTCTTAAAAAAAGGCTATTTAGCTATAAATCATTTCATTTTATAATACCAATCATATCCTTAAGTTATCATTGCATCGGCGATGATACCTGCCAGTCGATGGTCAACGTTTAGTTACCATCTGATATCCACTGTAATATTCACTGATAGTTGTAACCAGCTCTGTAGACAATATATCAATTGATTACTAACCGGTAACTAACTATACTGCATGATATCAATTGGTTACTATTTGATAAGCATCTCCGTCATCATGATACCAACTGATTAATCACCTCCATAGGTTCATATCCTTCAGATTTTATCACTTGCTCACTGAGAAAATATTGAAAAAAAATTCATTACAAATCATAATAGCCGACAAATAGCATAAACCATGCAACAAAATAAAGTTTAAAAAATCAAAAAAAAAAAAAAGGGATATTTCCTCTGCATGATCAGTTTCTAATTATTAGCTATTATTCGTCAATTATTTTCGGATAAGAAATGGGGAAAAAAAAAAAGAGGGAGGGGGGGGGGGGGGGGAGGGGGTTATTCACTAATAGCTTCTAATCCGAGTGCCATCTGTCTCGCCGGAATCTTTGAATCCGTCTTCGATGAACCTGATGAGGCAAAAGGATTTGGTGGCATTATCAACTCTTCTCCTCCTTCAAGCATTTGAACCACAACTTTCATAGTAGGTCGACTAATCGGATGCCATTGAATGCACCAGAGACCTACAATTGCGAGTTTGTTCCCAATTTTAGCGTCTCCCTCTTCTTCAATACTGATTCGAAGTTCTTCGCCTTCTTCTAAAAGATTATAGATCCATTCTGGGTAATAAATTTGTTCTGTATTCTCCTCTACCACATTAGTATTTTTTCTCCCTCCGACCATTTCAAGTAACAACATTCCAAAACTATAAACATCTGACTTATAAGACACATTTCCGAAGTTTCTAGAGAACACTTCGGGTGCAATGTAGCCCATGGTCCCTCTCGCGGTGGTCATAGAGACTACGCTTTGATCCTTAGAGCACAACTTTGCCATCCCGAAATCGGATATTTTAGGAGTGAAGTTTTGGTCTAGCAAAACATTGTGAGGCTTTATATCGAAATGAAGGATTCTTTGATCACAACCTTGGTGAAGATACTCAATTCCCTTGGCTATGCCTAGAGCAATGCCCTCCAACATTTCCCAACTAAGATCACGATTTCCACTACCGGAAGCCGATGTTGTGTACTTTTCTAGCGAATCATTCGGTAAGAACTCGTAAACAAGAGCCCTTTCAAATCCATCGGCGCAAAACCCTACCATCCGAACGACGTTCACATGATGAATTCGACCCATCGTCGCCACTTCATTGATGAACTCCTCTCCGTTTCCCGTCGAATTGTTCAAGACCTTCACCGCAACATGGATGTCATTGGAAAGCTTACCTTTGAACACTGTCCCGTACGCGCCTTGGCCTAACTTGTCCTTGAACTGATTCGTGATCTTCTTAATGTCGGCGTACGTATATCTTGATGGCTTGAAAGCCTTGTAATCCTCTAAAAACTTTGTAATTCTCTTTTGAGCTTCTCTTTCGTTTTTGTCAGTAGTATAAACATGGAAAATTGCCATGGCCGCTAGTATAACAATCAAAGAGCCTACAGTTACACCTGTATGTAAAATGACAATGAAAAATTATACAAAATCTTTCAAGTATAAATACAAGTATTTCAAAGGGTAAAGGTAGACATGTTACCTGCAATCCAAAAAAAATGTTTTGGTGGACCTGTAAAATTAACAAGAAATAAATTTTGTCAAACATTTGTTGTTTATAAAATTTTATGTATCTCCCTCAAAAAATAAAAATCAATATATATAATGGTAGTTTCTGACTATTATTCAAAATCTCGAAGTGGTTATTGATTGATAACCAGTTAGTGACTACGAACTGGACATATCATTATGGATACCGACGGCTATTAGATGCTATCACAGTAGTTACTGTAATAAGCCAGTGTTCATTGGCTAACTCGTATAATGGTAGATACTAGAGGTTATTGATCGGTATCATGGTGGTTATTAATTGATAAGCAGCTGGTGATCGTTTATTGGCCAGTATCACAACAATTACAAACTGAAAACTTAAAGGTACATTTAGTATTCTAAAAAAGGAAATATAATGTGATGACAGAGATGGTCATCATAATGTATGTATGTGTGTGTGTGCATATATATATATATATATATATATATTTTTTTTTTTTTCTGGCAGAACTCAATCCAAGTATAAATATATGGCATTCCCATAAAAGTTCCTAATGACGAGAACTACCAGCAATCAACCAAAAGCAGCCCATATTGTCCACAAACAAAAAGGCCCAAACAAGTCCAAAACGCAAGTTTAATAGCCGAAAAGGACAAAAGTTCCTTAAATCCTTTCCATACATAGCCACCTAGACAATCAGATCACTTTTAATATATATATATATATATATATATATATATATATATATAAAAGATTACTTGCGTTTAGTGAACGGAGAAAAGACGTGACTTTTTAACAAGTAATTCCAACCATCTTTTAAAAGAATTTATCAAGTCCAAATTATTGGAAAACTTTTTATTGGAAAGTTTAATTATAATATGTTATTAAAACTCTAATATAAGAATTTCAAAAAATAAAAAAATAAAAAACCCTCTAATATAAGTTTAAAACCCAGTTATACGAGATTTTTAAAAAATTAAAAATTAAAAACTTCGATTATCCAAACAATTTGAAAAACAGTAGCTTATCCACTTTAAAGTATTCTATAAGCCCCGAAATGCACAAAGCCTTGGACACACGCAAAGTAACGAGCTGCATCAAATCCGGATGTAATACAAAATATCAAGCTAATCTACCAGTCTGTATATCCTATTTAATTAGGCAACAAAAATTTAAACAAAAAATAATAATAATTACCTTTTCTTCTTGGTTTGGACAGATCAAAACATTCGGTTTCATCAATCCGTTGATCGGCGCCGGATAATTTCCTCAACCGACATCGCTTGCCTTTCGCTTCGCACCGTCTACAATCCGGTCCGGACCATTTCACCAAAGGAGAAGAGGAGGGATTAGATCTCCCGCCTGGCATAAGTAGACTTGATGGAACTGAGCGAACATCATACATCTTGGAGCATGACACAAGATCAGACAAGCTCAATTCATCAATGCCATAGTATGAAGGCAGAACCGTGACGTAACGACCGGGGTCAGTCGACGGACATTCCTGATCCCTATAAAATCGCAGCGAACTACGCCTCATAGGGCATTCGAAAAGCGTAGATCCGACATCATATACGAATTCGAAAGGAGATATCGAAAAGTTGGTGAATAATTTCCAATCTTGTTGCACAAGGCCACATTCATCCGTGTTGTACAAGTAAATTTCTTGTGTTAGATAGTCTATTTTACTTACGAATAAGTACTTCGTGGGAATTGGGAGCTCAAGTGCCGTTTCGTTCCCGACGCAGAATAGCTCGAACCCGGGATAGCCACAGTCGTCGTGTGACGCTTTCACCGTGCCGTTTTTGAGCCGGAAAGGGAATTTGATCGGCGGACCATCTCCCCCGCATCGCGATTCTTCGCATCGGTCGTTAATTTGTTCCGCTACTTGATCGGATGCCGCGGATAGTATAAAAAACAACAAGCAAAGACAAGAGATTGAATTTCCTTTGGAAACAAACATTTTTTTTTGCAAGTACTAATCCAGATAATTTACTCTGTTTTGAAGCCTCTCAAGAACTTTCTTTTCTGCTAAGAAAATGAATTTTATCTCCCACTAGGTCAACTTGCAAGGAAAAATGATATTTATATTTCTGTATAAAATAAAAAAAAAAATTTAAAAGCGCCAAGATTGACTTGGTATGGTTGTGGTCCAACAATGGACGCCGTACTAGACTAGTTTTATTTTTATTCTTTTTTCAAAGAAGATGCTTCTGCTTTATGTGTGGACGCCATACTAGACTACTTTTGTGTGGCAAAGCTTTCTCCTTCTCCCCGATGTCGGTGGTGCGGCTCATTGCTGCGGTGCTCGTACCGCTCGTTACGGTGATGATCCTGTCCGGCAAGCCTTGCTATGCAACAGATGATCATCTGTGTTCATCTTCATGTGGTAACATCCCCAAAATAGCCTCTCCTTTCCGACTCGAAACCGACCCTTTGCACTGCGGTGATCTCCGGTATAACCTTTCTTGCGAGAATAACGTCACCGTGCTCTACTTTTATCCCGACGAAATGGCCCCGAGCCTGGATGAACTTCCGAAAAGATACGTTGTACAAGCGATCAACTACGACAACTACACGATTCGGGTTGTCGATCCCGGTGTTGAGGGAAAAAACTGCTCCTCCATTCCTATCAACACCTTGTCCAAATCAAGTGAGTTTTTTCTTGACTGGAATCCGTATCTTTATGAACCGGAAATCAGGTTTGGATTTCTGAAACAAGCGTCCATGTCGGGTTTTCCCAAGGCGACTTTCAAAAATAGTACTACTCTTTCGCAGACTATTATATTCTTCACCTGTGAAAATCCGGTGAATTCTTCGGGCTACATAGAAAGTCCTTGCATATTCAAGGGTAGTTGTTCATCTGGTAATTCTAGTTTGGCCCGAGCCGAAAGGCGATCTTACTATTATGTGCTGGATGGAGGCTTAAGTACTTTTTCTGATTTGGAGGAGTCTTGCTGTGTAGAGCAAATGTCTCTCATAACGAAGCGAGATACGACTTACAAGAACGCCGATGATATTCACAATGCACTAGTACAAGGTTTCGAGCTTTCGTGGGTGCAGAGTTTTGATAAAACCGGAGTCCGTCTTTGCTATGTTCATGATAGAGACCCGAAGAAGGTTTCGTGTTTATCCGGCTGCTCCTTCATAGACTACAGAGTATCATTTGGGTGTAGTAAGTGCATAGCAGATTGAATTTATTTATTTATTTGTTTATTTTTGCATTTTGATCCACGATTTAGTATTGCAATAACGTGTTCAACGTTATTTTTGATAATGCAGATCCTTTCTACACGTTTCTCGCCTACCTTCAACGTAAGATTCTGTTTTCTCTGGCTCACTTGTTTATGATATTCTTTTTTCTAATCAACGGAATGGAATGATTTTGATTTTCGACTGTCGAATTATTAGTGAAAAATCCTTCTCCTACATTGAATCACCGAAACAAGTATGTGATAGTTTTAGCCCGAAAGGGAAAATTTTGAATCTTTTTTGATAGGGGATCAGAGTGTTTGATAGGGAAAATTTGCCCGTCGGGTTTTTTCAATTGTGCACTTAAATGCCTGGTTGATGCTACCACACCATGAAAACAAACTATACGCATACCTTGCTAGATTTCGCTACCATTTGTGCAAGTTTAATTCGCTCTATGCATGTTTTTCTTTCTGATAGAATTTTCTTGCTTCATTATTTGCAGTTTACCTTTCCATCAAAGGAGGGTACAAGTTCGTCGGTAAGACATTCAAATCTACTCATAATTTTCTCCTTAGTCCAAAGTTTTTATAAAAGGCTATTGCTTTTATTTTTTCATAATTCGGTTTCGACATTGCACAAGAGCCTAGATTTCATGGTAGAAATAATTCCAAATTTACTTGTCACGTAATGTTTTCTGCAGTGGGAGTGTTGACACCAAGAACAATAGCGGGGCTTGTATTTCTCATCGGCTTTTTGATTTATAAATGGAGAAGACGGCATTTTTCTATGTACGAAGAAATAGAAAAATTCCTCCAAAGTCAGAACAACCTAGCGCCTATAAGATACTCGTACTCGGACATAAAAAAGATGACCAAGGGATTCAAGGACAAGCTAGGCGAGGGAGGTTTTGGCTCCGTGTACAAAGGAAAGCTTCGTAGCGGTCATTTTGTAGCGGTCAAGATGTTGGGTAAATCTAAAGGCACCAACTGGCAAGATTTCATCAATGAAGTTGCTACCATCGGAAGGATTCACCACGTCAATGTTGTGCAGCTAATAGGTTTCTGTGTCGAAAGATCGAAGCGTGGTCTCATATTCGACTTCATGCCTAATGGATCTCTTGATAAGTACATTTTCTCTAAACAAGAAATTAACTCATTAAGCTGTAAGCAAATATTCGAGATCTCACTTGGAGTCGCACGTGGTATCGAATATCTCCATAGGGGATGCGACATGCAGATTCTGCATTTTGACATTAAACCTCACAACATCCTTCTTGATGAGAATTTTGTTTCAAAGGTCTCGGATTTTGGACTCGCAAGGTTATGCCCTCTCGACAATAGTATAGTGTCTTTGACTGCTGCTAGAGGAACGATCGGATACATTGCTCCAGAGTTGTTTTACAAAAACATTGGAGGAGTCTCCTACAAAGCTGATGTCTATAGTTTCGGAATGCTGTTGATGGAAATGGCGAATAGAAGGAAAAACGAGAATGTGGGGACGGAGAACTCATGTTCAAATTATTTTCCTCTTTGGATATACGACCAATTCAGCACCGGAAAGGACATCGATATTCAAGATGCCACCGAGGATGAAAAGAAGACAATAAAGAAGATGATCATAGTAGCATTATGGTGCATACAGTTGAAGCCTTGCGATCGCCCATCGATGAACAAAGTCATAGAGATGCTCGAAGACGAAGTCGAGAACCTGCAAATGCCTCAAAAGCCTTGCCTATTTCCACAAGATAGAAACGCAAAAAGTTCTCTTGGAACACAAGATACAACGTGGTCATCCGTTCCATCTAATGAAAGCTCTATGGAGATAAGTTTGATTCAAAATTCGTACGAATACAGGTCTGATGATGGTTTGCAGCCAAATTACATGGAGTGCCAATAATGATGCACTCTTGATAAATTGTTGAAAACGTTTTCTGATCCCGTTAATTTGACGGGACATATATCAAGTGCTTTTGTTATATGTATCTTTGTTTTTGTACCTTCAGTTCTGAAATAGTTACAAATCCTAAAGAAAGAAAAACTTGATACTTAGAAATGTTCAAATTCAGAACCAAAATGCTAAGGATATATCCACTATTGAAATTGTTCTAAATATTCCCAAAAAAAAAAAAAAAACAAAAACAAAAACTTTTCCCACATATATAAGAACAAAGGATTTCCTCGAAAGTTTTCCATTGTCCCCAAGAGATTGGACCACATCGAAAGTTCCGAGTCTTACTAAAAGTCTTCTAAACACTTGCTGGCCATTTTTAAGTAAGCCTAGTCCATATCTTGGACCAAATCTTAAGTTCCGAGTCTTACTAAAAGTCTTCAGAATACTTGCTAGAAATTTCCAACTACGACTAGGCTATAGGTCCACAGACCACGGAGTCTTCTACAGTGTGACATAAAGTTCCATCATATTCTACAATTCTGTTTTAACATATCGTACACGGATCTATCATTAACGCCTAATTTTATAAACATAAATCTTCACTAATTAATAGACAAAAAAATTGATACACCATATGTTCACCTTCGATTCAGGGTTTACGCCATAGCGGTCCCATCGGTGTGCATCCAGTAGGAATTGAACCTACGAATTTGCCAATTATGAGTTGGTACGGCACTTTACAACACACAGCATTATTATGATCAATCAAATGCCTTATGTATTTTATAACTATCTAACGATAGAACTCCTGATTGTATAAGATTCTATTGAAAACGAATCCTAATGATTCATTGGGTAGGATGGCGGAATGAACTAGAAACTCATTTATTCTGAAAAATCGCGTTATGAATTAAATGCCATGCACTAATCCGATAAACTGAATATTAAATAAAGTAAATATTCGACCGATAATCCTTGAGTCAGCGCCAAACGATCGAGTTAGCTTTAGCAGTCGGCGTTTCTTCCTCTTCTATTTTGAGGGTGGCTTATGTGATATAGAAAGTATAACAATCAGTTGTGTTTGTTACTGAATATTGATCAAATCAAATAAAAATCTAAGGGTATGTAAATCGGACGGTTAACAGTCGCTTTGGATGAGGTATTTTATAGTACACGACAGAGTTCCTCTGTTTTAAGATGAAACAGAGCCCAATTATCTATGAGCACAGAAAATTTCTTGGAAGCTGATGAGTACAGAGAAAAATTTCGAGTAAATTCTTCTGACAACAACGTTGAAAGCTTCTTTCATGAACTTCTTCTTGCTTGCAAATTTCCAGTTGATTACTCGTTATCAAATCTTAGAACAAATTTGTTAGTTATTATGATCAATCATAATCAATAATTGACCGATAATCAATTAATGATTAACCAGTAGTAAATCAGTGATTAACTGTACAATATGATAAATCAGTGATTGATCAATTACAAAATTGATTAATCATTATGAAAGGAAAAAAGGCCTTCTAACTAATTTTTAAAAACTTAGATTTTTAACTAATTTTTAAAAACTTAGACCTTTTATTAATAAACTTATTAAAAAAAAAGCCATTAAGCTATAAACCCCACAAAAGTACTGTAAAAAGGATCACATATACATATACTTTCAATTACATAATCAAGTAAGTTACAAAAGGCATATATATGGGAGAAAGACCAAAATAGAATAATATACTACATAACTTTAAAATTATAGCATAATCCCAAATATTAATATTAAATATCATAATTAGAATAAATAGCAATGTAAAAATTCAAATATACTCCATGAGAATCTTTCTCCTCTTTCCTCTCTCTTCCCTGTTCGTCTGTCTCAGTCACTCCCCATCGGCCACAACAGTCGATGGCAATGGCACTAGGATTAGAACAGTGACATGAACTAGGATCACGCCGGCATCGCGATCTTCATCATTGGCTGGCCATTATGACTTCGGATGAACGACGTCGCGACTCCACAATCGCCGAAATCGTGAACTCGTAAAATCCATAATCGCCTCTCGCGACCTCCATCGGAGAGATAATAGATGCTGCCATCACGATCTCTAGTAGATCGGGCTATGATCGGGAAATAGTGAAGACGGTGACGATCTGGATTGGTTGTTGTTGTTGTTTTTGTTTTGTTTTGTTTTGTTTTTTGTTTTTTTTTTTTTTTTGCAGGTCTCGTTATCGCGAGCACGAAAATTCCAGATCTTGTCATCCTTATCCTGTCCATCATCCCTATCGCAACAGAGCGCCGTTGTCAAACCGAGATCATGCCGATGGCCACAGCTTCTCTGGCCGGCGGCACCGATAACAGCATCTAGATCTATGTTTTGAATTTGGAGGTGGTCTGATTTTGGGATTTGGGGTTTTTTTGTTTTTGTTTTAATTTCGAGTAAATACTAATATTTACTTGTAAATATAATTTACATGCAGATACTGATATTTACATGTAAATCAAATAATAATTAGTAAATACTGATATTTACATATAAACACTAGGATTTACTATATTTTTTTTTCTTTTTCCTAATATTTTTCATAATCACTATAAAAACTCAAAACCTCAAACAAAAATTAACAAGTCTTACATGTAAATACAAGTATTTAGTGTAAAATCTGATATTTATCAATTTTATCAAGTAAATCAACGTGCTATTTTAAAAATTAATTTATTAAGTAAATCAAAATATTTACTAGCAAATCTTAGTATTTGCTAGCTAGTAAATTTAGAATTCACGTTGCTTTAAAAAAAATAAAACATTTACTAATAAATCTTAGTATTTAATAGTAAATCTAAAATTAAATTTATTTTTACAACTATAAATTTATCATGTAAATCAAAATATTTACTAGCAAATATAATATTTACCAGTATTTATATTTTCTAAAAATTAATAAATTATCAAGTAAATCTAATATATGCTAGTAGATTTTAGTATTTGGTACGTTGTTTTGAAAACTATCAATTTATGAAAGTATTATAGTATTATATTAATGTGTATTTACAAGTAAATTAAAGGATTTACAGGGATTTACAGGTATTTACTTTATATAAATATATTGCATTTTTTTTCTTCTAATTGTCTATTTTAAGTTAATTAATAATAACTTATACGAATTTATAGAAAAACCCTTAAACTTTTAAAATTTTGAAAACGAACCCTAAATCTACATCTAGATATGTGACGATGTCGTCGGAGACATTAACGGAGCTCAGAGAAGGAGGTTGTGTGTCGTCGGAGAGAGCCAGATCTTGTCGAAGATGGACATCGCGATGGAAACGGAGATCGCGAGTCGCCAGAGCCCCTGCCAAATCTCGCCGAGGATGGAGATCACGATCTCTAATGCTTCGCGATCGCCATTGCCCGAACTCGCTATTGAAGCTCCCACCCAAAGCCCAGCTTCGTCGTCTTCCACTGTCGAAGATCCGGGGTCGTCGTCTCGCCGTCACTACAGAAGCTCAATCATCACCATTGTCGCCGCGACTCGCAAGTTCACAAGATCTTAGAAGCCTGTAACAACCCATCCGTAGCCGTCGCGTCGCCGAGATCCTCCGCGGCAGTCACAAAAACCAGTGGTGCAGCAGCCGTCATCGTCGCCATTGCTGTCACCGAGATCATCTGCCGCCGTCGCGAAACCAACGGCAAAATTGGAGGGAGGGGTCAAATTAGAAGCACAAAAGTAATTATAAAAAAAGAAATAGAAATATACTATAATTTATTATATTTTTAAAAACCTGCTACAATTTTCAATAGTACTTTTAAGATATGCTATATCATGTAATTTTCTTATATATAAAAATGAATACAAATCACTAAAATTTTTTTAATAGAATATTAAATTTCCCTAATAAATTGAGTACTATCAACTTGTCTTGTTGCTTTCCAAAACAAAAAACAAAAAACAAAAAACAAAAAACAAAAAAACAAAACAAAAAAACAAAAACAAAAAAAAAACAATCAAACAATAAAACAAAAACAAAAACAAAAACATGTCTTGTGGGTTCCACACGCATATGCTGTGACGCCCCGACTTCCCAAGCCAGGTCGACACCATACTTACTTGTACTTATCTTACTTGAAAATTTGAGAATAATTTTTTTTTTTTTTCTTTAAAACATATTTACATAAGTTATCTTGTAGAGAAAAACTTATCATGTATACATACTATACTGAAGATATCTTCTTAAGTCTTTAAACTTCATACATATTGCATAACATAATTTACTTTTGAGATTCAAAAGCGGTTGCGGAAAATTTTGCGTAGTGGTATCCCACACCGCCCTTCACCCGCCGCATCGTCCGCATAGCCCACCATTTAAGCTGTAGGCTTCTTACCTACAGTATGGAATACAAGAGTGAGCTTTCGCCCAGCAAGTACAAACATAATCTCACAAAACATTTAGAACATCTCAAAAACATGTCATTCATCATATAACATATGCATGAACCATTTATGATTGATTGAATGTCTTATGCTTTATTATAGACTCAATCCTTTAACTTATTATCTTGTCTCAACATGTGGGCCCATAGTGTACGTACCGAAAGCGCGCAGCCTCCAGATAAAGCTAGGGTTTGCAAGGCCCTAACAGTTCTGGGAATTATAACTTGACCCTTCTCGATCACGGAAGGTAAATGTCACAACTGAAACCTCTAGCCTCCTCGATCACGGGAGGTTGGTACGACACCTTTCTCGATTTATCTTACCATATGGTTTAACATTAGTGAACATGCTTCATGATGTCACTATGTTATATCATACTTAACACTTGCCATAACATAGCATTCTTGAAAAACATGTCATTTATGGCATTTTTGTAAACCATGATACTTTTGAAAACATGGCATTTATGGTATTTTTGTAAACCATGACACTTTTAAAAACATGGCATTCTTATCAACATGGCATAACATGTCATAGAATATATCATCGCATGGCATCACATATCATAGTATGTACACTTGAAAATATAGTGTAAATAGCATAGCATAACATAGCACATTTGAAATAGTATTTACTATTTCCATACTGCAGGTGAGGTTCGATACTTGCCTGAGATACTATGTCTGGGGTTTCGTTGCCTTAACTCAGATTGCAACTGCAGGTTACCTCCTGCTATTAAAAAGAACATAGGATAAGGATCCTATAAGATATTGGTAACCTGTTCAATATTCTAATTATATGTCCCCCCCCACACCGGTCTTGATCATTACTAGGTTACTAATCGTAACCCTAGAGTTTGTGGTTAACCAAACTTGATCCATTACTTGTTAGGTTACTTGAGGTAACCTCGGGTATTAAACTCATGTACGTATGAATAGTATCAAGTTACTATTCCTATTATTGGGCCTAATCTTTAGTAACTCGGGTATCTTTCCCGGTTATCATCCGTTAACAACTTGTTACTACACTTTAGCTTTTAAATCCAATTTGGAAAATTGGCTAGAAAATCTTTTGTTTTACTTCAAAATTCGAGGTTTTCAAAGTAAAACTTTATAAAACTCATTTAAGGCTGAAAACTGCTTTTGAAATAGTTTTCATAGTCAAAACAGGAAATGTTGATGTAGAAATACAGTTTTTCTGTATGTTTGTAGAAAATCCTGTGCAGGAATTTCTTTTTCTCTGCACAGTTTTTATAGTTCAGGTTGTATTTAAAAATCCAAATGGAATTTGAAAAACTTGTCTTCACGAAAGTTCTTGCTCTTGAGAAATTCTAAAACTTTCATGTTTTAAGAAAAACCCAGTTCTGCCTGGATTCGTACCAGTTTTAATTTGAAACCCACTGGTCGTGTAAACTAGGTCTGGGCAGTTTAGTCTCGGATTTTCGTAAAAACGGAGGCCATTGGAGCCTCATTTTGCAAATCCGTCCGCGTTGCCCTCTAGGAAAAACTGTTCTGAACAACTTTTGTGTTTTAAGTTTTGCCTAATTCGGCCTCAAAAGGCCTCAAAATCGGCTTGCCGTAAAACTGGTCAGGATCCACCCGAGCCTGGCAGTTTTTCGGTTTAGAATTCGTTTTACGTCCTAGACGTGGAAACTAGCTCAACCAGCCACCGCGGGAGCTCTAATATCAATCATGCAGCGGTTCTAACGTTCAATATTCAACATGCAAGCCAATTTGAACAACATTCATAACCATGCAAAACTAAGCATTCAATCAAACACAAAGCATGCATATAAAACCACCAACCATAAAATCCTAATTAACCAAGCACATAACCTAAATTTCTTAACTAAGGCAGGGAATTAAAGTGAGCTTATGCTCTTACAAACTTTGCTTGAAATACATTTAAATTTCTCAATTGAAATTTAAATGAAAAGTATAGGGTTTGAGGGAATTTACCTAGCTTCTACCCAAGGGTTTGGCTTGCTAGATTTGGTTCTCCCTTGGTCCCTCCTTGCTGCCACTAGGTCCGGCCCCTTTGGCTTGCTTGGCTCCAAACTTTTTCAGCCACTCTAGCACCAAGATCCGGTCACCACAACCTCAAAAATCCGGCCTCCAACTTGGTTAGTTCCTCCCTTTTTCCTTTCCCTCTACAGCCGGCCTCTTGGCCAAAAGATTGTCCAAACTTTCCAACTCTTTCTTGCTTGCTCTCCACACAAAATCCGACCACCCTAAGCTCTAATCACTCTTGGTTTTGGCAAAATTTCCTTTCTCTCCTTCCTTCTCACTCTCGGTTTTTGGTGAAGAAAAATTGGCAAGGGTTTGGTTGCTTTTCTCTAATTTTTTTGAATTATGGGGTCACCTATTTATAGGCATTTGAAACTTTGCAAAATTGCTAGTTTAGTCCTTCAAAACTAACATTTTTGCACAAAATGGAGGTGAGGTGGCCGGCCAAAGCCTTGTGGAACAAGGGAAAAATTTTGGCAATTTACTTAAATGGAAGAAATGATGTCATTTTTAAAAAGTAAGGTGATGTCATCCACCTTTAGGCCTTGTTTGGCTCTTTTGCTATTGTACAGTCCATTTTAAGTTAACACAGGTATTTCCAATACTGGATTCACTAATACACAGTACAATTTAGTACTGTTATTTTAAACTGCAGTACAAAATTCATCTGTGTAGAAAGGACTGTATAAAAATTTTCTTATACAATCAAACTTCTTGGCCAAAGATAACCTAACTAATGTGCTTGATTTTCTATGGTGGTTTTTGAATCTTAACCATACCATTTTATCCGTAAAAATGGTTTTTACACGGTACAATTTTTATACTGAAAAATATTTAACCGTATCGCCTCATTTTCGATTTTTCGGGTCAACCATTGACTTTCTTGTCAATCCTTGACTCTCTTGTCAAAATTTGACTATCATGAATTCATGAAATTTCGTCATACCTTTTTACTTAAAAGGCCTATCATGAAGTCTCGTAATTAATTTACCGAGAACTCAATCATATACTGATAAAATCATGAATTTTGTATTAATATTCATAATTTCATAAATTGCACATAAAACATATCGAACTATAAATTTCTTATTTACAAGAAAATTGTGAGTTCGTAAAAATTTCGATTATTACAATCTACCCTCCTTAAAGAATTTTCGTCCTCGAAAATCAGAACAATTCGGGGTAGCTTTTCTTCATCTCATCCTCGCGTTCCCAGGTTGCCTCCTCAATCTCATGATTTCGCCATAGGACCTTAACTAAAGGT
>CM046374.1:27462026-27512429 GCA_025413025.1 Ficus hispida | reverse complement strand
AGTGCAGATCGCCAATTAATTGGCAAGAAGTCGGCCAGAAGCAGCTACAAAAGACAGACTTCATCAGGAAGACCTCCGAGGATATCCAGAAAATCAAACGAAGGCTCGACATTGCTTTCAGTCGTCAGAAGAGTTATGCTGATAAGCGTCGCAGACCTTTGGAATTTCAAGTTGGGGACGCAGTCTTCATAAAGATTACTCCGATGAAGGGAGTAATGAGGTTCGGTAAGAAAGGAAAGTTGAGCCCGCGCTACACAGGACCCTTCGAGATCCTGGAAAGGGTTGGGAAGGTCGCGTACAGACTTGCTTTACCGCCAGAGCTATCAGCAGTGCACGACGTTTTCCACGTTTCGATGCTCAAAAAGTATATCTCAGACCCTTCCCACATACTTCATCAGGAACCGGTAGAGGTTCAGACCGACATGACATACGAGGAGAAGCCTGTCAGAATCCTCGATAGGGAAGATAAGGTCCTGAGGAACCGAACGATTCCTATGGTCAAGGTTTTGTGGAAGAATCATGCCGTTGAAGAAGCGACATGGGAAGTCGAGAACGACATGAGAAGAAACTACCCCGAATTGTTCTGATTTTCGAGGACGAAAATTTTTAAGGGGGTAGATTGTAACACCCGAATTTCTTCGATTCATATTTTATAGAAATTTTGTGTAAATAATTACCGTAATCGGTATTTCATGAGTAAGTTCGTTTTAGAACTTAAATTGTTGAACGAGTTCTTAAGATTTATTAAGACTCAAAAACAAATTGCATGGACTCGCAAAAGACCTTTACGAGTAAAAATTACTGCTAAAAACTCATTTCTTGATCAAGATGAGTTTTAATAAGAATTGAAATCACCTTAGAAAAATCAAGCATACTAAGCTAGAGTTCAGGGCGAAAGGATTCGGAAAAATTAGAGAAAAGATTTTCCGATCGGTTTTTCACAGATCGAAAATTTTAATGCAATGTAATTTTCGATACTGAGTATTTAAGCAACTCAGTATTAAAAATTTATTGCAATGTGTTGAAATTACACAATTTTTCAAAAAGATTGAACCAAACAAGCCTTTAAGCTTAATTATATCACAATTAAGCTAAGTTAGGACTTAATCCTCCACACACATGGACCAATGAGCTTGTGACACCTCATCTATGAGTTGTCAACCACTCCCCCATTTTCCTCCCCATAGCAGCCGGCCACCCCAAGCCCTTGTGGGCAAAAGCTTGCAAAAAATTGGAGGACCAATTGGCAAGTTTTGAACCAAATTTTCTTGGAAAAGAAAGCCTATGATTTCCCCTAGCTAGAAACACTATTTGTAGGGATTTCAAACCCCAATATTTCAGCCTCCCTTAACCCCTTTCTCAGCCATTCCTTCGGCACTTTCACTCCAAAAATCCGAGAGAAAGAGAGAGAGAGAGAGAGAGAGAGAGAAAGCTAAGAAACCAAGAGAAAATCAAGCCAAAAAGTTGTGAAGAACCCCCCCCCCCTAAAGCTTCGGTTTTTGTGAGTTCAAAGGTAAGATTTTTGGGCATTTTTCTTCTCTTTTCTAAGGTTGGTTGGGAGAGGAAGTTAACAAAATTTTTGTGACCATTTTTGAGGTCCAAACCGTGCACCATTGGAGGCTAAATTTCAACTAGGATCAAGCTAGTGTCACCCGGATTTTTTGAGGTAAAATCCGAATCTTACTCTAGTTCTTGGTTCAAATTTTTGGTTCATTTTCTCAAGGGTTTTACTATGTATTTCAAGCACAAAAGTTGTAAGAGCTTGAGCTCATAATTTTCGGTTTTGGCCCTAAATAGCTTAGGTTATATTTTTATGCTTGATTTAGGTTTTTGAGGTGATTATTTTGCATGTTTGGTTGGATTAATGCTCTATGATTTTTTGTGTGATAGAGATGCATGTTAGGGTTTATATTTAAGGGTTTCATGTCTTTATTATGGTTATCAAATTTTTAGATGCATGTTCTAGGGTTTGTATGATGTTTGGTTGAGTTTTGTTGAATGGGTGTTTTTCTCTCAAAACCGTGGACCAAGGGAGGGTCTCGGCCTTGAGTTGGATCCGAAATCACGGGATTTAAAATTTTATGTGAATGAGGGACGTTAGAGGACGTGCATGTGTTAATAGGTCCCGCATTGGGCGGTCGAGCTAGAGCAACGTATAGGGACGTAAAATTTGGACTAACACCAAAACTGCTCTCGGATCCAACACCCGGCGGCTCGGAAAAGTGAGACTTACAGGTCCTTAGAGGCCGAATGGGTAAAAACTTAAAACACGAAAGTTGTTCGTTAGGGTATTTCCTATGGGACAACGCGGACAGATTTTAAAAATAAGGCTCCAATGGCCTTTGTTTTGAAGAAAAACCGAGAACTGGTCAGGGTGACCAGGTTCCAACGATTCACATGTGTTCAAACAAAAACTGGTATTAAATGAGCCAGAATCAGAAAATGTTCAAAACATGAAAGTTTTAGATCTTTTTGTTAGCTATAACTTTCGTGAAGAAAGTGTTTCCAAATTCGTTTTACATTTTAAGTTATGAATTTTCAAACAAAATCCGTGCAGTGAGCAAAATCTCATGAACGGGGATTTTGTAGATCAATGACTAGGAAAACGTTTTTCTAACTTGCAATTCATTTTCAAACCCGAAAACCGTTCCAAAGGCGGTTTTCGATCCCCAAACGTTTTATAAAAATATTTTCAAGTATTTTGTAATTTTCAAGACAAGTTTGGGTGCTATTCACCAAACTTACGTAAATAAACAAGAAAAATGACATCTTAAACAAGTTCAAGGTTTTCAAGATTAAAATGAAAAAGATACTGCGTTAGTAGCCGAAAAATTATTTCGAGTTATTAGGGCCTTGCCCAAGCCCAGAATTAACTATACGGATTGAGGTTTAAGTTAAGATTATAATCCTCTACATGAACCCTTAATTAACATTTCCGTTGTGGGTTACGCTGTGTGACCCCTTCGCTTATGTTAGAAGAGGGTCTTATAACTGAAAAATATTTATGTTGGTTTAATCCGACATTAAGCGATCTTAGAATAGAGACCTCACGTGTAAACGTCCATGGGCAGGAGGTGATCTGCGAGCGTGCTCGGGAAAGGAAAGTCGATCACGCGAACAACAAAGATAAAGTAAGTACAACGCCGCCTACAGCATAGGCTAAAGTTGTATGTTTTCTTAACATGTTTGCTTTACACTGTTTAAGTGTTATTTGATGATTTGCTCGATGGTTGCAATATGTTTACTGTACGATGAATGTTTAAGTATTGTTATCATGCTTACGTGAAAAGGTACGACTGTCTATGCATTGATAAAACATGAGATTAGGAGACATCATATAAGTATGCTCACTAATCTACCAAGTGAAAAGATGTCAAGAAAGACTTACAAACAGAATGTTTGAGAAAAGGCCACAAGAGCCAGTGTTGTGCCCCCTGATGACGATCGGGTCGAAAGCTTAGGTAAGTTCCTTAAGCTGCGCGCCGGGTACATGCACATCAAGTTAACGGGCCCACAAGTAAAATCAACAAGATAAAGTGTGATACAAGAAAGCAAGCATAATTGGACATAAACGGTTCATGCATTTCACGACAGAATGTCATGTTTAAGATGACATGATGCCATGTTATGTTTTCATGTTTAAGATGATATGATGCTATGTTATGTTTTCATGTATAAGATGAAGAAATCGATGATACGATGCCATGATATGTTTTCATGTTTAAGATGATACGATGCTATGTTTATGATTTCATGAAAAAGGTCATGTATGTTTCGTGTATTTGGTTTGCGGTATAGGAGTTGTACTTGCTGAGCTTTCGCTCATTGTTTGAAGTTTATGCTGTAGGTAAACAGCCTGTCTTGCATTAACTGCATGGTGGTGGGTGAAGCCGGTGGCTGTGAAATGATGAACGGGTTGGGATTCACATCTCAAGAGGAATTAATTAATATATCTATTTTGAGAAAACAAACAGCTATTTTATTTATGTAAGAGTGTATGTAAATATACTGCTTCCGCTATTAAAAAAAAAAAAAAAATCCCCACTATTTTTATGATGAAAAATGGGATAAAACAAGTTTAAGTTCAAGTAAGTTAAGTTAAGTCAAGTAGTGACGGCCCGTACAAGGCGGGGCGTCTGTAATACCCGAAACTTTTATGACTTATGATTCCCTTAGAAACAAGGAAAACCTAAGTTTGAATCATGATCGGAATAGAATATCAGTATAAGTTTGAGTTCTCAATTAATTAGCTACGAGACTCAAAAATAGTTTGCTTAGGCAAATATAGGCCTTTTTGGAAAAAAGGGGGCAAAATAGTAATTTTGACTTTTATTCTGGTCAAAGTTGACTAAGGTGAAACCGCAGTGTAAATTATCGGTATAGAAACTATACTGCAGAAAACTGTCGTTTCGGACGATTAAGCGAAAATAAGGCTTGAGACGTCGCTAGAGGAAAATTAAGCATGATTTTTGAGACATAAAGGACTAAATGGTTTCGAGCTCTAAGAAAAAAATCCATTTGGCTCAGTTAAGTGCAGTTGAATTCTGGACCGTAGTCCAGTATGGCAGTACTGTTTTAAGTGAAAAACAGTACTAGTATTATTTCAATTAATGAGAAATTGGATTGTATCTCTATATTTAGGGATTTTTGGGAATTAAGTGGACCATTATGTATGAATTAGAAGTCAAGTGGCTCCACTTTAGTCGCCACCTCACAGGGACTAACATGTAAATATTTTGTCTTTGAGGGGCTAAAGTGTAATTTTTGGAAATTACTGCGAAAACCGTCTTTACGGTTGAGATAGCTAATAAGCTATGAAACCACCTTAGAAAATCAAGCACACCTAGTGAGAATTAAAGACCAATAAGGCTCGGAAGTATAAGAAAAATTTTATACAGTCCATTTTTACGCAGATAAATTTTGGACTGCAGTCAAGTAAAACAGTACTGAATTATACTGTGTATTAGTAAACACAGTATTATATTTATCTGTGTTAGCTTAAAATGGGTTTGCTTTTCAAAAAGTAGCCAAACAAGGCTTTAAGATGACATCATTTACCTTTTAAATTATGACATCATTTTTATTTGGAATTATGACATCATAATTCCATGAACCAAGCCTTGAATGACAAGTGTCATGTTCTAGAACAAAATTTTGCTTCTTCCACAAGGTGATGGCCGGCCATTTTGAAGGGTATTTGTGCAAAATTTGTGCAAATACTTGCTTCTTGAAGGACTATTTTGCAATTTAAGCAAAGTTCCAAAACCTCTATAAATAGGTGCTGATTTTATTCAAAAAAATCAGAAAACTTAGCCAAGTTCTGCCCATTTTTCAGCTCCAAAAACCTTCCCTAGGCAGCCAAGAAAAACAGAACAAAAATCAAAAATCCAAGAGAGATTTCACTATGAGTGTTCGGATTTTTGAAAGTCAAAGCTGAAAAAAAATTTGGTACCCATTGGAAAGGTAGAGGGCCGGCTGTGTTAGTGCTAGGAAGAAGAAAATTTTCGGTGGCCATTGGAGGGTGAGTGGCCGGTTGTTCTAGGAACCAAGGGGGAGAGATTTTCGGACCCCAAACCCTAACCCAAAAATTTGGGGCTAATCAAGGTAATCATCCCTAGCCCTTAAACCTTTTAAATTGAGCATTTCAATTTGAAATTTAAGTGTATTTCAAGTTGGATTGTAAGAGCTTAAGCTCAAGTTATTTTCTGCCCTAAGTTTAAGATTTATGTCATGGTGCTTGATTAGGTTAGGTGGTTGATTTTTGAGCTTTATATGCTTATGCATGTTTTGCATGCTAGATGTTTGTTATATGTTCCCATAGGTTTTAGAATGAATGTATGATTATGTGATTGATGGATTGGAACATTAGAAACGATTGCATGTGTGACTTTAGGCTCCCGCTGTGGTCGGTTGAGGTAGCGTGCACGTTTTAGGACGTAAAACGAAATTAAGAACCGAAACTGCCAGTCTCGGGTCAAGACTGGGCAGTGTTCTGGAAATGGTATTTTGAGGCCCTTAGAGGCCGAATTTGAAGAAACTCAAAACTACAAAGTTGTAGATAAGGGTATTTCCTAGAGGGCAACGCGGACCGTTTTTCAAAATAAGGCTCCAATGGCCTCCGTTTTTACAAAAACCCGTGGCTAGTTTGCCCAGACCCAGTTTACAGGGTCAGCCAGTTTCAAATTAAAACTGGTACGAATCTAAGCAGAACTGGACTTTTCGTAAAACACGAAAGTTTTAGGATTTTTCAAGATCTAAAACTTTCGTGAAGACAAGTTTTTCAAAATCGGAATGGATTTTTAAACTGACACGGATTTCTAAAGAGTGTGCAGGAAACAAGAAATTCCTGTACAGGATTTTCTAAAACAATACAGGAAAACTGTATTTTTGCACCAACACCAATGTTTTGACTGTGGGAAACTACTCCAAAGGCAGTTTTCAACAGTTAATAATTTTTACAAACCTTTCTCAAAGAATTACAATTTTTCAAAGTTAAACTAGAATTTTTGAACAAAGAGAACTAAGTTTTTTCCAAAGCAAAGAGAAAAACAAGTTTTTGGATTCAAAAGTTATCTTACTTTTGGTAACAAAACAATGATGGACGGTAACCGGGAAGGATACCCGAGTTACGGGATGGAGTCCAAAGCCCAAAGTTGACTTAGGATAATTGAACTAAGTTTGACTACCTCAAGGGTTACTCAAGGTAACCCAACAAGGTATAAAAATTGAGTTTGATCTTAAAACCCAAAAAGGATTAAAATTAAAAATGACAAGGCGTAGGCCAAGGTTAGGATGATACCTAACCCTATTAATATATGATTGGGATTAATACCCAAGGTTACCTTAAGTAACCAAGTAAGTCATCATAAGTTATAAGGGAGACTTACAGCTAGAATTTCGTAGGCATGTTGGTATGGTCACCAACATTCCACAATACTAATTAGACCCTTACCTATGTTCTTCATCAAGCAGGAGGAAGCCTGCGGCTACCCGGAAGAGGAGCAGCTTTACGTAGGACATAGTAAAAGAGGTAAGTACAAACCTCACCTGCAGTATGGAAAATAATAAAAGATATTTTCCAAGTATACGTGCTATGCTATGTTTTGCTATGCTATAATGCTATGCTATGTTATAATGCTATGCTATGTGATGCTATGCTATGTTATGATATGAGATGCCATGTAATGATGTGATGCTATGACATGTTACATATTATGCCATGTTTTCTAAAATGTCATGGTTTTAAAAATGTCATGTTTTCAAGAATGCCATGATATGGCAAATGTTAAGTTGGGATTTGACCTTGTGACATCATGAAGCATGTTCACTAATATTGAACCACATGGTAAGATAAATCAAGTAAGGTGTCGTTCCAACCTCCCGTGATCGAGGAGGCTAGAGGTTTCAGTTGTGACATTTACCTTCCGTGATCGAGAAGGGTCAAGTTATAATTCCCAGAACTGTTAGGGCCTTGCAAACCCTAGCTTTGTCTGGAGGCTGCGCGCTTTTGGTACGGACACTAGGGGCCCACATGTAATCAAGATAATGAGTAAAAGTGCCTAAAAGATTTATAATTGGACATAATCGGATCATGCATAAACTACATGATGATTGATATGTTACTTGATGTTTGAAAAGATTTTTGTGAGATCATGTTTGTACTTGCTGGGCGAAAGCTCATTTGTATATTCCATACTGTAGGTAAGACGCCTGCAGCATTACTTGATGGGCCATGGAGACGATGCAGCGAGTGAAGGGCGGTGTGGGATACCACTACGCAATATTTTCCGCAAATGTTTTTAAGTATGATGTTGTATATGGATGTGATGTAATGTTTCCAAGGTCCGATTTAAAAGGTCATGGTAACCTTATAATCGGCATAACAAGTAAAAGGGGTAGACATGATGAAGTTTACCCGTCAGTACAAGTTAATTCAAGTTGAGTTTCGAGTTATGATTTTTAAAATAAAATTTAAAGTTTTAAAGTTTAAAGAAAAAAAAAAAAAAAAATGCCAAAATTTTATCCTGAAATTTTTCGATAAAACAAAGATTTAAGTCTAGCAAGTTTGGTAACGGCCCACGTTTACGTAGTATGCCCCTACGTGGACGGGTCGGGGCGTTACAGCGTCACATACTCGGACATAAAAAGATGACCAAGGGATTCAAGGACAAGCTAGGCGAGGGAGGCTTTGGCTCCGTGTACAAAGGAAAGCTTCGTAGCGGTCATTTTGTAGCGGTCAAGATGTTGGGTAAATCTAAAGGCACCAACTGGCAAGATTTCATCAATGAAGTTGCTACCATCGGAAGGATTCACCACGTCAATGTTGTGCAGCTAATAGGTTTCTGTGTCGAGGGATAAAAGCGTGGTCTCATATTCGACTTCATGCCTAATGGATCTCTTGATAAGTAGATTTTCTCTAAACAAGAAATTAACTCATTAAGCTGTAAGCAAATATTCGAGATCTCACTTGGAGTCGCACGTGGTATCGAATATCTCCATAGGGGATGCGACATGCAGATTTTGCATTTTGACATTAAACCTCACAACATCCTTCTTGATGAGAATTTTGTTTCAAAGGTCTCGGATTTTGGACTCGCAAGGTTATGCCCTCTCGACAATAGTATAGTGTCTTTGACTGCTGCTAGAGGAACGATCGGATACATTGCTCCAGAGTTGTTTTACAAAAACATTGGAGGTGTCTCCTACAAAGCTGATGTCTATAGTTTCGGAATGCTGTTGATGGAAATGGCGAATAGAAGGAAAAACGAGAATGTGGGGACGGAGAACTCATGTTCAAATTATTTTCCTCTTTGGATATACGACCAATTCAGTACCGGAAAGGACATCGATATTCAAGATGCCACCGAGGATGAAAAGAAGACAATAAAGAAGATGATCATAGTAGCATTATGGTGCATACAGTTGAAGCCTTGTGATCGCCCATCGATGAACAAAGTCATAGAGATGCTCGAAGACGAAGTCGAGAACCTGCAAATGCCTCAAAAGCCTTGCCTATTTCCACAAGATAGAAACGTAAAAAGTTCTCTTGGGACACTAGATACAACGTGGTCATCCATTCCATCCGACGAAAGCTCTATGGAGATAAGTTTGATTCAAAATTCGTACGAATACAGGTCTGATGATGGTTTGCAGCCAAATTACATGGAGTGCCAATAATGATGCACTCTTGATAAATTGTTGAAAACGTTTTCTGATCCCGTTAATTTGACGGGACATATATCAAGTGCTTTTGTTATATGTATCTTTGTTTTTGTACCTTCAGTTTTGAAATACTTACAAATCCTACAGAAAGAAAAACTTGATGCTTAGAAATGTTCAAATTCAGAACCAAAATGCTAAGGATATATCCACTATTGAAATTGTTCTAGATATTCCCAAAAAACAAAAAAAAAAACAAAAACAAAAACAAAAACAAAAACTTTTCCCACATATATAAGAACAAAGGATTTCCTCGAAAGTTTTCCATTGTCCCCAAGAGATTGGACCACATCGAAAGTTCCGAGTCTTACTAAAAGTCTTCTAAACACTTGCTGGCCATTTTAAGTAAGCCTAGTCCATATCTTGGACCAAATCTTAAGTTCCGAGTCTTACTAAAAGTCTTCAGAATACTTGCCAGAAATTTCCAACTACGACTAGGCTATAGGTCCACAGACCACGGAGTCTTCTACAGCGTGACATAAAGTTCCATCATATTCTACAATTCTGTTTTAACATATCGTACACGGATCTATCATTAACGCCTAATTTTATAAACATAAAGCTTCACTAATTAATAGACAAAAAAATTGATACACTATATGTTCACCTTCCGATTCAGGGTTTACGCCATAGCGGTCCCATTGGTGTGCATCCAGTAGGAATTGAACTTACGAATTTGCCAATTATGAGTTGGTACGGCACTTTACAACACAACATTATTATGATCAATCAAATGCCTTATGTATTTTATAACTATCCAACGACAGAACTCCTGATTGTATAAGATTCTATTAAAATAGTTCTTGATATTCCGAAGAAAAGAAAAAAAGAAAAAAGAAAAAAAAAACTTTACCTATAAGAACAAAGGATTTCCTCGAAAGTTTTCCATTGTCCCCAAGAGATTGGACCACATCGAAATTTCCGAGTCTTACTAAAAGTCTTGTAAACACTTGCTAGCCATTTTTAAGTAAGCCTAGTCCATATCTTGGACCAAATCTTAAGTTCCGAGTCTTACTAAAAGTCTTCAGAATACTTGCTAGAAATTTCCAACTACGACTACGCTATAGGTCCACAGACCACGGAGTCTTCTACAGCGTGACATAAAGTTCCATCATATTCTACAATACTGTTTTAACATATCGTACACGGATCTATCATTGACGCCTAATTTTCCAAACATAAAGCTTCACTAATTAATAGACAAAAAAAAATTGATACACCATATGTTCACCTTCCGATTCAGGGTTTATGCCATAGCGGTCCCATTGGTGTGCATTCAGTAGGAATTGAACCTACGAATTTGCCAATTATGAGTTGGTACGGCACTTTACAACACACAGCATTATTATGATCAATCAAATACCTTATGTATTTTATAATTATCCAACGACAGAACTCCTGATTGTATAAGATTCTATTGAAAATGAATCCTAATGATTCATTGGGTAGGATGGCGGAATGAACTAAAAATTCATTTATTCTGAAAAATCGCGTCATGAATTAAATGCCATGCACTAATCCGAAAAACTGAATATTAAATAAAGTAAATATTCGACCGATAATCCTTGAGTCAGCGCCAAACGATCGAGTTAGCTTTAGCAGTCGGCGTTTCTTCCTCTTCTATTTTGAGGGTGGCTTATGTGATATAGAAAGTATAACAATCAGTTGTGTTTGTTACTGAATATTGATCAAATCAAATAAAAATCAAAGAGTATGTAAATCGGACGGTTAACAGTCGCTTTGGATGAGGTATTTTATAGTACACAACAGAGTTCCTCTGTTTTAAGATGAAACAAAGCCCAATTATCTATGAGTACAGAAAATTTCTTGGAAGCTGATGAGTACAGAGAAAATTTTCGAGTAAATTCTTCTGACAACAACGTTGAAAGCTTCTTTCATGAACTTCTTGCTTGCAAATTTCCAGTTGATTACTCGTTATCAAATCTTAGATCAAATTTGTTAGTTATTATGGTCGATTATAATTAATAATTGATCGATAGTCAATCAATGATTAACCAGCAATCAATCAATAATTAACTATACAATATGATAAATCAGTGATTGACCAATTATAAAATTGATTAACCTGTATGAAAAGAAAAAAGACCTTCTAACTAATTTTTAAAACTTCGGTTATTTATTAATAAACTTATTTAAAAAAAAGATCATTCAGCTATAAAACCCACAAAAGTACTGTAAAAAGGATCACATATACATATAATTTCAATTACATAATCAAGTAAGTTACACAAGGCATATATATGGGAGAAAGACCAAAATAGAATAATATACTACATAACTTTAAAATTATAGCATAATCTAAAGTATCAATATTAAATATCATAATTAGAATAAATAGCAATTTAAAAACCCAAATATACTCCATGAGAATCTTTCTCCTCTTTCCTCTCTCTTCCCTGTTCATCTGTCTCAGTCACTCCTCATCGGCCACAACAGTTGATGGCGATGGCATTAGGATCAGAACAGTGACATGAACTAGGATCATGCCGGTATCGTGATCTTCAGCATTGGCCAACCATCATGACTTAGGACAAACGACATCGCGACTCCACAATAGCCGAAATCGTGAACTCGCAAAATCCGTAATCGGCTCTCACGACCTCCATCGGAGAGATAATAGATGCTGCCATTGCAATCTCTAGTAGATCGGGCTATAATCGGGAAATAGTGAAGACGGTGACGATCTAGATTGGTTCTTGTTGTTTTTTTTGTTTTTTTTTTTTTTTGCAGGTCTCGTCATTGCGAGCACAAAATTTCCAGATCTCATCACCCTTCTCCTGTCCATCATCCCTATCACAACAGACCGCCATTGTCAAACCGAGATCATGTCGATGGTTGCAACTTCTCTGGTCGGCGGCACCGATAACAGCATCTAGATCTATGTTTTGAATTTGTAGGTGGTCTGATTTTGCGATTTGGGGTTCTTTTGTTTTTGGTTTAATTTCGAGTAAATACTATTTACATGCAGATACTGATATTTACATGTAAATCAAATAATAATTAGTAAATACTGATATTTACATGTAAATACTAGGATTTACGTACTATATTTTTCTTTTTCTTTTTCCTAATATTTTTCATAATCACTATAAAAACTCAAAACCTCAAACAAAAATTAACAAGTCTTACATTTAAATACTAATATTTACATATAAATACTAGTATTTAGTGTAAAATATGACATTTATCAATTTTATCAAGTAAATAAATGTGCTATTTTAAAAATTAATTTATTAAGTAAATCAAAATATTTACTAGTAAATCTTAGTATTTGCTAGCTAGTAAATTTAGAATTCACGTTGCTTTAAAAATTATCAATTTATCAAGTAAATAAAAACATTTACTAGTAAATCTTAGTATTTTATAGTAAATCTAGAATTTAAATTATTTTTACAACTATAAAGTTATCATGTAAATCAAAATATTTACTAGTAAATATAGTATTTACGAGTATTTATATTTTCAAAAAATTAATAAATTATCAAGTAAATCTAATATATGCTAGTAGATTTTAGTATTTGCTACGTTGTTTTGAAAACTATCAATTTATGAAAGTATTATAGTATTATATTAATGTGTATTTACAAGTAATTTACAGGGATTTACAGGTTTTTACTTTATATAAATATATTGCATTTTTTTTCTTCTAATTGTCTATTTTAAGTTAATTAATAATAACATATACGAATTTATAGAAAAACCTTTAAACTTTTAAAATTTTGAAAACGAACCCTAAATCTACATCTAGATATGTGACGGTGTCGTCGGAGACATTAACGGAGCTCAGAGAAGGAGGTTGTGTGCCGTCGGAGACAGCCAGATCTTGTCGAAGATGGACATTGCGATGGAAACGGAGATCGCGAGTCGCCAGAGTCCCTTGCAAATCTCGCAGAGGATGGAGATCACGATCTCTAATGCTTCGCGATCGCCATTGCCCGAACTCGCTATTGGAGCTCCCACCCAAAGCCCAGCTTCGTCGTCTTCCACTGTCGAAGATCCGGGGTCGTCGTCTCGCCGTCACTACAGAAGCTCAATCGTCACCATTGTCGCCGCGACTCGCAAGTTTACAAGATCTTAGAAGCCTGCAACAACCCATCCATAGCCATCGTGTTGCCGGGATCCTCCGCGGCAGTCACAAAAACCAGTGGTGCAGCAGCCGTCATCGTCGCCATTGCTGTCACCGAGATCATCTGCCACCGTCGCGAAACCAACGGCAAAATTGGAGGGAGGGGTCAAATTAGAAGCACAAAATTAATTATAAAAAAAGAAATAGAAATATACTATAATTTATTATATTTTTAAAAACCTGCTACAATTTTCAATAGTACTTTTAAGATATGCTATATCATGCAATTTTCCTATATATAAAAATGAATACAAATCACTAAAAATTTTTTTAATAGAATATTAAATTTCCCTAATAAATTGAGTACTATCAACTTGTCTTGTTCCTTTCCAAAACAAAAAACAAAAAACAAAAACAAAAACAAAAAAACAAAACAAAAAAAAAAAAAAAAAAAAAAAAAAAAAACAATCAAACAATCAAACAAAAACAAAAACAAAAACATGTCTTGTGGGTTCCACACGCATATGCAGATAATTTGTGAAAGGAAAAATAAAAAATATAAAAGACATATAGGAGAAGACTTACCTCGGATAACTGAGTCGAACCAAATGGAGATGAGCGGAAGAGTGTCCTTGTTTATCCAATTCATAGCCCACCTAGTTGTTCTGATCATCATCTTCCTCAAAACAAGCTACGCCAATAATCAGCAATCTTGTCCACCGTCTTCCTGCGGCGATCTCCATCGCATTATGCATCCTTTCCGACTTACAACCGATCCTCGGGGCTGCGGCGATGTGAGGTACGAGCTCTCTTGCGAGAACAATCTTGCGTTCTTACACTTGCCTACACTTGAAAAAACATATTACAAGTTATTTGTTCAAGCAATCAACTACGACAACTCGACAATTAGAGTTGTCGATCCTGATCTTCGGAAGGATGATTATTGCTTCTCCATTCCTAAAATTTCTCTTACCAAAGATGACATTTCATTGGAAAACCGATTCGAAACAAAAATCAAGTATAATCGCGGTCGTCACGGTTGTTGGTCACTGGAGTTCGCGCGCGATTACGATCTCACAGAGACGGCAATATTTTTGACGTGTGAAAAGCCGATGGATGGTTCTCGTCTTCATCATTATGTAGACAGAGTGCCTTATTGTGGCGGTAACAATTCTATCTTTTCCAAATCCAAAAGGCTATACTCATATATTGTTGTCAATGGCAATCTAAGTTTTTCGGATTTGGAGGAATCGTGCCGCGTCAACATGATGACTTTGATATCAAGAAGGACAGGCAGAGAGGAAATGATCAACGGAAGTGCCTACAGAGATATTCACAATGAACTTGTTTACGGGTTCGAACTTTCATGGTTACCGAGCTACGAAATGGAAAGTGATGAATACAAATTCTTCAGGACTTGCATCGGGGAAAGTTGTGAATACATATACTGGAAGACTTGCTACATCGATCAAGATTTCAACAAAGTTCAATGCCTCACCCATTGCGGTAAGTCTTGATTTCGTTATTTTATTTATTTCTATATTTTAGTTGTTATTGATATTATTATTAGGGAATTAGAGGTAAATAGTCTTTTTTTTTTTAAGAAGTTTTTTTAATAAATGACTAAAGCTCTTAAAATTTAGTTAAAATTTTTTTTAATGGTAAATTAATTTTCTTAAATAATTAATCTCTGACTACATAATATCATTAATTTAATAAATTAATGATTGACCGAAGTCAATCATTAATTGATCATAACGTAACTCACTAATTTTCAAGTCATCAGTGATTGATCAAATCTAAAAAAAAAAAATTTTGACAAACACTCATTTTCTAAATTAAAAAAAAAATCTGACCATCTATTAGATTGAGTAACCAAAATAGGCCATCCAGCCTAATTTTCCTTCTTCTTGTTGTTGTTGTTGCTGCTGCTTCTACTGCAAGGATTCTGTTGGAATATAAACATATTATTAATCTACCTCTTAATAGCTTAAATTTTGAGATGAATTGATAAAATAGCATGACTTGAGAGTGGGAGTTCATGAGTTTGAATCCATGTTCAATTACACACTTTTAACAATTTGATCATGATTAGCTTGTTCCTAAAGACTATGAATCTTTAGTACTGTTATTATTATTGTTATATATTTATATATATTGGCAACAGAGAATGATAAAATAAAATATAGCTGACAAGACTTTAAAATATATATGCTCGTAAAAATAATTCAATGAATTTTTCTTCTACTGCTTCTTTATCTCCCCCCTACTCTTGTTTGTTGCAGGTTACCCCGTGAAAGTACGCGCATTCCTTGGTAAGACCTTTTACTTTATGACCACATCCCTGATTTTTAGTGACCAGAATTCAACACATAATTAGAGAATTGAATAAGACTTGAGAAAGCGCATGTTCAGAGTGCCGTGCTAATAACGCGAAGTTGCAGATTAAGACATCATGGGTCACTTTTCCCGTCTTTAATGCCATGTTTGATGGAGATGAAAAGTGAGAAGGAAAAAAATAACGTAAGGCTTTTCAAGAGAAAAATAGAATTGTAGGTTGTTTAGTGGGAGAGAACAGTAAAGGAAAGAAAAAATGTGGAGAAGCAAAACGATCCGAGGGTTCTAGCTAGCTATCATTTTTTGACCCTTTAAGGTGGAGAGATTTTTTGAAGGGAAGAGTTCTTGTTACACTTTCAAAAATAGTAAACTTCCATTTTGTCCTCTTTTGAAACTAAAAAAACTCTTACGCTTCGTTTGATATTTTAACTTAACTCCAACTAAACTGTGTTTTTTATCTCTTTTTTTTCTTTTTCTAAAAAATAAACAAAAGTTATAACTAGGTTTTGAAAAATCAATAATTCCAACTTAAAAATTCCATCTCTAACCAACGAACCAAACGCAAGCTTCAATAATTATCGAAATAGTTATTTTGTTGATAATAAAGAATTTTCTTTCATCGTATCAAGATAAAGTAATCCCTTGAATGTTTTCTCTCCCTCACTTTTGTATTCCCTCTAACCAAAGGAAGTGCAACTGCTAGAATATAAAAATTTCTTCATATCAACATAAATTTTTCTAATGGATTAATAAATTAATATTGGATCAGGAGATTTTAAATTTGAACCCCTATAATTGTACTCTTTATTCCCTTTAGCATTATCATCACATGTTGGAATTAATATATGTCTCCAATAAGGGGGAATGTTAGACTATAAAATTATTATTGGTCCACCTCATTTTAGTTTAAGCTTTTGGAATGGATTGACAAACTAATAGTAACTCTAATCTCAGTTCTTCTCTGTTTTAATGTTGGAAAAAAGAAATTCCGTGATTTTAACAAGCTTTAAGAAAAGTTCACTTGGACAAAATGATGTTCTTTTACAAAGACTACAAATATATATACCGTACATATCACGTCCGTTTGCACAACACATGTATGGTACATGTACAATTGGTTTTTAAGGTTTTCTAAATAAATTGCTCATGATGTTTTCCTTGTAAATGTGCAGAGATATATTTAACAACGAGAATGGGAGGTATCATTCTTGTGATTGCCTTCCTGATCTATAAGTGGCGAAGGCGGCATCTATCTATGTATGATGACATTGAAGAATTTCTCCAAAGTTATGGTGATCTCATGCCTGTAAGATACTCTTCATGGGACATAAGAAAGATGTCCGCAGGCTTCAAGGAAAAATTGGGCGAGGGAGGCTTCGGCTCTGTGTATAAGGGAAAGCTATCTAATGGCCGACTTGTAGCAATCAAAGTGCTGGGCAAGTCCAAGGCGAACGGGCAAGATTTCATCAATGAGGTTTCTACTATTGGAAGGATACACCATGTTAACATTGTGCAACTAGTCGGTTTCTCTGTTGAGGGGTCTAACCAAGCTCTCGTTTACGATTTCATGCCTAATGGATCTCTTGACAAGCATATTTTTGCCAAATTAGAAGGAGTAACTAAATCCTTATGTTCTAAAGAAATATTTGAGATCTCGCTTGGCATTGGTCGTGGTATTGAGTATCTTCATCGAGGATGTGACATGCAAATTCTTCATTTTGATATTAAGCCTCACAACATTCTTCTGGATGAGAACTTTATTCCTAAGATTTCAGATTTTGGACTAGCAAGGTTGTGCCCATTAGAAAATAACCTAGTGTCTCTAACTGCTGCAAGGGGAACTTTGGGATACATAGCTCCAGAGTTGTTTTATAAGAATATTGGAGGAGTCTCTTACAAAGCTGATGTTTACAGTTTTGGAATTTTGTTGATGGAAATGGCAAATAAGAGAAAAAATTTGAACCCACATGCTGAGAACTCAAGCCAAATTTACTTTCCATTATGGATATATGATCAATACAGAAAAGGAAAAGAAATGGAAGTAGAAGATGCCACGGAGGAGGAATCGAAAATGGTAAAGAAGATGATCATAGTAGCATTGTGGTGCATACAATTGAAGCCTTGTGATCGCCCTTCGATGAACAAAGTCATAGAAATGCTTGAAGGGGAAGTTGAATCCCTACAATTGCCTCCAAGGCCTTGCCTATACCCGCAAGAGCAAGAGCATAACGATGAGGCTGCTGGGGAGGCATCAATACTATCAGAAGAGGGCTCTCAAGAATCGAGTTTGATCACAAATGCTCATTAAAATCTTATATTTGTCTATGATAATCATCAATTTATGAATTTTCTATAGAGATTAGAAATATTGCAATAATAGTCCTTGTCTGTATTTTCAGTAAGAATTTATATCCTTTGTATCTTTAGTTTGCTTTGTGTCTATGCTTATCACATTTTTCAAAAGTTTGAAATTTAAAGTAGCAATCGTTTCCCATCTTCCATGATACCTACTTCTAGAGTTAACTTCTATTAATTTGGGAATTAGAGAATTCTTTTCTCTCCCTCTCTCTCTCTCTCTCTCTTTTTTTTTCCTGAATCAGTTTTACAGTTCAGAATTAAATTCTGACTATTGTAAATTGATTCAAAAATACTTGTAAGTTCCACTTCTTTACATGATAAAATCATATAATGGACGTGGCATTCTTTATTGGGATTTTCATAATCACTTTTATCTCTTTATGCTCTTTATGGAAATTTCACAAATTTCCAAATTCCTTGCACAAAGAAAAATAGCTAGTGGCATAGGGACATATTGTATCATAAAAATTACAAAAATTTACATCTTTAATAAAGAAAAATTACGGTTTAATTTTCGTTCAACTCAGAAATTAATGCCATGAATTTTTCAATCATTACACATACACTCCTAAAAATCTAGATTAATAGGAGGCAGTGGCCATCCACATATAAGACCCATATTCTAATAATTTGCACTCGATGTGGAAACATCATATTTATATAAATATAAACATATATATATATATATATATATATGTCTTACTTGTATTGCATCAACCGTTTTAGAGATGTCGTTGATATCCCCAACAATATGTAAGCTTGCATTACCAGGAAAATACCAACGCTTATGGAATTTCTTTAGTTGAGTAACTTTCCACTTCTCTATCTGATCCTTTAGTCCCGGCATAGTCCTTTTACTCAATTCGTTCTCCAATTTCAAATGTTGGTCCAACTGGCATCATGTAAAAATTTAAAGTCTGTCTACATCACGAATTAAAATTTTTAAAAAAATTAAGACACAAAACAAAATGTTATTAATATATTTGTTTCTCACACCTGATTGTCGACATGATCATTTATTGTATTACGCATTTGTAATTCTGAAATCACAATATTCTGTTCTTTTTCTAGATCAAACGCACGAATCTTCTTTGGCTTGAAAGCTCTCTGTATGACGAATAATTAATACATGCTAATTAAGCTTCAAGTTGTTACTTTTAAATATGAAAACATTAGTGCCCGTTTAGGGGATCCTTTGGAGACTGATTTGGTGTCTGATCTTCAAATCACGTTTGGTGTGATATTTGGTTTCCAGTGATTTTCAATTATCTTTTCAACAAAACATGTATCCCCAAAAAAATTCCTTTCTCTAAATATTTCTCAACCTAACACAAAGCATCAAACCTACTTGTTTCAAAACTTTTTACTTCAAATACAAGGCTTCAAAACATATCTGGTATATCTCTAAAACCTCTCTCAAATGGGTCCTGAGTAACATATTTTAAATTCGAAACGAAAAATATTTTAATTTTGACAATAACTTGTATATCTATACCTCATTTACAGCATCGAGTACATGGCGAACAAGATCTCCATCAACTAGATCTCCTCCATCAAATAGATCCCTTTCTGATTGCCAAAATAAACACAAAATTAGCTAGGTCAGTGGAACATTACTAGATTTTGACATCTACATTGTATTAAACTTTGAGGTATTTATCACATCAACCCAAACTCTTCCTAGTTAATAATATCTAACTGCAGTAATATGTTAAAAAAAAAAAAAAAAAAAAAAAAAAAAAAAAAAAAAAAAACATTTTAGCAGGGTAAGTTACACGTTTCATCCCTAACCTAATTTATAAAATTCTGGTTTGTTCACTAATTTTTTTTAAGCTAAAATGTCTCTAAACTCTTTTTAATTGGTGCAAATGGTCCTTTTAATTTAACAGACGTAAAAAGTTCAACAAAGAAAATCACATAAATCACACATTATGTACTAATTGAGGATAACAATAAGGAAAAAATTGCATGATTCAAATTATACATGTCATACACATGAGCCGTTTCATCCAAGTACTTTTAACTTTTTTGAGGTAAAAAGGACTAAATTGCATCTTTTCAAAGAGTTTAAAAACCTTCTAGTCAAAAAAAGAAAAAGGTAGGAAACCAAATGATAATTTCACAAAATTGTTAGGCACCAAACAAGCAATTTACTAAACATTTTAAAATATATAGAATGAAAAGATGAGAGATTAATAATAATAACAAGGAACCTCCAGAACGGTTTTTGAATTGAGGTGATAAACTGTGTGGTGGTATGGAGTATATGCTTGGCTCCTATATGGTAAAGTCTGTTAATTGATTTTATAAGTATCAAGTATGTGCAACATCCTTCTCTTCATGTATTGGTCCCACATGAACTTTCAGGTGTGCTTCAAATCTACAATTAATATGAAAAATATTGTAACATTTAAATATAGCATTTGAATTGGTTAAAGGTTACATTTGGGTAATGTGAAGGTAGAAAAATGGGTAACATAAATATTGAAAAGTAAAAATTTAGGATTTGTATTTGAATGGAATAATTGTGAAATAATTAAAAAACTATTTAAATTCATGTATTGGAATAGCTGTACAACTAAATGTATAGTAAAATACAAATATCATATTTGAATCAAATACTAAAATGAATAGGTAATCTAAATCGATGCTAAGCAACTTTAGGGCTTGGCACAGGTTACTGAAACCTTGGCCTAATGGACGAAGGGATGTTAGGGGCCGATATTTAATATTATCCTTGTTGGTGAAAGAGAGAAGATTTTAGGCTAATTTAAAACAGCATTTTTAGATATCTCTATAAAGAAGAAAGAAAGAATCTACATCTTGGGATGCTTTTTATGTTGTCAAATAAAATAACGCAACCCATTTTTTTAACTACCCATGAATTAGTTTTGGATGAAAGGGAAGCTCGGAGCTTAGAAAATCCTCCATGTTATCTGGTACTGTCTTGGCCAACAGATCAGCGTCAACTAGTAGCTTTACCTAAAATTTATGAAAATGCAAATTAAAACAATTAAAACAATCAAATAAATGTAATGATGGATCAGTACACTTATCGTTTTAAATTTAATAATAGTAAAAAATATTGGTACACTTACAGAAGTATTATATGACCTCGGTTTGGAGAAGTTAAGAAATTTAAAATGTGTGTCATGGGGAATTCTTGGTACATGTATTGTTTTGTTCCTCCCTTTTTTCAAACTTGAGCTGCCATATTGACCATCTTCACGTAAGAATTTTTTAATCATAAATTACGTACAGAATTAGAAAAAACTTAAAAAATAAAAGAAAAGTATTGGTGAGGGCTATATGTTGATTTTTAATTTTCATTAGGAACAAAGTAGAAAAACAATAAAGTTTTTCAGATAAAATTAAAAAGAAAAAAAAAAACTCAGTAGGGGCTACAACCCCTACTCGCCGATACCTAAATCGGCCGCTGACATGCACGGCTAAAACTCTAAACACATTGCTTTTCCTGTTAGTAAACTCCGGGAAATTCTTAAGGACATGATTTAAAATTGGTTACTTTAACAAACAAATAAATTAAAAAGGCGAATAATTTGGGGAAAAATCACTGTACTTGAATATGAAAGTGGAGGAATAGAAGCAGAGACCATCTAAATTAGGCAATAAATAATTCCATTTAAGCGGCTTTTGAGAATTGCAGCAGTCAATTAATCTTAAACCTCTTATGGCAATGTTTGTGCCAACAATAATAGGTCGTGAATTGGGTGTAGATCCTGAAATTAGAAAATTGGAATCGTCACATAATTAACATATTGTATAAATAGCAATTTGTAATTAAGGTGTCATTCCACGATTACTTGAATCATTGGAAGGTTGTATTTTGGAAAGTGGAGAATGAGGGAAAAAAAATCCGAAGGAGAAAGTAATGCACTAGAATATAATAGGTTGGTTGGCTGTAGTTATAGGCTAATAGTAATTATACATTTGACTACATAAAAAAAATGTAGAGTTTTAAATCTCTATTCTCACCCTAGATAGTGTACTTTTCTCACACTTCTAATAAAATAAAAAATAAAATAAAATAAAAAACGCCCTTAAAACATATACTCAATCCTAACTATAATTTATGATGGGAGAAATAAGATAAAAATATGACTTTACGTACTCTTGCAGTCTTGGTCTTGATAAATGAATGAACACGTCCTTCGTATTGCAAAAGAAGGTGAGGAAAACACGGTCTATATGAAAAGAAACACAAATCGATATAAAACTACATTGAAAAAAGACAAACCAAATAATAATAATAATAATAATAATAGTAATAAGGGATCTCTTCTGAAACCTTATAAATTAGTCTGCTCTCCATGAAACCCACCCAAAAAAAAAAACCTCACCAAACAAATCACATCTTACCAATAAATAGAAGGATGTAGAGCATCGGTGTTCTTAGACGGCAAATAAAACTACATGTATGTAATACCCGAAATTTTTATGGCTTATGATTCCTGTAGAAACAAGGAAAACCTAAGTTTGAATCATGATCGGAATAGAATATCAGTATAAGTTTGAGTTCTCAATTAATTAGCTACGAGACTCAAAAATAGTTTGCTTAGGCAAATATAGGCCTTTTTGGAAAAAAGGGGCAAAATAGTAATTTTGACTTTTATTCTGGTCAAAGTTGACTAAGGTGAAACCGCAGTGTAAATTATCGGTATAGAAACTATACTGCAGAAAACTGTCGTTTCGGACGATTAAGCGAAAATAAGGCTTGAGACGTCGCTAGAGGAAAATTAAGCATGATTTTTGAGACATAAAGGACTAAATGGTTTCGAGCTCTAAGAAAAAAAATCCATTTGGCTCAGTTAAGTGCAGTTGAATTCTGGACCGTAGTCCAGTATGGCAGTACTGTTTTAAGTGAAAAACAGTACTAGTATTATTTCAATTAATGAGAAATTGGATTGTATCTCTATATTTAGGGATTTTTGGGAATTAAGTGGACCATTATGTATGAATTAGAAGCCAAGTGGCTCCACTTTAGTCGCCACCTCACAGGGACTAAAATGCAAATATTTTGTCCTTAAGGGCTAAAGTGTAATTTTTGGAAATTATGAAAAGTAAGTTTTAAGCATGAATTAAGGTTGAAAAAAAAAATAAAATTGGCCAACAAATTACTTTGTATGGCCGGCCACTCTAATGGTTTAGGGGGAGGCAATTAAGCTTGCTTTTGATGAATTTAATGCAAGATAAGAAAAAAAAAGGTGTGGTGGGTCCACCTTTGGACACATCACCACCTTAGCTCACATACATGTTCTAGAACAAGATTAATGGCCGGTCACTAGGAGGAAATCCAAATCCAAGAGCCATTAATTTGGGTTCATGCACTAGTGTGGTGGGTCCACCTTTGGACACCTCATCACCTTAGCTCACACACACACATGTTCTAAGAACAAGAAATAGCCGGCCACTAAGGAAGCAAAAAGAAGCAATTAATTGGGTTCATGCACCTTGTCAGCCGGTCTTTAATACTTGGAAAGCAAGGAAAAAAAAAATTGCTTAGGTAAGCATGCTTAGGCAAGCCTAATGACATGAGCAAGAGGACACCTCACCAAATTGATTTTTCCCTTGTTCTCTAAGGGATTAACCGGCCACCTAAGAGGAGTAAAAGGGCATTTAGAAAATATTTTTCAGCTATAAATAGAGGAAGGGGGGGGGGGGGGGGGGCGGATTTTTGGAGTGAAAAATTGGAAAAACAAGCCAAACTATGGCAAAATTTTTCCTCACCCAATTTCCCTCAAAACCGAAACCCAAAGGAAGAAAAGAAAGAAAAAAAAGTGGAACTAGGAACTAGCCTAGGTGATGGTCGGATTTTTGGTGAGAAACCAACAAGGGGTTGCTGAAATTTTGAAACCCATTTGGAGGGCAAAAGCCGGCTGTGATGGCAGCCAAAGGGGAAGGAGAAAAAGTTGGAACCCAAGCTTGAAAACCAACTTCCAAACCCTAGGTAAACCCTAAAACCCTAAGCTTTTTAATTGAGCTTTAATTTGGAAATTTATGTGTATTTCCATGTTGGTTTGTATGAGCATAAGCTCACTTTAAATTTTCTGCCCTAGTTATGATTTTAGGGTTTATGATTTGATGGTTTCAATTCTTGCATGCTAAGTGTTTGATGAATGTCTAGGGTTTTGTATGTTGATGCATGATGAAAATTTTGATTTGCATGGATGCATGTTTTACGTTAGAAGCGCTGCATGTTTGCTGTGTAAGCTCCCGAAGTGATCGGTCGAGTTAGAATCCGCGAAATAGGACGTAAACCGGACTTAACAACCGAAAACTGCCATTTCGGGTAGAAACTGGCCAGTTTCGGGAAAAGTGAAATTTGAGGCCTTTAGAGGCCGAACTAGGTAAAACTCAAAACATGAAAGTTGTTCAGAATGATTTTTCCTTGTGGGCAATGCAGACAGTTTTCCAAATTGAGGCTCCAATGGCCTCCGTTTTTACAAAAACCCGTGGCTAGTTTGCCCAGACCCAGTTTACAGGGTCAGCCAGTTTCAAATTAAAACTGGTACGAATCCAAGCAGAACTGGACTTTTCGTAAAACACGAAAGTTTTAGAATTTTTTGAGATCTACAACTTTCGTGAAGACAACTTTTTTAAATTCAAATCAGATTTTTAAACTGACACGGATTGGTGAATAGTGTGCAGGAAACAAGAAATTCCTGTACAGGATTTTCTAAAAACAGTACAGAAAAACTGTATTTTTCCTCAAAACCACTGTTTTGACTAAGGAAACTGTTCCAAAGGCAGTTTTCAACAGTTGATAATTTTTACAAACCCTACTTCAGGGGATACGATTTTTCTAATATTAAATCAATGATTTTAAAACCTAAAAGGTTGAATTTTTTTCCAAAGAAAGATAAGAATGGATTTTAAAACCAAAGGTTATCTTTCTTTCGGAAACAAAACAAGGATGGACGGTAATCGGGAAGGATACCCGAGTTACTGCACAGGGTCCAAAGCCAAGGCAGACTTAGGATAATTGGACTAAGCTTGATTACCTCAAGGGTTACTCAAGGTAACCCAACAAGGTATTAAAATTGAGTTTGATCTTAAAACCCAAAAAGGATTAAAATTAAAAATGACAAGGCATAGGCCAAGGTTAGGATGATACCTAACCCTATTCATATATGATTGGGATTAATACCCAAGGTTACCTTAAGTAACCAAGTAAGTCATCATAAGTTATAAGGGAGACTTACAGCTAGAATTTCGTAGGCATGTTGGTATGGTCACCAACATTCCACAATACTAATTAGACCCTTACCTATGTCCTTCATCAAGCAGGAGGAAGCCTGCGGCTACCCGGAAGAGGAGCAGCTTTACGTAGGACATAGTAAAAGAGGTAAGTGCAAACCTCACCTGCAGTATGGAAAATAATAAAAGATATTTTCCAAGTATACATGTTATGCTATGTTATGCTATGCTATAATGCTATGCTATGTTATAATGCTATGCTATGTGATGCTATGCTATGTTATGATATGAGATGCCATGTAATGATGTGATGCTATGACATGTCACATATTATGCCATGTTTTCTAAAATGTCATGGTTTTAAAAATGTCATGTTTTCAAGAATGCCATGATATGGCAAATGTTAAGTTTGGATTTGACGTTGTGACATCATGAAGCATGTTCACTAATGTTAAATCACATGGTAAGATGATCAAGTAAGGTGTCGTACCAACCTCCCGTGATCGTGGAGAATACATGTTAAAAACCAGTTGTGGCATTAACCTCTCGTTGATGCGTGAGGGTCACGTTATGATTCCCAGAACTGTTAGGGCCTTGCAAACCCTAGCTTTGTCTGGAGGCTGCGCGCTTTTGGTACGGACACTAGGGGCCCACATGTAATCAAGATAATGAGTAAAAGTGTCTAAAAGATTTATAATTGGACATAATCGGATCATGCATAAACTACATGATGATTGATATGTTACTTGATGTTTGAAAAGATTTTTGTGAGATCATGTTTGTACTTGCTGGGCGAAAGCTCATTTGTATATTTCATACTGTAGGTAAGACGCCTGCAGCATTACTTGATGGGCCATGGAGACGATGCAGCGAGTGAAGGGCGGTGTGGGATACCACTACGCAATATTTTTCGCAAATGTTTTTAAGTATGATGTTGTATATGGATGTGATGTAATGTTTCCAAGGTCCGATTTAAAAGGTCATGGTAACCTTATAATCGGCATAACAAGTTATGGGTAGGCATGATGAAGATTACCCATAAGCACAAGTTTAGTTTCGAGTTATGATTTTTAAAATAAAATTTAAAGTTTAAAGAAAGAAAAAAAAATTTCTCTCAAATTTTCAAGTAAAGAACAAGTATGTATGGTGTCGACCTGGCTTGGGAAGTCGGGGCGTTACAATGTACACATAATCGATTCCATTACCTTCACTAATATAGACAAAATGAAATAATGGACATATGTGATTCCATTACATCTCCTAAAAACATGAAAAAAAGAAAAAAAAAAGTGATTATTAAATAAAAAAGGGAATCACCAGTTACATTCAAAAATATTTTCTTCGTTGTTTGTTGATTTTTTTTTTTTTTTTGATAATTTGTAAAAGATGGGAGAGAAGAAGAAAAAAATATAATTTATTGCAAGGATTTTTTTTAAATAATAAAAAATATTTTAAAACGTATTAATTTAATTCTAAAATTTAATTTGCGGATGGTTTTAAAAATTATGAGAAGTTTGATTATTATCATTATTATTATTATTATTATTTTTGAAATTAAGAATGAGAAAGATTGATCAAAGGAGATTTACCTTGCAAAGTTGGACGATGGCAACTTAGTGATATGGTGTGATAGAGATAATGATGGATCTAGGACTTAATACAATGGGAATATAAAACATATGATGAAATATGTAAACTAAACTCTAAGAAAAAGTAAAAACTTTTTTTTGCTTTCTTAAGTAGGCAACATATATCATTATTAATCTCGACGAGTTTTCATGCATTGAAAATTTGTTAGTGTTTTTAAGTACGCAATTATAAAGTGTCTTCTACAAGGAAAGAAGTAGAGAAATAAAGAAGCTAGGCAACTAAAACAAATTGAAAGAAGGAGGGAAAGAAACGTAGGCGTAAACTTAAAAGAAAAGAATTGAAAACATTAAAAACTTTCCTAAAAAAAAAAGAAAGAAAGAAAAAGAGTTGAAACTGATTTGTTGATCTCCTCTCAATGTATATAAATAGGAAATTGTGTAAAATTTATAGAAGTCTAGCATAATATATTCTCTCAACTTTATGCATTGTCTTTTATTTTATTTTATTTATATATTCTTTTATAAGATAATTATGCTTGTTGCTAGTTGCACTTTTTCACCATTTATTTAAAAAATAGAAGATCATTATAATATGCTAAAAAAGATAATACATGATAGAAATCTAAAAATTTCAGAAATTTTCAAACTGAAATTTCCACTGAAATTTTGGTTATTTCTTAGATATTTCCCTATATTTTTGAAAAAATACAATATATTTTATCGAAATTGATATTTCTATTATTATTATTATTTATATTTTCATGATATTTTCATGGATCACATTAATATGGCGGGATACTTGTCGATGTTAATATTGTCTTAATTGACTTTTGCCTAACTCATTTAAAATTCAAAGTCTTCACAATGAAAATTGTCATTTCTCGGTCTCTATCTATTGAACTTTTTTTTTTTTTTGGTCTTCTGTCATATTCACTTAAATTTCAATATCTTTAATATAAGTCGTCCTGTATTTGTCATCTACATTAATTTCCATGCTCCCCAAGAGAATACTGGACCACATCTAAATTAATATTCCAAGTCTTCACGACACGCTAGTCATCGTCAAGTAATTAATAGACTATGGCTATGGGTTCCCACGAGCTCCTAGCTAGAGGTAGTTCATGGAGTCTGAGCTCCAATTTTTCTTTACTTTCTTTTTTTTTTTTTAAATAAAAATAAACGAAAATAAAATGAATTGTTATACATATATCTCTCGATACCTACTAATCCCATAAGTACTTAATTATGAATTCTGAGAAAAGCTAACCTTTGTTTGGAACTTAGGTTCCTATCTAAAAACTCCAACTCATTTTTTGGTCAGGTTAGTGATGAATTCATGTGTGAAGTAATTTAATTTGGGTTTGATTTTCTTTTGGTTTATAAAGATTATATGTGTTAATAGATTGAATCTCCTCATCTCGTTTTTCTATTTAAAATTGTTTATACCAATTTTTTATATACATTCAGTAATTCCTTTTTTTTATATGTACTATAAAAAAAATATCTTCACTTTTTATTATTTTATTTTCTTATCTTTTTAACATTATCTCTACTATTATTATTTATTTTTGTTGTCGCCTCTCTACAAATATGACCGCCTAATCTGTACTATATTTGAACGCTTATAAGTGCATCTTTGGGTGTTAATCATCTCTCTTTTCTCTCTATGCATTGAGCTTCCATGACGGCAATGAAAATTGATGACCATCGACTAGATCTACATGTTAGTGGCATCTAGGAGGAGATTGCGGCAGTGGGAGATGTTCTAATATCATGACCTTGCAGCTCCGAACGTGCTTCCATGGCAGATCTCCACACAAGCCACCGCCATCTCATCTCCATCTGTTGCCCAGCACAGTTCTTGTCAGAGCTTCACGCGTGACCTCAAATCAGCGAGATCAAAGTCGTCCAATCTGATCTCCCACTCCATATCTGATAATCTAATTATAGCTACACGAACTCCCAGCTCATCGCTCGTGCTGCAGTGGCCCCACTGCCACCTCCACCATCATTTTCTCCACAGCAACGAAGCCACACCATGACGGAGCCAAGATCATGTGTTAGAAGAGTAGAGAGAGGGGGAGAGGCAGATAGAGAGAGGAAGAGAGAGAGAGGGGGAGGGAATGGGTTAGTGTTTTTTTTTAATTATTAATGTTAAATCAATGATTTACCAATAGTTAATCACTGATTGACCGGAACATTTGTAATGTTTTTTATGGTCAATCAGTGATTGATTACAAAAATTTGTGAGTTATTATGGTCAATCATAATTAGTAATTGATCGATAGTCTATCAATTATTAACCAACAATCAATCAATAATTAACTATATAATATGTTCAATCAGTGATTGACCATTTATAAAATTAATTAACCATTATGAGAGGAAAAAAGGCATTTAATCTAATTTTTAAACACTTAAGCTTTTTAACTAATTTTTAAAAACTTGGACTATTTATTAATAAATTTATTAAAAAAAGGTCATTTAGCTATAAACCAGATTAAAGTACTATAAAAAGGATCACATACACATATAAATTACAAGTACATAAGCAAGGGAAGTTGCAAAAGGGATATGGATATATATATATATATATATATATAAATGAATACAAATTACTAAAAAAATAATTAAAAATATATTAAATTTCCCTAATAAATTGAGTACTATCAACTTGTCTTGTCCCTTTCCAAAAAAAACAAAAAACAAAAACCCAAAAAAACAAAAACAAAAACTTGTCTTGCAGGTTCCACACGCATATGAAAATAATCTGTGAAAGGAAAAATAAAAAAAATAAAAAAGACATATAGGAGAAGACTTACTGCGGATAATTAAGTCCAACCAAATGGAGATGAGTGGAAGAGTGTCCTTGTTTGTCCAATTCATAGCCCACCTAGTTGTTCTGATCATCATCTTCCTCAAAACAAGCTACGCCAATAATCAGGAATCTTGTCCGCCATCTTCCTGTGGCGATCTTGATAACATTACGCATCCTTTCCGACTTAAAACCGATCCTCGAGGCTGCGGCAATGTAACGTACGAGCTCTCTTGCGAGAACAATCTTCCGTTCTTATACTTGCCTACACTTGAAAACAAATATTACAAGTTATTTGTTCAAGCACTCAACTACGACAACTTGACAATTCGAGTTGTCGATGCTGATCTTCGGAAGGATGATTATTGCTCCTCCATCCCTGAAACTTCTCTTACCAAAGATGACATTTCATTGGAAAACGGATTCGAAACAAAAATCAAGTATAATCGGGGTCGTCACGGTTGTTGGTCACTGGAGTTCGCGCGCGATTACGATCTCACAGAGACGGCAATATTTTTGACGTGTGAAAAGCCGATGGATGGTTCTCGTCTTCATCATTATGTAGACAGAGTGCCTTATTGTGGCGGTAACAATTCTGTTTTTTCCAAATCCAAAAGGCTATACTCTTATGTTGTTGTCAATGGCAATCTAAGTTTTTCGGATTTGGAGGAATCGTGCCGCGTCGACACGATGACTTTGATATCAAGAAGGAAAGGCCGAGAGGAAATGATCAACAGAAGTGCCTTCAGAGATATTCACAATGAACTTGTTTACGGGTTCGAACTTTCATGGTTACCTAGCTACGAAATGGAAAGTGAAGAATACAATTTCTTCAGGACTTGCTTCCGGGGAAGTTGTGAATACGAATACAGGAGGACTTGCTACATCGATCAAGATTTCAACAAAGTTCAATGCCTCACCCATTGCGGTAAGGCTTGATTTTTATTTTATTTATTTCTTTATTTTTGTTGTTGTTGATATTATTATTAGGGAATTAGAGGTAAATAGCCTTTTTTTTTAAGAATTTTTTTAATAAAAGGCTAAAGTTTTTGAAAATTAGTTAAAAGTTTTTTTTAAGTTGTCAATTAATTTTCTTAAATAATTAATCACTAATATCAATTAATTTAGTAAATTAATGATTGACTGTAGTCAATCATTAATTTACCATAACGTAACTCACTAATTTTCAAGCCAATCACTAATTGATCAAATTTAAAAAAAAAAAAAATTTAATAAACACTCATTTTCTAAATTAAAAAAAAATCCGGCTATCTATTAGATTGAATAATCAAAATAGGCCATCCAGTCTAATTTCTTTGTTGTTGTTGTTGTTGTCTATCTCTTAATAACTTAAATTTTGAGATGAATTGATAAAATAGAATGACTTGAGAGTGGGTGTTCATGAGTTTGAATCCATGTTCAATTACTCTCTTTTACACTTTTATCATGATTAGCGTGTTCCTAAAGACTATGAATCTTTCGTGCCGTTATTATTATTGTTATATATTTATATATATTGGCAACAGAGAATGAGAAAATAAAATATAACAGATAAGACTTTAAAATATATACTTCTATGCTCGTAAAAATAATTCAATGACTTTTTCTTCTTCTGCTTCTTTTGTCCTCCTCCTACTCTTGTTTGTTGCAGGTCACCGCGTGAAAGTACTCGCATTCCTTGGTAAGACCTTTTACTTTATGACCACATCCCTGTTTTTTAGTGACCAGAATTCAACACTTAATTAGAGAATTGAATAAGACTTGAGAAAGCGCACGTCTTAAATATATAATTTTTTTTTCCTTCTTGTTTTCAACCTATCCGCGGCTTACTGTTAGCCTCTTAGCTTAGTTGGTCCGAGTGCCGTGCTAATGACGCAAAGTTGCAGATTAAGACCTCATGGGTCAGTTTTCCCGTCTTTAATGCCATGTTTGATGGAGATGTAAAGTGAGAAGGAAAAAAATAACGCAAGTGTATTCAAGAGAAAAATAGAATTGTAGGTTGTTTCGTAGAAGAGAACATTTAAGGAAAGAAAAAATGTGGAGAGGTAAAACGATCCCAAGGTTCTAGCTAGCTATCATTTTTTAACACTTTAATGTGGAGAGATTTTTTGAAGGAAAGAGTTCTTGTTACAGTTTCAACAATAGTAAACTTCCATTTTGTCCTCGTTTGAAACTAAAAAAACTATTATAATTCGTTTGACATTTCAACTTAATTCCAACTAAAATATACTTTTTTTATCTATATTTTTGTCTTTTTTAAAAAATGAATAAAAATTATAAGTAGTTTTTAAAAAGTCAACAATTCCAACTTAAAAAATTCCATCTCTAACTGGCAAACCAAACACAAGCTTAAATAATATCGAAATAGTTATTTAGTTGATACACGATTTTCTTTCATCATATCAAGATAAAGTAATCCCTTGGATGTTTTCTCTCCCTCCCTTTTTCATTCCCTCTAACCAAACGAAGTGCAACTGCTAGAATATAAAACTTTCTTCATATTAACATAAGTTTTTGAGATGGAATGGTAATTAATATTAGAGCAGGAGATCTTGAATTTGAACCCCTATAATTATATTTTTTTTCCTTTAACATTATTGCACGTGTTGGAACTAATATTTGTCTCCAATAAGGTGGAATGTTAGACTATAAATTATTATTGGCACACTTCATTTTAGTTTAAGCTTTTGGGATGGATTGATAAATAATAGTAACACTAATCTTAGTTATTTTCTCTTTTCATGTTGGAAAAAGAAATTCCGTGACTTTAACAAGCTTTCGAAAAAGTTCACTTGGACAAAGTGATGTTCTTTTACGAAGACTACAAATATATATACCGTGCATATCACGTCCGTATGCACAACACATGTATGGTACATGTACAATTGGTTTTTAAGGTTTTCTAAATAAATTGCTCATGATGTTTTCCTTGTAAATGTGCAGAGATACTGTTCACACCGAGAATGGGAGGTATCATTCTTGTGATTGCCTTCCTGATCTGGAAGTGGCGAAGGCGGCATCTATCTATGTATGATGACATTGAAGAATTTCTCCAAAGTTATGGTGATCTCATGCCTGTAAGATACTCTTCATGGGACATAAGAAAGATGTCTGCAGGCTTCAAGGAAAAATTGGGCGAGGGAGGCTTCGGCTCTGTGTATAAGGGAAAGCTATCTAATGGCCGACTTGTAGCAATCAAAGTGCTGGGCAAGTCCAAGGCGAACGGGCAAGATTTCATCAATGAGGTTTCTACTATTGGAAGGATACACCATGTTAACATCGTGCAACTAGTCGGTTTCTCTGTTGAGGGGTCAAACCGAGCTCTTGTTTACGATTTCATGCCTAATGGATCTCTTGACAAGCATATTTTCGCCAAATTAGAAGGAGTAACTAAATCCTTATGTTCTAAAGAAATATTTGAGATCTCGCTTGGCATTGCTCGTGGTATTGACTATCTTCATCGAGGATGTGACATGCAAATTCTTCATTTTGATATTAAGCCTCACAACATTCTTCTGGATAAAAACTTTATTCCGAAGATTTCAGATTTTGGACTAGCAAGGTTGTGCCCATTAGAAAATAGCCTAGTGTCTCTAACTGCTGCAAGGGGAACTTTGGGATACATAGGTCCAGAGTTGTTTTATAAAAATATTGGAGGAGTCTCTTACAAAGCTGATGTTTACAGTTTTGGAGTTTTGTTGATGGAAATGGCAAATAAGAGAAAAAATTTGAATCCACATGCTGAGAACTCAAGCCAAATTTACTTTCCATTGTGGATATACGATCAATACAGAAAAGGAAAAGAAATGGAAGTAGAAGATGCCACGGAGGAGGAATTGAAAATGGTAAAGAAGATGATCATAGTAGCATTGTGGTGCATACAATTGAAGCCTTGTGATCGTCCTTCGATGAACAAAGTCATAGAAATGCTTGAAGGGGAAGTTGAATCCCTACAATTGCCTCCAAAGCCTTACCTATATCCGCAAGAGCAAGAACATGATGAGAAGCATAATGATGAGGCTGCTGGGAAGGCATCAATACTATCAGAAGAAGGCTCTCAAGAATCGAGTTTGATCTCAAATGCTCATTAAAATCTTATATTTGTATATGATAATGTAGTATCCGGAAAATTCACAATGTTAATTCCTAAATTAATTAGGAATAAAGTCGTGAATTTTTTGTATTAAGATCATTTTTTAAAAAATATTATCGTAATTTTAGACTATAGTGTTATGAATAATTAATATGAAGTTATGTTATGCTAGAAGAAATTAATTGGAAATTTTCGAGGTTTCCATCACATAAAAAAAAAGGGACGTGATTTGTAATTTTAATAATCACGTCAAATGCACGTATTTCTGAATTAAACATGAATCAAGATGTAAATGTTTAACTATTCATGATAATAATATCATGAATAGAAAATTTTATGTTACGGTATATTTATTAGTATGTTTGAGTAATTTTTCATATTACCCGATTAATGTGAAAAAAAAAAGAGAAAAGTCCATTAAAAAATATAATAATAAATAAATAAGTGTGATCTAACGTAAAGTGATTTTTAAATTTTGTTGAACTTATATAGTTCATGAGTTAATATAAAGAATGACAGTATGAATAAGTATTTCTGATACGATTTATAGGTGACAGAATACAATTCTAAACCGTAAAAATTGATTCAAAAAGTGTTACAGCCGATCAAGTAAATTAATGATACAAGAGAAAAAAATTATATTCTCGACATAAATTAAGAACAAGTTTAAAATTTCAGTCGAGTTTATTATCTTGAATGATTTAATTGATATGCAAAATTTATAAGTTAAAATCCATATTACATGGTCATTATTCAAAATGTACACATAATAAATGTGTATCTGTATATCGATATATATTTGATGAGTTATTGTAATTAAGGTTGCCCAAAATATTTCTTTGGCAAACGGATGATTGCAAGTATATGTAAATCTATGCGTGTATAAATACACATATGTATATTTATATATATGGTTCATAAGGAGGAAAGGAAAAAAAAAACTATAAATGTATTTATATACATTATATGTGTGGTCAGTCCACACTTGACGTGTGTTAAACAAAAAAAGAAAAAGATGGTAAATGCACTTCTTACCGGATATATCTCTCATAAAGTATTGGTTTTATGGGATAAGGATAAGAATAAATAAGAAAAAGGATGAGGATAAACATCAGACCCCATGCTTTTCTCTCTATTCTTTTTCACTTCTCTCTCTCTCAGTCACGCACGTTGCTGCCTTCGCAAGAAATCCCGACTCCGGCCAGCCACCTCCGCTCACGCCGGTGATCCATGGAACCCATCACCCAAGCATCCAATATCCGGAGTTTGGCGGCATCACTCGCCGCCGTTCGCCGGAAAAATGCTCAGAAAGTTTTGTTAACATAAGCTTTTAAGCAAGATTTGGGTGTAATCCGACCTCTATTTTAAGAGCCATTGGTTTCGTTGAGCTCCACTTGTCGAGAGGAACAAAACCCAGTCCATCACCACTCTAATCGTTGCCGGAAATTTTCCCGGTCCGCCGCCATCTTCTAGTAAGTTTTCTTACATTTTCGAGAAAACCGAACACCGTTTGAAGAAGTCGAAACAAGAAATGGGTTCCTCTCGTCGAGATCTTCGAAGAGGTGCCTATCTCTGTCCCTTTTGCCGCCGTGGTCAACGGCAGTCATGCCGGTCAACGGATGTCAATGTCGGTCAACGGAGGTCAAACCAGTCAACCGTCTGACACGTTGACAAGTTTTAGAAGATCACCTTTCCGATTTATTTTCGATGTTCCGGACATGTTTACAACTTCGGATTTGCAAGATTCCATCTCGAAGATTAAGGACGGCGATTAAAAGTTATAGGAATCGTTTTGCTCACTTGAACGTCATGGAACGATTTCGGTTGTAATCTTGACTACTTTAAGTCATTTATTGGATTGATTACATGCCCATTTATATGCTTTGAATTGAATATCGATATTTAAACCAAAAAAAATATTTGATGTCCAATTTAATCAAGTAAAGTTGAATTAAAACAAGATATGTTTTATGTTAATATGATAAATTTGTTTTGGATGGCACGTCTTGCAGTTATGATATGTCGAAATTTTTTATAAACTAATCTTTGAACCATTTTAAATGGGGAATGAGATTTAAGAACTATAAACGAGTATATAAAAAAAAAGTGGTGGTTTAATTACAAATATGATAAGACCACATTCTAATTGTCGGGTGTCAATTTAATTAGGACACAAGATCGGCATTAACGAGGTTGAGGATTAATCGAGGATAAACGCTAAATGCAGAATCCAGGTAAGTATAAATCTCACCTGCAACATGAAACCTGTTTGTCAATGTGAGTATATCTGTGAACATTTGATGAGCATATGTTTAGAATACTGTGCTTGTGATTGAACATGGAAAATGATGCTTTTGCGTAATGTGATTATATAGTTGCCTGATATACTTTGGTGAGCATACGCTTTTATGTCTTAATACGCTTGAATTGATGGCGATGCCTCTATATTACGTGAAACTGCAATATCTGCTCATGAGTTACGAACATAATTGCATTCTCATCCCAAGGAAGAGATTAATGGAAGTGAAAATATAAGTTCAAGAAAGTGCCGTACTAACCCCCAATAAGCTGAGGGGATTTTTATGAATGTTTTAAATAAGACCTTGGGTATGTTGGATTTTGGGGTCGCTTCCCCCCAACTTCTCATTGGTTGCACGCAATGGGTACATACACTATGGGGCCCAGATAATAAGCATAATTAAATTATGCATAAAATATAATAAATTATTATGTGCATCATGAGATTTAAATGTATGTTCATGGAATCATGATCATAATTACATGCTCACCTTAAGAAAGTAAGAGGCAAATGAAAGTGAAAGATAAGTTCAAGTAAAGTATCGTATCAATCTCCCGCAGATCGTGGAGGATTATGTATGTTTAAAAATTCTAGGACCTTATCAGAATTGTTAGGGACCTTGCAAATCTTAGCTTTTTATGGTTGCGCACAAGGGGTACGTACACATATGGGGCCCAAAGTAAAAAGTTAAGTATGATTAGGTATGAAACAAGAAACTAAGAAACAAGAAGCAAGCATAATTGTACGATTCATAAAATGTAATGCATTATTATATGCATTTTTTTATGTGAGATTTATGTTTGTACTTACTGAGCGAAAGCTCATTAATATTTGTTCATGCTGTAGGCAACACGGTGATTCGATGGACTGGTGAACTATGTCGAGATAATGGAGGCATGGGTTATGGATACCGCCATCAAAATGTAAATTCCCCAACAAGTAATTATTTTAAATTATGATAAGCTTTAAAAGATTTGTATCCTATTAGAATTATTATTTTCAAGTAATTGGGTTTTAAGGAACCCATATGAAATGAATGCTGAGTTTAATTTTAACCAAACAAGGTTAAGAATAATATTTTAAAAGGTATTTTTATTCTGTTGGTTATACGTATTTGAATGATGAAAAGACCTCTATTTGACCAAGTAGTTTGGTTTACAAGAAACCAAACTTAAGATATGCCTATACTAAGTTTTAGTTATGTAAGTTTGACATGTTGATGTTTTAAACTTTAGATTCAATTCTTACTTATTAAATTATCAAGTTTAGATCTCATATAAAAAAATAAAAATAAAAAAAGTGTTTTTAATGTGTAATTCTTTTATATTGTGTTTGAATCTTTAAAAATTAGAATGATCATTCATGTAAGCTATGAAATATTTAAGTAAAAAAAAAATTCTCTGAAATTTTGGGGATTAAGTTTAAGGTCAAAGCAAATAATTATGTTTATGAAGTTGATTAACGGCTGCGATTAGGTTGGATTGTTGCAGATAATCATCAATTTATGAATTTTCTATAGAGATAAGTAATATTGCAATAATAGTCCTTGTCTGTATTTTTAGCAAGAACTTATATATATCCTTTGTATCTTTAGTTTGCTTTGTGTCTATGCTAATCACATTTTTCCAAAATTTGAAATTTAAAGTAGCGATCGTTTCCCATCTTCCATGATACCTACTTCTTGAGTTAACTTCTATTAATTTAGGAATTAGAGAATTCTTCTCTCTCTCTCTCTCTTGAATCAGTTTTACCGTTCAGAATTAAATTCTGACTTTTGTAAATTGATTCAGAAATACTTGTAAGTTCTACTTCTTTACATGATAAAATCGTGTAATGGACATGGCATTCTTTCCTTGGATTTTCATGATCCTTTTTATCTCTTTATTATGCTCTTTATGGAAATTTCACAAATTCTCAAATTTCTTGCACAAAGAAAAATAGCTAGTGACATAGGGACATATTGTATCATTAAAATTACAAAAGTTTACATCTTTAAGACATAAAAATTATGGTTTAATTTCTGTTCAGTTTAGAAATTAATGCCATGAATTTTTCAGTCGGTACACATACACTCCTAAAAATCTAAGTTAATAGGAGGTAGTGGCCATCCACATATAAGACCCATATTCTAATAGTTTGCACTCGATGTGGAACCATCATCATTATATAAATATAAACATATATATGTCTTACTTGTATTGCATCAACCGTTTTAGAGATGTTGATATCCCCAACAATTTATAAGCTTGCATTACCAGGAAAATACCAACGCTTATGGAATATCTTTATTTGAGTAACATTCCATTTCTCTATCAGCTGATCCTTTAGCCCGGAATAGTCCTTTTACTCAATTCGTTCTCCGAATTCAAATGTTAGTCCAACTGGCATTGTGTAAAAATTTAAATATCTATATCACGAATTAAAATTTTTAAAAATATTAAAACACAAAAAAAAAAGGTATTATATTAATATGTTTGTCTCTCACACCTGATTGTCGACATGATCATTGATTATATTACGCATTTGTAATTCTGAAATCACAATATTCCGTTCTTTTTCTAGATCAAACGCACGAATCTTCTTTGGCTTCAAAGCTCTCTGTATGACAAATAATTAATACATGCTAATTACGCTTCAAGTTGTTATTATTAAATATGAAAACATTAGTGCCCGTTTTGGGGCTCCTCTGGAGACTGATTTGGTGTCTGAGCCTCAAATCACGTTTGGTGTGATATTTGGTTTCCAGTGATTTTCAATTATCTTTTCAACAAAACATGTATCCCCAAAAAAATTCCTTTCTCTAAATATTTCTCTACCTAAACCAAAGCATCAAACCTACTTTTTTCAAAACTTTTTACTTCAAACACAAGTCTTTGGAACATATCTAGTTTCGAATACCTATATCTTCAAAACCTCTCCCAAACAGGCCCCGAGTAATACCTACGAAAAGAATACTAGTACTTAATGTAACACCCCAGCCATCTACGTAGGGCTGACTACGTTAACGTGGACCGTTTCTTTACTTAGTTAACTTACTTCTTAATTTCTAATACTTGAACTTCCAGAAAATTTCAGAATAAATTTTTTTTTTCGTAACTTAATTAAACCTATCCATATGGGTAAACTTCACCATGCCTACCCATTACTTGTTAAGCCGATTAAAAGATTACACATAACCTTTTAAACTGGACTTTTGAAACATCACATATGTAACATGGTACATATTACTTAATCATACATGTACAAGTTCATAGTTTAAGGAGCTTGCGGAAAATTTGCATAGTGATATCTCACACCACCCTTCACTTGCTGCATTGTCTCCATGGCCCACTAAGTAAAACTGCATGTATCTTACCTACAGTATGAAATATACTAGTGAGCTTACGCTCAGCAAGTACAAATATAATCTCACAAAACACGTCAAGCATCATGCATATAACTTATGCATGATCCATTTATGATCGATTATGAATGTCTTATGCTCAGTTATGAACTTATTATGAACTTATTATCTTGCTTAACATGTGAGTCCCTTGTGTACGTACCAAATGCGTGCAATCCATAGAAAGTTAGGGTTTGCAAGATCCCAAACAATTTTGGGAATCATTTAAGCCTTCAAGATCTGACGTGTAATAACCGAAAATTTATACGGACTCATGATTTCCTTGTACATAAGAAATCTATGCTCGTATTATGTGTTTTTGTAATGTTTCATGAAAATTATGAATATCAATACGAAATTCATAATTTTATTAGTAAATGTTTGAGTTCTCATTTAATTAGCTATGAGACTCAATAAGCAAATTGCTTAGCCAAGCAAGTAACCTTTTTAGTAAAAAGGGGTACAAAAATGTTATGATTTTATGTTGATCAAAACTTGACCAATGAAGTCAAGGTTGACCCGATAGGTTAAAGATTGACTGAAAAGGGTCAACTAGGTGACAATAATGAAGTATGATGAGCAGTATAGGAAGTATACTGCGAAAAACCATTTTTCTGATAAAATGGATCATGTTATTTTTAAAACCACCATAGAGTAAAATCAAGCACACTAAGTAGGTAATTAAGGGCCTAAGAGTTCTAAGCGAAAAGAGAATTTTTCGTACAGTCCATTTTTAAACAGATAAATTTTGGACTGCCAAATATACTACAGTACTGTGTATTAGTGAACACAGTATTAGAAATATCTGTGTAGCTCAAAAATGGATTGCATATTGAAGAAAAGAGCCAAACAAGGCCTTATGGTGACATCACCTTGATGACATCACCTTATCCATTAATTATGACATCATTTTGGAATTAAGAAAAATTTGGAAAGTAATTAGGAAGATTCTAGACACTTCATGGCCGGCCACCTTGCATGCAATTTGTGCAAAATCTTGTTTCTTGAGGGACTAATTTAGCAATTTTGCAAAGTTTCAAATGCCTATAAATAGGGGTGCATTTTATTCAAAAAAAAATCAGAAAATTTGGAGAGGTTCTGCCCATTTTCCAGCTCCAAAAACCGCCCTTAATCAGCCAAGAAAAACAAAACAAAAACCAAAATCCAAGTGTGGGAATTAGTGGTGAAGTTCGGATTTCACCTAGGAACCAAGAGGAAAAAGCTGAAAAATTTTTGGAGAACCATTTTGGCCAAGGGGGCCGGTTGTGGGTGAGCTGAAAAGGAAGAAAAAAAACTGATTGGGAACAAGGGGGAGTGGTCAGATTTTTGGTGAAAATCAGCAGCCAAAAGAAACCAAAACTTTCGGGTAGGCTAGGGGGAGGCCGAATTCACCAAGGAGCCAAGGAAAGGAGAAAATTCTTGGAACCAAACCCTAACCATTCTTAGGGTCAAGAAAGGTAATCTCCCATGGCCTTAAGCTTTTTCAATTTGGTTCAATTTGAAATTTAATTGTATTTCAAGTTGTCAAATTGTATGAGCATAAGCTCAATTTTTACTAATTGCTTTAGTTTAGGAAGTTAGATATGTGCTTGATTAGGACTTAAGGGTGGTTTGAATTTATTAAGTTTTGCATGATTTAATTGATGCTTGATTTAATTATGTGGTATGTATGTTAGCTGCTGCCTAGGGTTATATGTCCCCTAAGTGAATTTAAGTTGAGCTAGAATGGTTAAAAAGGTTGCATGGCTAATGTAGATCAAATTATGCAACTTTGGAAATTAAGCATACCCTAGAATTCTAGAAAAGAATAATGGGTTGCATGGCTGAATTTTTAAATGTGTTTAAAGAAAATGTACGTTAGAAAAAGCGATGTGTGTTGATGTTAAGCTCCCGCTGTGGTCGGTTGAGGTAGTGTGCGCGATTAGGACGTAAAACAAAAATCGAAACCGAAAACTGCCATTTCGGGTAGAAATTGGCCAGTCTCGGGAAAATCAGATTTTTGAGGCCTTTAGAGGCCGATTTTGGAAAAAGTTAAAACACAAAAGTTGTTCAGAACAGTTTTTCCTAGAGGGCCACGCGAATGGATTTGAAAAATGAGGCTCCAACGTCCTCAGTTTTTACAAAAATCCGAGGCTAATCTGCTCAGACCTAGTCTGCACGTCCAGTAAGTTTCAAATTAAAACTGACAAGAATCCAAGCAGAACTGGGTTTTTCTTAAAACATGAAAGTTTTAGAATTTTTCAAGAGCAAGAACTTTCGTGAAGACAAGTTTTTCAAAATCAGTCTGGATTTTTAAATACAACCTGAACTATGAAAACTGTGCAGAGAGCAAGAAATTTCTGCACAGGATCTTCTAAAACAAAACAGAAAAACTGTATTTTTCACAAAACCCATTGTTTTGATTGCTAAAACTGTTCCAATGGTAGTTTTCATCCCTTAACAATTTATAAAACGTACTCATAAATTTTTAAGGATTTTTGAAAGAAAAACCTAAGTTTTCTAAAAAAAACAAAGCAAGAAAGGATTTTAACCAAGTTATTGGTTTGGGCCCAAAACCCAAAGGTTTTCCAACGTAAGCCAATAAAGGACTAAGCCTTTTGATTTCAACCCTTATCTCGAGAGTTATTTACGGGATTACGAATAGTAATCCGTTTACGATATTTTTCCAAGATAATGATATGGGGACATATAAGCCTAATTAAGTATGAATGTTGGTTTGGTTACCAACATTTTATAAGTACAGAATTCTTATCCTATGTCCTTATTATAACAGGAGATAACCTGCTGTTGTGTCCGGAATTAGAGCGACGTATTAGTGGACATAGTAGACGAGGTAAGTACAAACCTCACCTACAGTATGGAAAATAGTAATCTATTTTCAAGTATATGACATGTTTACACTTTATGCCATGTTATGCTATGTCATGCTATGTGATGCTATGCCATGTTATGTTATGTCATGTTATGCCATGTTATGATACGATAAACCATGTTAAGTTATGTTAAACCTGTAATAATCGAAATTTTTACGAACTCACAATTTTCTTGTAAATAAGAAATTTATAGTTCGTATTATGTGTTTATGTGCAATTTTATGAAAATTATGAATATTAATACAAAATTCATGATTTTATCAGTATATGATTGAGTTCTCGGTAAATTAATTACGAGACTTCATGATAGGCATTTTAAGTAAAAAGGTATGACGAAATTTCATGAATTCATGATAGTCAAATTTTGACAAGAGAGTCAAGGATTGACAAGAAAGTCAATGGTTGACCCGAAAAATCGAAAATGAGGCGGTACGGTTAAATATTTTTCAGTATAAAAATTGTACCGTGTAAAAGCCATTTTTACGGATAAAATGGTATGTTTAAGATTCAAAAACCACCATAGAAAATCAAGCACATTAGTTAGGTTATCTTTGGCCAAGAAGTTTGATTGTATAAGAAAATTTTTATACAGTCCATTTCTACACAGATGAATTTTGTACTGCAGTTTAAAATAACAGTACTAAATTGTACTGTGTATTAGTGAATCCAGTATTGGAAATACCTGTGTTAACTTAAAAATGGACTGTACAATAGCAAAAGAGCCAAACAAGGCCTAAAGGTGGATGACATCACCTTACTTTTTGAAAATGACATCATTTCTTCCATTTAAGTAAATTGCCAAAATTTTTCCCTTGTTCCACAAGGCTTTGGCCGGCCACCTCACCTCCATTTTGTGCAAAAATGTTAGTTTTGAAGGACTAAACTAGCAATTTTGCAAAGTTTCAAATGCCTATAAATAGGTGAAGCCATAATTCAAAAAAATTGGAGAAAAGCAACCAAACCCTTGCCAATTTTTCTTCACCAAAAACCGAGAGTGAGAAGGAAGGAGAGAAAGGAAATTTTGCCAAAACCAAGAGTGATTAGAGCTTAGGGTGGTCGGATTTTGTGTGGAGAGCAAGCAAGAAAAAGTTGGAAAAATTTTGGTTACCCATTTCTTGAACTAGGGCCGGTTGTAGGAACCAAGGGGAAAGCCAAGTGGTAACCGGATTTTTTAGCTCGTGTGGCCGGAAATTTTGAGCAATTTGGTAGCCGGATTTTAGGGCAAGGAAGGCTGAAATTTTGGAAACCAACTCAAGCCAAAGGCCGGCTGTTGGAGGAAGAGAAAGGGAGGAAAAACCAAGCCAAATCTTGAACCAAATTGAGGTATAATTCCTTGAACCCCTAAGCTTTTCATTTAAATTTCATTTGGAGAAATTTAAATGTATTTTGGCTATTGGTTGTATTGAGCATAAGCTCACTTCATTCTCTGCCATAGCTTAGAATTATAGATTATGTGCTTGATTGATTAGGTTTTATGGTTGGTGGTTTTATATGCATGCTTTGTGTTTGATTGAATGCTTAGGGTTTTGCATGGTTATGAATGTTGTTCAAATTGGCTTGCATGTTGAATATTGAACGTTAGAAACCGCTGCATGATTGATATTAGGCTCCCGCGGTGGCTGGTCGAGCTAGATTCCACGTCTAGGACGTAAAACGAATTCTAAACCGAAAAACTGCCAGGCTCGGGTGGATCCTGACCAGTTTTACGGCAAGCCGATTTTGAGGCCTTTTGAGGCCGAATTAGGCAAAACTTAAAACACAAAAGTTGTTCAGAACAGTTTTTCCTAGAGGGCAACGTGGACGGATTTGCAAAATGAGGCTCCAATGGCCTCCGTTTTTACGAAAATCCGAGACTAAACTGCCCAGACCTAGTTTACACGACCAGTGGGTTTCAAATTAAAACTGGTACGAATCCAAGCAGAACTGGGTTTTTCTTAAAACATGAAAGTTTTAGAATTTCTCAAGAGCAAGAACTTTCGTGAAGACAAGTTTTTCAAATTCCATTTGGATTTTAAATACAACCTGAACTATAAAAACTGTGCAGAGAACAAGAAATTCCTGTACAGGATTTTCTACAAACATACAGAAAAACTGTATTTCTACATCAACATTTCCTGTTTTGACTATGAAAACTATTTCAAAAGCAGTTTTCAGCCTTAAATGAGTTTTATAAAGTTTTACTTTGAAAACCTCGAATTTTGAAGTAAAACAAAAGATTTTCTAGCCAATTTTCCAAATTGGATTTAAAAGCTAAAGTGTAGTAACAAGTTGTTAACGGATGATAACCGGGAAAGATACCCGAGTTACTAAAGATTAGGCCCAATAATAGGAATAGTAACTTGATACTAATCATACGTACATGAGTTTAATACCCGAGGTTACCTCAAGTAACCTAACAAGTAATGGATCAAGTTTGGTTAACCACAAACTCTAGGGTTACGATTAGTAACCTAGTAATGATCAAGACCGGTGTGGGGGGGGACATATAATTAGAATATTGAACAGGTTACCAATATCTTATAGGATCCTTATCCTATGTTCTTTTTAATAGCAGGAGGTAACCTGCGGTTGCAATCTGAGTTAAAGCAACGAAACCCCAGACATAGTATCTCAGGCAAGTATCGAACCTCACCTACAGTATGAAAATAGTAAATACTATTTTCATATATGCTATGTTAAAATGTACATGCTATGTTGTATGATGTTAAATGATGTTATGTGATGATATGCTATAACATGTTACATATTATGCCATGTTTTCTAAAATGTCATGGTTTTAAAAATGTCATGTTTTCAAGAATGCCATGATATGGCAAATGTTAAAGTTTGAATATGACATAGTGACATCATGAAGCATGTTCACTAATGTTAAATCATATGGTAAGATAATCAAGGAAGGTGTCGTACCAACCTCCCGTGATCGAGGAGGATACATGTTTAAAACCAGTTGTGACATTTACCTCTCGTTGATGCGTGAGGGTCACGTTTTAATTCCCAGAATTGTTAGGGCCTTGCAAACCCTAGCTTTGTCTGGAGGCCGCGCGCTTTCGGTACGTACACTATGGGCCCACATGTTGAGACAAGATAAGTTAAAGATTGAGTCTAAAATGAAGCATAAAACTTTCAATCAATCATAAATGACTCATGCATAAGTTACATGATGATTGACATGTTTTAAGATGATTAAATTATTTTTGTGAGATTATGTTTGTACTTGCTGGGCGAAAGCTCACTCTTATATTTCATACTGTAGGTAAAAAGCCTGCAATTTAAGTGGTGGGCTATGCAGACGATGCGGCGAGTGAAGGGCGGTGTGGGATACCACTACGCATGATTTTCCGCATTCGATGTTAAGAAAATATTTTAATATTCTAAAGTAAATTATGTTTTGTTATATGTATGAAGTTTGAAGACACGAGAAGGTATTCTCAGTTTAATATATATATATATATATGGGTGACATATTATTCTCCACAAGATAATTTATGTGAATATGTTTTAAAGAAAAAAAAAATTTCTCTCAAATTTTCAAGTAAAGAACAAGTATGTATGGTGTTGACCTGGCTTGGGAAGTCGGGGCGTCACAGTTTGGTATCAGAGCGGTATCCTGCCAGCCTACTTCACTTCGCCTCACATCGCTTCTGCAACGGCCCAAGTAAGTTATGTTATTTTTTTACGATTAGAGTTAAGATTTTATATGCATAGTAAGTATCTGTCTTCGATGGCCATGCTGGAGAATATTGGATACAAGGATGACGTTGGGTGGTGTCTTAGCTTGGTGGTAGCAACTAGGTGACGTACGGAAATGATGGGAAAGTTTTATATCTTCCCCAAATGTTATGGTTATGTACTCCTGTTGTGAAGGAGATACGAACGAGAACATGATGAATTCATATATGTTCATGTTATGCTTTTATATGGAATGAAGATTATGGTTCTATATAAAAGGCATGATTTCAAGAAACTGAATTTATTTCCTTATTTCCGTACAGAACCATGCCACCAAAGCGTAGAAGAGTACCGACCCAGGACATCGATCTTGCAGCTCAGCTGAATGAGCTAAGGCAGATGATGTTAGCACAACAGCAGGAGATAGGAGGACTTAGAGCTCAGATAGCTCAGCAGAATCAGGGACCTCCAAATGCTGAGGTACCACCAGCACCTATGAATCAGCCTGCTGCACCGGAAGTTCCTCATGTTGACCCGGTGATTCCAGAGAATCCCATAGGCCTCGAAATACCTGTTGCGCCTGCAGCTGTGCCACCAGCGCCTCTGGTTCGAACTCCAGAAGAACTTTATGACAGATTTCGGCGAATGAAGGCACCGGAATTCGAGGGGTCTACAAACCCAATCGAGGCTGACAACTGGTTAATTGATCTCCAGGTCGCCCTAAATTTCCTCAGACTCAACGATCAGGAGAAAGTCCTTTGTGCATCATATATGTTACGAAAAGATGCTCGCCTCTGGTGGGAAACAGTTCAAATCCGGCGAGATGTTACTCAGATGACATGGGAGGACTTTGTGGAGGAGTTTAAGGGAATGTATTTCAATACTGAAGTCATGGAGGCTCAACAAGACGAGTTCGACAAGTTTCGCCAAGGAAATCTATCAGTGGCCGAAGCTGTCAGGAAGTTTGAGCAGCTAGCCCGTCTCTGCCCTCACCTCATCAGTTCTGAAAGGGACAAAGTTAGAAGAATGATGAGAATGTTCCGCTCAGATTTAGCAGTGGTAATCAGCAGTGGCCCCCATCCACCACTCACTGTTGCTGAATGTGTCAGCAGGGCAATTCGAGCTGAATATTGGGTGGGTCAGAATAAGGAGCAAAGGGCTAAGTTTTTCCAGGAGAAGAGGGAAGAGAAGGCCCAAGCTAAACAGATTCAGGCAAGACCAAGCCAAACTCCGCAACAGAAAGGTCAAGGAGGACCTTCGGGCCAGAACAACAACAACAACAGACCGTACGGCAACAACCAGCAGAAGAGAAGGTGGAATTCAGGAGGACAGGGGAATCAACAGAATTTTCCCCAAAAGAGAAATACTCCTGATAACAACAATAATCCCACTTGTCAGAAATGTGGGAGAAAGCACCCGGGAGAGTGCCGTGTTGGAAACGGTCGCTGTTTTCTTTGTGGCAAGGAAGGCCACTATGCTAGAAGCTGCAATCTTAACCCCCAGAGTCCGCAGAACCAACAGAGAGGACAGGGACCTCAACTTCATGCGGCACAGATGAAGCTCGAGGGACCCGAAATCTCCAAGGCAGGTTGGAAGCTCCAGAACCGCAAGGACGTATTTACGCCTATACAAAGGAGGATGCTCAAGCTGGACCTTCCACAGTGGTGACAGGTCAGCTTCCTTTTGCTCAACAAGATGCCTATGTGTTAATTGATTCTGGAGCTACGCATTCATTCACATCGCCTAGATTCGCTAAGAAACTAGGTAGAGCAAGTGATAGGATCGGAAAAACATTTAGGACTGCATTACCCTCCGGGGAGATTCTGTTGTCTGATTATTGGGTACGTCATGTTCCAATAATTATATGTGGTAGGGAAATGTATGTCAATTTGATCATCATTGACCTATTCGACTACGACGTCATCTTGGGAATGGATTTCTTGGGGAAGTACAATGCAGTTATCGACTGTCCACGGCGTACTGTTACGTTCAAGCCAATTGGAGCGAGGAGTTTATTTTCAGAGGATCGACTCCAAAACAGCCGAAATGTTCATTTCTGCGCTGAAGGCTAGGAAATTGTTGGCAGAAGGATGTATGGGATTTCTAGCCAACATAGTGGATAAGACGCTTGAAACCGAGAGCAGACCGGAGGAAGTACCGATAGTCAGAGAATTTATAGAGGTTTTTCCTGAAGAGTTGCCAGGACTGCCACCAGAACGAGAGATTTCCTTTGAGATTGAGTTACTTCCTGGATCAGCACCAGTATCCAAGGCTCCGTATAGGATGGCGCCTGCCGAACTTAAGGAACTGCAGATTCAGTTACAAGAGCTTCTGGATCGAGGATTCATTCGTCAGAGCTACTCGCCATGGGGAGCCCAGTTCTGTTTGTTAAAAAGAAGGACGGCACTCTTAGGATGTGCATTGACTATCGGGAATTGAACAAGATAACTATCAAGAACAAGTATCCCTTGCTCGGATCGATGATCTGTTTGATCAGCTGAGAGGAGCTTCAATTTTCTCGAAGATTGACCTGCGATCCGGATATCACCAGCTTCGAATTAGGGAAGGAGACGTTCCCAAGACAGCTTTTCGAACACGATATGGACACTACGAGTTCCTCGTTATGCCATTCGGGTTGACAAATGCTCCAGCAGCCTTTATGGACCTGATGAATCGAGTATTCAAAGATTACTTGGATAAGTTTGTTATCGTCTTTATAGATGATATCTTGATTTATTCAAGATCAAAGGAGGAGCATGAGAGCATTTAAGGATTGCTTTACAATTTTAAAGCAAAACCAGCTCTACGCTAAATTCACAAAGTGTGAATTTTGGTTGAAAAAGGTCCATTTCTTAGGACATGTGGTCTCCAAGAACGGCATATCTGTAGATCCGGCCAAGATTGAGGCAGTAAGTGAATGGCCAGCTCCGAAAAATGTCACCGAAGTACGTAGTTTCCTCGGCTTGGCGGGCTACTACCGACGTTTCGTCGAAGGATTTGCTAAAATTGCAGCGCCACTCACTGCACTTACACGGAAAGGAAAGAAGTACGAATGGACTGCAAAGTGTGAAGAGCACTTCCAAGAGCTGAAAAACAGGCTGACTCGCGCTCCGATTCTCACAATTCCAAATGTGGAAGAAGGAAACTTCGTGATATACAGCGATGCTTCTAAAATAGGATTGGGAGCCGTGCTCATGCAAAATGGAAAGGTGATCGCTTATGCTTCACGCCAGCTAAAGGATCATGAGAAGAACTACCCGACGCATGATTTGGAACTTGCGGCGGTAGTATTTGCGCTCAAAATCTGGAGGCACTACCTTTACGGCAGTAAGTGTGAAGTCTACACAGATCATCAGAGTTTGAAGTATATCTTCACACAAAAAGAGCTTAACATGAGGCAAAGAAGATGGCTCGAATTGGTGAAGGATTATGACATAGACATCCGTTACCATCCAGGGAAGGCTAACAAAGTAGCTGATGCCCTCAGTCGGAAGTCGTCTTCTTCGTTAATGTCCATGCAGTCGTTATCGAACCTCTTCAGAAGGAGCTAATAGAAGCTGGAATAGAGCTTATTACGGGAAGTTTAGCTGCCCTAACCTTCCAACCTACCATTTTAGATGGTATGAAAGAGCGACAAGAAGGAGATGCCTCGCTGCTCAGAACAAGGAACGAGTCTTGGAAGGAAACGAGACGGACTTCAACATATCGGATGAGGGCATACTCTATCGGAAAAATAGATTATGTATCCCTAACGACGACAAGTTGAAGGAACAAATCATGAAGGAAGCTCATGAGACTCCGTATTCCGTCCATCCAGGAGCTACAAAGATGTACCAAGACTTGAAGGAAAGTTTTTGGTGGCCCAGAATGAAGAATGACGTCGCTACATTCGTCAGCAAATGCCTTACATGTCAAAGGTGAAGGCAGAACACCAACGTCCGGGGGAGAGTTGCAGAAAATTTCCATCCCAGAATGGAAATGGGACCAAGTGACGATGGATTTCGTGGTTGGACTACCCCGAACTTCCAGTGGCAATGATGCTATATGGGTGATTGTTGATCGTTTGACGAAGTCTGCACACTTCATCGCCATCAAGCTTAGCTTTTCGGTGGAACAGCTGCGGAACTATACGTCACGCAGATTGTTCGCTACCATGGGATTCCAAAGACAATCATCTCTGATCGTGATGGTCGTTTCACTTCTAAGTTCTGGAGAAGTGTACATCAAGCCATGGGTACCAAGCTTACCTTTAGTACAGCTTTTCATCCTCAAACGGACGGCAATCGAGAGGACCATTCAGACCTTGGAAGACATGTTGCGAGCGTCTGTGATGGACTTCAAAGGAACTTGGGATAAAAAGCTTCCTTTGATTGAATTCTCGTACAACAACAGTTTCCAAGCTTCAATTGGAATGGCTCCTTACGAAGCTCTGTACGGAAGAAGGTGCAGATCTCCAGTCCATTG
>CM046374.1:27446108-27461926 GCA_025413025.1 Ficus hispida | reverse complement strand
CCACCGCCATCTCCTCTCCATTTGTCACCCAGCACAATTCTTGTCAGAGCTTCATGCATGACCTCAGATCGGCGAGATCAAAGACCTTCATTCTGATCTCCCACTCCATATTTGATCATTTAATTAGAGCCACACGAACTCCCAGCTCGTCGCCCGTGCTGCCGCTGCCCCGCTGCCGCCTCCACCATCATCTTCTCCACAGCAATGAAGCCACACCATGATGGAGCCAAGTTCATGTGTAAGAAGAGTAGAGAGAAAGAGAGAGAGAGGCAGATAGTGAGAGGAAGAGAGAGAGAGAGAGAGGTAGAGAATGGGTTAGTATTTTTTTAAAAACAATTTAATGGTAAATTAGTGATTTACCAATAGTTAATCACTGATTGACCGGAACATTGTGATGTTGTTTATGGTCAACCAATGATTAACTATGAGTCAATTGATGATTGATTACAAAAATTTATGAGTTATTATAGTCAATCATAATCAGTAATTGACTGATAGTCAATCAATAATGAACTAGCAATCAATCAGTAATTAACTATACAATATGATCAATCAGTAATTGACCATTTACAAATTGATTAACCATTATGAGAGGAATAAAGACATTTTATCTAATTTTAAAAACTTAAGCTTTTAACTAATTTTAAAAACTTGGAATATTTATTAATACATTTATTTAAAAAAAAGGTTATTTAGCTATAAACCCCATAAAAGTATTACTAAAAGGATCACATATACATATAAATTACAGATACTAAACACGCTAGGTAAGTTACAAAAGGGTATATATAAAAACGAATACAAATTACTAAAAAAAATAATTAAAAAAATATTATATTTCCCTAATAAATTGAGTACTATCAACTTGTCTTGTTCCTTTCCAAAAAAACAAAAAACAAAAAACAAAAAAGCAAACCAAAAAAAAACTTGTCTTGTAGGTTCCACACGCATATGAAAACAATTGTGAAAGGAAAATAAATAAATAAATAAGATAAATAGGAGAAGACTTCCTGCGGATAACTAAGTCCAAACAAATGGAGATGAGTGGAAGAGTGTCCTTGTTTATCCAATTCATAGCCCACCTGGCTATTCTGATCATCATCTTCCTCAAAACAAGCTACGCCAATAATCAGCAATCTGTCCACCGTCTTCCTGCGGCGATCTCGATAGCATCATGCCTCCTTTCCGACTTACAACCGATCCTCGAGGCTGCGGCGATGTAAGGAACGAGCTCTCTTGCGAGAACAATCTTACGTTCTTAAACTTGCCTACCCTTGAAAACAAATATTACAAGCTATTTGTTCAAGCAATCAACTACGACAACTTGACAATTCGAGTTGTCGATCCTGATCTTCAGAAGGATGATTATTGCTCCTCCATCCCTAAAATTTCTCTCACCAAAGATGACATTCTATTGGGAAACGGATTCGAAACAAAAATCAAGTATAATCGCGGTCGTCACGGTTGTTGGTCACTGGAGTTCGCGCGCGATTACGATCTCACAGAGACGGCAATATTTTTGACGTGTGAAAAGCCGATGAATGGTTCTCGTCTTCATCATTATGTAGACAGAACGCCTTATTGTGCCGGTAACAATTATGTTTTTTCCGAATCCAAAAGGCTATACTCTTATATTGTTGTCAATGGCAATCTAAGTTTTTCGGATTTGGAGGAATCGTGCCACGTCGACATGATGACTTTGATATCAAGAAGGACAGGCAGAGAGGAAATGATCAACGGAAGTGCCTACAGAGATATTCACAATGAACTTGTTTACGGGTTCGAACTTTCATGGTTACCCAGCTACGAAATGGAAAGTGATGAAAACAAATTCTTCGGGACTTGCTTCCGGGAAAGTTGTGAAAACAAATACTCGGGGACTTGCTACATCGATCAAGATTTCAACAAGGTTCAATGCCTCATCCATTGCGGTAAGGCTTGATTTCGTTATTTTATTTGTTTCTTTATTATTGTTGTTGTTGATATTATTATTATTAGCGAATTAGAGGTAAATAGCCTTTTTTTTTAAAGAAGTTTTTTCAATAAATGACTAATGATTTTGAAAATTAGTTGAAAGATTTTTTTTTTTTAAACGGTCAATCAATTTCTTAAATAATTAATCCCTAATTGGTCACATAATATTATTAATTTAATAAATTAGTGATTGATCATAGTTAACCATTGATTGACCATAAAGTAACTCACTAATTTTCAAGTCAATCATTAATTGATCATGATCAATTACTGGTTGATTAAATCTGAAAAAATAACATTATAGAAAAAAAAAAAAAAAAAAAACAAATTCAGTCATCTATTAGATTGAGTAATCAAAATAGATCGCCTAGCCTATTTTTCCTTCTTGTTGTTATTGTTGTTGCTGTTGCTGTTGCAAGGATTCTGTTAGAATATAAACTTTGTAACGCCCCCAAAATCTACGTAGGGCCAACTACGTAAAAGTGGGTCGTTACCACACTTGCTTAACTTAAATCATTGTTTACCGAAAATTTCAGGATAAAATTTTTTTTTTCTTTAAACTTTAAAACTTTAAGTTTCGAGTTAAAAATCATAACTCGAAACTAAACTTGAATTAACTTGTACTGACGGGTAAACTTCATCATGTCTACCCCTTTTACTTGTTATGCCGATTATAAGGTTACCATGACTTTTTAAATCGGACCTTGGAAACATTACATCACATCCATATACAACATCATACTTAAAAACATTTGCGGAAAATATTGCGTAGTGGTATCCCACACCGCCCTTCACTCGCTGCATCGTCTCCATGGCCCATCAAGTAATGCTGCAGGCGTCTTACCTACAGTATGAAATATACAAATGAGCTTTCGCCCAGCAAGTACAAACATGATCTCACAAAAAAAATCTTTTCAAACATCAAGTAACATATCAATCATCATGTAGTTTATGCATGATCCGATTATGTCCAATTATAAATCTTTAGGCACTTTTACTCATTATCTTGATTACATGTGGCCCCTAGTGTCCGTACCAAAAGCGCGCAGCCTCCAGACAAAGCTAGGGTTTGCAAGGCCCTAACAGTTCTGGGAATTATAACTTGACCCTTCTCGATCACGGAAGGTAAATGTCACAACTGAAACCTCTAGCCTCCTCGATCACGGGAGGTTGGTACGACACCTTACTTGATTTATCTTACCATGTGGTTCAATATTAGTGAACATGCTTCATGATGTCACAAGGTCAAATCCAAACTTAACATTTGCCATATCATGGCATTCTTGAAAACATGACATTTTTAAAACCATGACATTTTAGAAAACATGGCATAATATGTAACATGTCATAGCATCACATCATTACATGGCATCTCATATCATAACATAGCATAGCATCACATAGCATAGCATTATAACATAGCATAGCATTATAGCATAGCATAACATAGCATAGCATGTATACTTGGAAAATATCTTTTATTATTTTCCATACTGTAGGTGAGGTTTGTACTTACCTCTTTTACTATGTCCTACGTAAAGCTGCTCCTCTTCCGGGTAGCCGCAGGCTTCCTCCTGCTTGATGAAGGACATAGGTAAGGGTCTAATTAGTATTGTGGAATGTTGGTGACCATACCAACATGCCCACGAAATTCTAGCTGTAAGTCTCCCTTATAACTTATGATGACTTACTTGGTTACTTAAGGTAACCTTGGGTATTAATCCCAATCATATATGAATAGGGTTAGGTATCATCCTAACCTTGGCCTATGCCTTGTCATTTTTAATTTTAATCCTTTTTGGGTTTTAAGATCAAACTCAATTTTTTTTTTATACCTTGTTGGGTTACCTTGAGTAACCCTTGAGGTAGTCAAACTTAGTTCAATTATCCTAAGTCAACTTTGGGCTTTGGGCTTCATCCCGTAACTCGGGTATCCTTCCCGGTTACCGTCCATCATTGTTTTGTTACCAAAAGTAAGATAACTTTTGAATCCAAAAACTTGTTTTTCTCTTTGCTTTGGAAAAACTTAGTTCTCTTTGTTCAAAAATTCTAGTTTAACTTTGAAAAATTGTAATTCTTTGAGAAAGGTTTGTAAAAATTATTAACTGTTGAAAACTGCCTTTGGAGTAGTTTCCCACAGTCAAAACATTGGTGTTGGTGCAAAAATACAGTTTTCCTGTACTGTTTTAGAAAATCCTGTGCAGGAATTTCTTGTTTCCTGCACACTCTTTAGAAATCCGTGTCAGTTTAAAAATCCATTCCGATTTTGAAAAACTTGTCTTCACGAAAGTTTTAGATCTTGAAAAATCCTAAAACTTTCGTGTTTTACGAAAAGTCCAGTTCTGCTTAGATTCGTACCAGTTTTAATTTGAAACTGGCTGACCCTGTAAACTGGGTCTGGGCAAACTAGCCACGGGTTTTTGTAAAAACGGAGGCCATTGGAGCCTCAATTTGAAAAACGGTCCGCGTTGCCCTCTAGGAAAACCCTTATCTACAACTTTGTAGTTTTGAGTTTCTTCAAATTCGGCCTCTAAGGGCCTCAAAATACCATTTCCAGAACACTGCCCAGTCTTGACCCGAGACTGGCAGTTTCGGTTCTTAATTTCGTTTTACGTCCTAAAACGTGCACGCTACCTCAACCGAACTCAGCGGGAGCCTAAAGTCACACATGCAATCGTTTCTAACGTTCCAATCCATCATGCATCTAACATGCACCCTAACATTCAATCAAGCATAAACATAACCAAACCACAATTGAGACCTTAGCACCCTAATCATGCACATAACTTATTGCATGGCATAAGAAAATGAGCTTATGCTCTTACATCCCAAACATGGAAATACACTTAAATTTCCCAAATTTAAGCTCAAATTAGAAAGGTTAAGGTCATAAGGTTTACCTCTAGGGTTTGGAAGTTGGTTCACAAGCTTGGATTCCAATTTTCTCTCCCTTTTTCCTTGGCTCCACACAACCGGCCTCCCCTCCAATTGGGTTCCAAAAATTTTGGCCAATTAAATTGAGCCTCACACACTCACATAAGGTCTGGCCATTACCAAAAATCCAGCCAACCATTTTTTTTTTCTTCCTAGGGTCGGTTTTGGTGGAGAAAATGGGTGAGGGAAAATTTTGCCATAGTTTGGCTTGTTTTTCTAATTTTTTTGAGCTGAAATCCGCCCCCCCTTGGCCCTATTTATAGCTGATTTTGAACTTTCAAAATTGCTAAAAAGTCCTTGAATTTGGATTTAATTATTTTTCCAAAATTGCACTTTAGTCCTTGAAGCAAAAATATTGCACTTTGACCCCTACAAGTGTTGGCTGGCCATTGGTTGCCTTGGAGCCCAAGTTTTGCTTACCTCATCATGATGACATCATCTTGATGACATCATGTGCTTACCTCATGCTTACATCATCATTTTTCTCCAAAATTACACTTTTGCCCCAAAAGACAAAATATTTACAATTTGACCTTCCAAGTGGCATGTTGGCCGGCCATCACCTTGTTCTCCAAGCAAATGATGACATCATTTTGATGACATCATCTTGATGACATCACTTCGCTTACATCATCAATTTTCCAAAATTTGTACTTTTGCCCCAAAAGTGAAAATTTTTACAAAAATGCCCCCTAGGTGGCCGGCCATTATGGTGCTTAGGTGGCAAAGATTTCTTTCCACAATTTCCTTAAATCAAAATGATGTCATAATTCTAAGATAGGGTGATGTCACCATAAGGCCTTGTTTGGCTACTTTTTGAAAAAGCAGTCCAATCTTAATCTAACACAGATAAATCCAATACTGTGTTCACTAATACACAGTACAATTCAGTACTGTTATACTTGACTGCAGTCCAAAATTTATCTGCGTAAAAATGGACTGTAAAAATTTTCTTCTTATTTCTGAAAGTCATTAGGACTTTGATATCCAACTTAGTGTGCTTGATTTTTCTAGGGTGGTCTCAAAGCTTATTCCAGCTATCTTGTCCAAAAAGATAATTTTCGCAGTATATTTCTCATACTGCTTATCCTATTATGGTACAGTCATACCTTTGACTGTTCTTGGTCAACTTTGACTTTTGGTCAAACTTTGACCAACATGAAATCATGAATTTGTCATGCCGTTTTCCTTAAAACGCCTTATACTTGGCTAAGTAATCTATCGTTGAGTCTCGTAGCTAGTTAACCGAGAGCTCAAACTTATACTGTTATTTCATTCCAATCTTGATCCAGACTTAGGTTTCCTTGTTTCTAAGGAAATCTAGAGTCATCAAAATTTCGGATATTACAAACATATAGTTGGTTTACCTCTTAACAACTTAAATTTTGAGATGAATTGATAAAATAAGATGACTTGAGAGTGAGAGTTCATGAGTTCGAATCCCTGTTCAATTGCACTCTTTAACACTTTTATTATGATTTGCGTGTTCCCAAATACTATGAATCTTTTATACTGTTGCTATTATTGTTATTATATATATTGGCAACAGATAATGATAAAATAAAAATATGAGCTGAGCTCATATGGGTGGGAACTTTGTGTTCTCAAAGGATATCAAGGGTTCGAACCTTGGTATCAACAACCTCAGCTCATATAATTGGGAACTTTGTGTTCTCAAAGGATATCAAGGGTTCGAACCTTGGTATCAACAACCTTCGGGTGCAAGCTTCCACGCCCCCCGGGACGGGTTGGGGAGTTTGGGCTGCAGCCCTGTTGACCGGCCCAGCACCACCTGTGCCCTCCGGGGAGAGCCAAAGGCCTTCTGTGCCCCCGCGGGGAGAGCGCCTACAGGCTGAAAGCGGGTCAAGCCTGAGTGCCTCAACAATAATTCAATGACTTTTTTCTTCTTCTGCTTCTTATTTCACCGTACTCTTGTTTGTTGCAGGCTACCCCGTGAAAGTACAAGCATTCCTTGGTAAGACCTTTTACTTAATGAGCACATCCCTGATTTTTAGTGACCAAAACATGATGATAATGTTAAAGGGAATAAAGAGTGCATTTATAGAAATTTGAATTCAAGATCTCTCGCTCTAATATTAATTTACCAATCCATCTCAAAAACTTATATTAATATGAATAAATTTTTATATTCTAGCAGTTGCACTTTGTTTGGTTAGAGGGAATGAAAAAGGGAGGGAGAGAAAACATTCAAGGGATTATTTTATCTTGATATGATGAAAGAAAATTGTTTATCAACTAAATAACTATTTCAATAATTATTTAAGCTTGTATGTGGTTCACCCGTTGAAGATTGAATTTTTAACTTAGAATTATTGACTTTTCAAAAACTAATTATAATTTTTGTTGATTTTTTAGAAAAAGACAAAAATAGAGATAAAAATGTACAATTTCTTTAGAGTTAAGTTAAATATCAAACGAAGTATAAGAGGTTTTTTTTAGTTTCAAACGGGGACAAAATGGTAGTTTACTATTTTTTAAAGTAGAACAAGATCTCTTCCCTTCAAAAAAATCTCTCCACCTTAAAGGGTTAAGAAATGATAGCTAGCAAGGACCTTTGGATCGTTTTACTTCTCCACAATTTTTTTTCTTTCCTTTACTGTTCTCTCCTACGAAGCAACCTACAATTCTATTTTTCTCTTGAAAAACCTTACGTTATTTGTTTCCTTCTCACTTTTCATCTCCATCAAACATGGCATTAAAGACGGGAAAAGTGACCCATGAGGTCTTAATCTGCAACTTTGCGCTATTAGCACTGCACTCGGACCAACTAAGCTAAGAGGATAATAATAAGCCACGGATAGGTTGAAAACAAGAAGGAAAAATTTTTTCTACATTTAAAACATTTGCTTTCTCAAGTCTTATTCAATTCTTTAATTAAGTGTTGGAACTAATATTTGTCTCCAATAAGGCAGAATGTTAGACAACAAAATTATTATTGGCCCATCTCATTTTAGTTTAAGTTTTTGGGATAGATTGATAAATTCATAGTAGCTAATCTCAGTTATTCTCTCTTTTTATGTTGGAAAAAAGAAATTTCGTGACTTTAACAAGCTTTAAGAAAAGTTCGCTAGGACAAAATGATGTTCTTTCACAAAGACTGCAAATATATACCGTACATATCACGTCCGTATACACAACACACATGCAAGGTACATGTACAGTTGGTTCTTGAGGTTCTCTAAATAAATTGCTCATGATGTTTTCCTTGTCAATGTGCAGAGATATTCGCAGCACAGAGACTGGTGGGTACCATTCTTGTGATTGCCTTCCTAATCTATAAGTGGCGAAGGCGGCATCTATCTGTGTATGATGACATTGAAGAATTTCTCCAAAGTTATGGTGATTTCATGCCTGTAAGATACTCTTCTTGGGACATAAGAAAGATGTCCGCAGGCTTCAAAGAAAAATTGGGCGAAGGAGGCTTCGGCTCTGTGTATAAGGGAAAGCTATCAAATGGCCGCCTTGTAGCAATCAAAGTGTTGGGTGAGTCCAAGGCGCACGGGCAAGATTTCATTAATGAGGTTTCTACCATTGGAAGGATACACCATGTTAACATCATGCAACTAGTCGGTTTCTATGTTGAGGGTTCAAACCGAGCTCTTGTTTACGATTTCATGCCTAATGGTTCTCTTGATAAGCATATTTTCCCCAAATTAGAAGGAGTAGCTAAGTCCTTATGTTCTAAAGAAATATTTGAGATCTCACTTGGCGTTGCTTGTGGTATAGAGTATCTTCATCGAGGGTGTGACATGCAAATTCTTCATTTTGATATCAAGCCTCACAACATTCTTCTGGATGAGAACTTTATTCCGAAGATTTCAGATTTTGGACTAGCAAGGTTGTGCCCGGTTGAAAATAGCCTAGTGTCTTTAACAGGAGCAAGGGGAACTTTGGGATACATAGCTCCAGAGTTGTTTTATAAGAATATTGGAGGAGTCTCTTACAAAGCTGATGTTTATAGTTTTGGAATGTTGTTGATGGAAATGGCAAATAAGAGAAAAAATTTAAATGCAAGTGCTGAGAATTCAAGTCAAGCTTACTTTCCTTTATGGATATATGATCAATACACAAAAGGAATAGACATAGAAGTAGAAGATTCCATGGAGGAAGAATCAAAAACAATGAAGAAGATGATCATAGTAGCATTGTGGTGCATACAATTGAAGCCTTGTGATCGCCCTTCAATGAACAAAGTCATAGAAATGCTTGAAGGGGAAGTTGAATCCCTACAAATGCCTCCAAAGCCTTACCTATATCCGCCAGAGCAAGAACACGAGAAGCATAATGTTGAGGCTGCTGGGGAGACATCAACGATATCAGAAGAGGGCTCTCAAGAATCGAGTTTGATCTCAAATGCTCAGTAAAATCTTATATTTGTATATGATAGCCATCAATTTATGAATTTTCTCTAGAGATAAGTAACATTGCAATAATAGTCCTTATCTGTATTTTCAGCAGGAATTTATATCTTCGTATCCTTAGTTTGCTTTGTGTCTATGCTTATCACATTTTTCCAAAATTTGAAATTTAAAGTAGCGATCGTTTCCCATCTTCCATGATACCTACTTCTTGAGTTAACTTCTATTAATTTGGGAATTAGAGAATTCTTGAAATATTAGCTCTTCATTATTCTGAAGCCTTCTGATCGCCCTTCGATGAACAAAGCCATTGAAATGATCGAAGGGAAAAAATCTTAGGCCAACACTCAGTGGCAAAATGTTAGAGGAAAAAAAGTACATATTTACTTAAAAAGTTTACTAGTTACGGAGTATGCTACCATATTTGTGAAACTCCAAAAAACAAAATTTTTGGATCGTGGACCACTAAGTAGTGATGTCAAGGTTGACCACGTAAATATTATATATATATATATATATATATATATTTAGTATCTAATAGCATGATCCTATATCTAGTAAGAAATCCCCAAGAGCACTCCTGATTCCAGATTGAAGAAGATCAACCATATATTTAGCATTGCATTCAAACCGGAGAAAATTCCAATTGAAATTGAATAGAAAAATGAAAAATCAATCATCGTGATGGTACAAAGTAATTGAACCTCCAAAGCAAATATGCCCCTAGGCTTAGAATTTTTTTTTTTTACAGAAACCTCTATAGGTTTAATTTTCAATATCGTGTCAAACCGATTATACTTAAATGAGTCTCTAATCCTCCATGGCTAATGCCTCTACTTTCTACCATAAACTTCCATACGCCCTCAGTGATTATCGTCCTTGTACCTCTATACCCTCCTTGAGGATTGTCGTGTCTGTACCCCTATGTCCATATGCCCTCCCTCAACAATTGTCATCCTTGTGCCTCTATGTCTTCCCTCGACGATTTCCATTGCAGCACCCTTGCATCTTCTTTGAAAACTGCCATCCATGCACTTCTGCGCCCTCATTCGTGAAATTCTATCCCACTTCTCTATCTTCATTTTCGTAGAAAATAAAAAGAAAAAACTCATATTCTCCTCACTCATACCAAGTCCTTCTATTATGGTCCAAGATTTTGATCCCTCCTGTTGGAGTTCCACCTCTTGCGGTGGCATTATAGAGAAAGTTAACATGTTTTTATACAGTTAACCTTTGTTTATAGTTTTTATGTATCTTGATTTAATAATATTAACTAATCTTGATAACTTATCTGATTATGTAATGCCTAGAAATGATTAAGATCTTTCAACTCCAAGAAACGCCGTGTTTGGAGAGGAAATCAACAATTATGAACTTGCTCTAAAAGAAGTGGAGATCGTAATTTCAAAGTTTTATGATAAGCTGGAGGGATTTAATAATTTGAAGAGAGAAAATGCTATTGAATCGGAAAAAAAAAAAAAAGACAAAAACAAAAAACAAAAAACAAAAAACAAAAACAAAACAGTAGCTATAAACATCATGTTGTAAAGGGAAAATTTTTCAAGATATACAAGTGAAACTACTTTTCGGTTGGGTTCGTTTACCATTTCAAAGATGTTAATTTTTTTATAATTATTTTCTATTTTTATTTTTAGGGAAATTTCTATTTTTATTTGATTTTCTGTTAAAGTTGGGTTCTAAACTTTATTTTTATTTTTAATATTTTTGTCATTCTATTAAAATTTCGTGGGGAGTAAGCTCCTCTCCATGTACATTAAAAAGAATGGAAATTTATCTGATTATGTAATTGGAATTTATTATATACGAGAGTTTATTTATAGTATATACAATTCGGTATTTATAAACACAGTATTGAACCACGTCAGACCTCTCTCTTCTCTTCTTCCTTTTATTTCCTCCTTTTTTTTTTTTTAATTACTCTTAACAATGAAACTCATTGCAAGTTGATTTTGGCAGTTTGAATTTTCTTAATCGAGATTTGACATCTTTGAGGTTGATCGCCTTGATCCCGATCTAGAGTTATCTATAATTCACTATGTCTAGCCACACAAGTCATAATCGTTTAGAAGAAATGGTTAGTACAAGTACTATCTCAAGCACGACATTTCCACCAATGCTGTATTTGTATACTAAAAAAATAAAAATAAAAATAAAAAAAGATGTTATTCTCATCTATACCCCTTAATTTATGAGTTATTTTTACTTTGCTTTTTTTTTTTTTAATTTTAAAAACTCCTATTTTGCCCCTAGAACTTTGAACTAGTCCCACTTAATAATTTGTTAGAATTTCAATTAAAAACAAACATAAAAAAGTTACTTAAATGTAGTAAATATTGTCTGTTTTAACCAAAGTTTAGTAAAATGGTTCATGAGCAAAAGTGGGAGTTTTTACATTTCAGGTAGTAAAATAGGAATGAATCTAAAGCTCAGGGGGCATTGATAAAAATAACTCAAATGAAAAAAAATAAAAAAATAAAAAATAAAAATAAAAAAGAAGAAGAAAGTCCATCGTCTTTTGTAAATTTCCAGCACACTTTGTTAGACTCTCGTGAGTTTTCTTTTGACCATGATTGTGGATCTTACAGAAACCCCCTTCATCCAGTAAAGATAAAATTAAATTGAAGAAGTCTAGGGAAAATTCTGGCTATTTCGGAAATGGCGATAATTTCTCTTTGCCTTTTTATCTTGCTAGTAAATATTGCTATAGCAGCATGCCATGATGTTTGCCTAAAATCATCATGGTGTGGGACACAACTGACACCCACGATCAGTTTCCCTTTCCGACTCAGAGACAGTCAGCCTAACCACTGTGGCTGCACTGGTTTTGATCTATCGTGCTCTAGTACTGACGAGACGGTGCTGCAGCTGCCATTTACTCGAATCAAATTGTATGTAACTAGTATAGATTACCATGCACAAAAAATTGGAGTACATATCCCAGATGATCAATGGTCTAAGACAAAACCAAGTTTAGTATCCATCAATCTGTCAAGTTCTCCTTTCCGATTCACTTATGGGTTCTCACGCGTTACGCTGCTGAATTGCTCTGCTCAACGATCTAGCTCAGGCATGCCCTGCCTTATGGGTGGGCATAGCTATAATATTTGTGCCATTCTTTCCAAGTGCCACATTGAGGACTACCGGCAGGTCATTTCTTGCACCAAGATGTACGAGTTCAACGCACCAGTTGATCCTGATGACACGAGCAAACTCATGGGTCCATATTCACTGACGTGGTCAAGGCAATGCGAAGAGAAAAATGGCAACAAGGATGAATCCGATTGCGTAGATGGATTCAAACAAAGAAAAGGTAAGAATTTTATTACTTATATGGATCCCCAAGCTCATAATATTTTGAAGAACCATAAAGTTTTCCATTCCAATATTTCATCTGATCAAAGAAGTTGATTTTTGAAACGTCTATTAATGTAGGTTAGCCAAAATGTAAGGCAGTTTCATGAATTCAATAAATCTATGTTAACCTGGCGCCTCTAAAACGTAGAACTTATATGTTTGACACGGAAAATCTTTTGTCATATGTTAATTGACTAAATTTTGTTGCCTAATTTCCAGGCCGGATCATAAAATCAATAGTGATCGCAGGTGAGTGGAGCACACATTTTAAGCCTTTTATGATTACGTCGGAAGTCATTAAACAGAGTTTTGTGCACTGGATGCTGATCTTGAGTTGAACTGATCTTGTTATCTGTGCAGGTTCGATCGCAGGTTCAGTTATTCTGCTTATGGTTGCAATTCTTTATGTGCGTCGTTTGGACAAAAACACAGAAAATCGGCTTCACATTGAGAAGTTCCTCGCGGATTACAAAGCTTTTCAGCCATCAAGATATGCCTACGCAGATATTAAAAAAATAACAAATAAGTTCCAGAACAAGTTGGGAAAAGGAGCTTACGGAACAGTGTACAAAGGTAAACTTTCCAATGGCATGCTTGTCGCCGTGAAGATCCTAGATGATAGTAAAGGAAATGGGGTGGAGTTCATCAACGAAGTTGCAATAATGGGCCGAATCCACCACGTCAATCTGGCTCGCTTGGTTGGTTATTGTGCTGATGGATTAAGAAGAGCTCTTGTTTACGAGTTCTTACCAAACGGTTCGCTTGAGAAGTACATATCATCCAAGGCAAAAAATAAAAAGTGCTGTCTAAATTGGGAGAAATTGCACCAGATCGCCCTAGGCATAGCCAAGGGAATCGAGTATCTACATCAAGGCTGCGAGAAAAGGATCATTCATTTCGATATCAAACCCCACAACATTTTGCTGGACCGAAACTTCACTCCAAAAATTGCGGATTTCGGTCTGGCAAAGCTGTGTTCTAAGGACAAGAGTAATGTATCGATGTCTACAGCGAGGGGGACCATGGGATATATTGCACCGGAAGTGTTTTCAAGAAACTTTGGAAACGTATCTAACAAGTCGGATGTTTATAGTTTCGGGATCTTATTGCTTGAAATGGTAGGAGGAAGAAAGAAATATAAAAGTGGGAAAGTGGAGAATGCTGATGAAATTTACTCTCCAGAGTGTATCTATAATATGCTAGAAGAAGGAGAAGGTCTTTGGACTAAAATTCCAGGAGAGGGAGATGCCAAAATTGCAAAGATACTTGCAACGGTCGGACTTTGGTGTATCCAGTGGCATCCAATCAGCCGTCCCACCATGAACTTTGTTGTTCAAATGTTGGAAGCGGGAGAAGAACTAGCCATGCCGCCTAATCCTTTCGCTTCTGTAGGTCTGTCAAACCGAAATAACAAGACGCCGATGAATCCTATGACTCTGGAGTTGGAAACTATTGCTGAATGAGCATTGATGCTTTATGTTCACTTCCGATTAGTTCAAGAAATATGGATTTTCACTGCATTTCTTTTTTTTTTTTTTTTCTTCTTCTTCTTATTAGTTTGTTTGTATTTCTTCCAGGTGCCTTAATCATAGGCGATGTTAATTGCAATTTTATTGCTACTTTCTTTTCTTGTTGTGAAAAAACTCTTTGAAAGATCGGTATATATGACTTGAGACGGGATGATTCGATAAGGTTTTATTGAGTGCCAATTTAATTAGGATATTTTTAAACCCCTTGATGGTTGATGTTAGTTGATTCCTATAGTTCATTAAAAAAAAATAGTAGTTTTTGTCAAAATTTTTGTATTTAATAAAGAGTATTATTTTAAATCTGTTTAAATTTTTTTCTACAATGTTTACTTTCAGAATAATTTGAATTTATTATGTTTGAATTATAATTATGAAACTAAGATTCAAACATAGCCTTAGTATCACATATGTTGTTCCATACAGTTACACGACTAAAGGGATAAAGTTGATAATTAACGTTTTAAAATTCAGGATAGTGGATAAAGTTTTATAAAATTAGGAATAAGGTAAAAATGCAACCTAAGTGAAACGGAAATTATGATATTTTGTCTTTCAAATTTAGTGCCACACCATCTTTTCGATTCATTAAAGTAATAGAAGGGGTAAATTTGCTGATGTTCTAAAGTTGAGAGCAAATGATAGTTTTCATAAGTTGAGGAGCAAAGAGAAAAAATGATCTAAATTGAGGACGAATAAAAAAAGTTCCCTTTTAATTATGCCAACAATTTTCCTTCAGAAAATATACCATTTCAAACATTATAGGCATAAGTGGGAAATAATCATTTTTTTAGCATTTTTTTAAATTAATAATATCTCAAGTTTTTGTTAAATTAAGAAAATGATCGCTTTCTTAAAAATAATTAATTAATAATAGACCAATTAATCTATGAACAATCATTGATTGGCCCGTATCAATATGTGTTTTTCCTGGCTAATCAGGAGTTTAGCCCCCTCTCTTTTTTTGAATAATAATGCTAAAGACACCAATTCTAATCCCAACTTTTGAGTAACAATTTACATGATATATAACTTGTTATTCTTTAATTGGTAGATGTCTAAAATAATACCACATCAATTAATATCAATAGATTATATATACTAATAAAACACTGATAAATCATCCACATGTGAGTTAGTATTCAAAAGTTTAAACTAGAATTGATATTCATAGTACTGTTTTTTCTTAAATAGCTGTCCAAAAACTGGTCATGCCTGATTTCTATGGAAAAATAGCGCAATATTAACTAGACATTAAATTTTAGGTCTTGTACGAGATTCCATTATAACATAAAAAATAAATTAAACTTCTCGTCATTGTCACTGTTAGATTCTGATTTTATCTTCTTTTATTCTTCCTTTTATTAATTTATTTTTGAAACTTGGAGATATGAGGATTTGAACTCTGTACCTTAAGGTAGAGTCAATTGTGATAATACTCCTAGGTTATACATGCAACCACTTTATTTTTCTTTTACTAAACTTAAGTGTAGGTTTTAGTTTCTCCTCTCTATTTAATTATTAAAAAAAAATAAAAGAGTTCAAAAACTGCAAGTCAAATTTAATTATTATTATTTTTTCTTCTAAGGATAAGGTTGAGATCAAATCTATCAAAATTTCCATTTCTCGG
>CM046374.1:27424287-27446008 GCA_025413025.1 Ficus hispida | reverse complement strand
ATATATAATATATATTGGTGACATATTATTCTCCACAAGATAATTATGTGAATATGTTTTAAAGAAAAAAAAATTTCTCTCAAATTTTCAAGTAAAGAACAAGTATGTATGGTGTTGACCTGGCTTGGGAAGTCGGGGCGTCACAGTTTGTATCAGAGCGGTATCCTGCCAGCCTACTTCACTTCGCCTCACATCGCTTCTGCAACGGCCCAAGTAAGTTATGTTATTTTTTTTACGATTAGAGTTAAGATTTTATATGCATAGTAAGTATCTGTCTTCGATGGCCATGCTGGAGATATGGATACAAGGATGACGTTGGGTGGTGTCTTAGCTTGGTGGTAGCAACTAGGTGACGTACGGAAATGATGGGAAAGTTTTATATCTTCCCCAAATGTTATGGTTATGTACTCCTGTTGTGAAGGAGATACGAACGAGAACATGATGAATTCATATATGTTCATGTTATGCTTTTATGGAATGAAGATTATGGTTCTATATAAAAGGCATGATTTCAAGAAACTGAATTTATTTCCTTATTTCCGTACAGAACCATGCCACCAAAGCGTAGAAGAGTACCGACCCAGGACATCGATCTTGCAGCTCAGCTGAATGAGCTAAGGCAGATGATGTTAGCACAACAGCAGGAGATAGGAGGACTTAGAGCTCAGATAGCTCAGCAGAATCAGGGACCTCCAATGCTGAGGTACCACCAGCACCTATGAATCAGCCTGCTGCACCGGAAGTTCCTCATGTTGACCCGGTGATTCCAGAGAATCCCATAGGCCTCGAAATACCTGTTGCGCCTGCAGCTGTGCCACCAGCGCCTCTGGTTCGAACTCCAGAAGAACTTTATGACAGATTTCGGCGAATGAAGGCACCGGAATTCGAGGGTCTACAAACCCAATCGAGGCTGACAACTGGTTAATTGATCTCCAGGTCGCCCTAAATTTCCTCAGACTCAACGATCAGGAGAAAGTCCTTGTGCATCATATATGTTACGAAAAGATGCTCGCCTCTGGTGGGAAACAGTTCAAATCCGGCGAGATGTTACTCAGATGACATGGAGGACTTTGTGGAGGAGTTTAAGGAATGTATTTCAATACTGAAGTCATGGAGGCTCAACAAGACGAGTTCGACAAGTTTCGCCAAGGAAATCTATCAGTGGCCGAAGCTGTCAGAAGTTTGAGCAGCTAGCCCGTCTCTGCCCTCACCTCATCAGTTCTGAAAGGGACAAAGTTAGAAGAATGATGAGAATGTTCCGCTCAGATTTAGCAGTGGTAATCAGCAGTGGCCCCCATCCACCACTCACTGTTGCTGAATGTGTCAGCAGGGCAATTCGAGCTGAATATTGGTGGGTCAGAATAAGGAGCAAAGGGCTAAGTTTTTCCAGGAGAAGAGGGAAGAGAAGGCCCAAGCTAAACAGATTCAGGCAAGACCAAGCCAAACTCCGCAACAGAAAGGTCAAGGAGGACCTTCGGGCCAGAACAACAACAACAACAGACCGTACGGCAACAACCAGCAGAAGAGAAGGTGGAATTCAGGAGGACAGGGGAATCAACAGAATTTTCCCCAAAAGAGAAATACTCCTGATAACAACAATAATCCCACTTGTCAGAAATGTGGGAGAAAGCACCCGGGAGAGTGCCGTGTTGGAAACGGTCGCTGTTTTCTTTGTGGCAAGGAAGGCCACTATGCTAGAAGCTGCAATCTTAACCCCCAGAGTCCGCAGAACCAACAGAGAGGACAGGGACCTCAACTTCATGCGGCACAGATGAAGCTCGAGGGACCCGAAATCTCCCAAGGCAGGTTGGAAGCTCCAGAACCGCAAGGACGTATTTACGCCTATACAAAGGAGGATGCTCAAGCTGGACCTTCCACAGTGGTGACAGGTCAGCTTCCTTTTGCTCAACAAGATGCTATGTGTTAATTGATTCTGGAGCTACGCATTCATTCACATCGCCTAGATTCGCTAAGAAACTAGGTAGAGCAAGTGATAGGATCGGAAAAACATTTAGGACTGCATTACCCTCCGGGGAGATTCTGTTGTCTGATTATTGGGTACGTCATGTTCCAATAATTATATGTGGTAGGGAAATGTATGTCAATTTGATCATCATTGACCTATTCGACTACGACGTCATCTTGGGAATGGATTTCTTGGGGAAGTACAATGCAGTTATCGACTGTCCACGGCGTACTGTTACGTTCAAGCCAATTGGAGCGAGGAGTTTATTTTCAGAGGATCGACTCCAAAACAGCCGAAAATGTTCATTTCTGCGCTGAAGGCTAGGAAATTGTTGGCAGAAGGATGTATGGGATTTCTAGCCAACATAGTGGATAAGACGCTTGAAACCGAGAGCAGACCGGAGGAAGTACCGATAGTCAGAGAATTTATAGAGGTTTTTCCTGAAGAGTTGCTAGGACTGCCACCAGAACGAGAGATTTCCTTTGAGATTGAGTTACTTCCTGGATCAGCACCAGTATCCAAGGCTCCGTATAGGATGGCGCCTGCCGAACTTAAGGAACTGCAGATTCAGTTACAAGAGCTTCTGGATCGAGGATTCATTCGTCAGAGCTACTCGCCATGGGGAGCCCCAGTTCTGTTTGTTAAAAAGAAGGACGGCACTCTTAGGATGTGCATTGACTATCGGGAATTGAACAAGATAACTATCAAGAACAAGTATCCCTTGCCTCGGATCGATGATCTGTTTGATCAGCTGAGAGGAGCTTCAATTTTCTCGAAGATTGACCTGCGATCCGGATATCACCAGCTTCGAATTAGGGAAGGAGACGTTCCCAAGACAGCTTTTCGAACACGATATGGACACTACGAGTTCCTCGTTATGCCATTCGGGTTGACAAATGCTCCAGCAGCCTTTATGGACCTGATGAATCGAGTATTCAAGGATTACTTGGATAATTTGTTATTGTCTTTATAGATGATATCTTGATTTATTCAAGATCAAAGGAGGAGCATGAGAAGCATTTAAGGATTGCTTTACGAATTTTAAAGCAAAACCAGCTCTACGCTAAATTCACAAAGTGTGAATTTTGGTTGAAAAAGGTCCATTTCTTAGGACATGTGGTCTCCAAGAACGGCATATCTGTAGATCCGGCCAAGATTGAGGCAGTAAGTGAATGGCCAGCTCCGAAAAATGTCACCGAAGTACGTAGTTTCCTCGGCTTGGCGGGCTACTACCGACGTTTCGTCGAAGGATTTGCTAAAATTGCAGCGCCACTCACTGCACTTACACGGAAAGGAAAGAAGTACGAATGGACTGCAAAGTGTGAAGAGCACTTCCAAGAGCTGAAAAACAGGCTGACTCGCGCTCCGATTCTCACAATTCCAAATGTGGAAGAAGGAAACTTCGTGATATACAGCGATGCTTCTAAAATAGGATTGGGAGCCGTGCTCATGCAAAATGGAAAGGTGATCGCTTATGCTTCACGCCAGCTAAAGGATCATGAGAAGAACTACCCGACGCATGATTTGGAACTTGCGGCGGTAGTATTTGCGCTCAAATCTGGAGGCACTACCTTTACGGCAGTAAGTGTGAAGTCTACACAGATCATCAGAGTTTGAAGTATATCTTCACACAAAAGAGCTTAACATGAGGCAAAGAAGATGGCTCGAATTGGTGAAGGATTATGACATAGACATCCGTTACCATCCAGGGAAGGCTAACAAAGTAGCTGATGCCCTCAGTCGGAAGTCGTCTTCTTCGTTAATGTCCATGCAGTCGTTAATCGAACCTCTTCAGAAGGAGCTAATAGAAGCTGGAATAGAGCTTATTACGGGAAGTTTAGCTGCCCTAACCTTCCAACCTACCATTTTAGATGGTATGAAAGAGCGACAAGAAGGAGATGCCTCGCTGCTCAGAACAAGGAACGAGGTCTTGGAAGGAAACGAGACGGACTTCAACATATCGGATGAGGGCATACTCTATCGGAAAAATAGATTATGTATCCCTAACGACGACAAGTTGAAGGAACAAATCATGAAGGAAGCTCATGAGACTCCGTATTCCGTCCATCCAGGAGCTACAAAGATGTACCAAGACTTGAAGGAAAGTTTTTGGTGGCCCAGAATGAAGAATGACGTCGCTACATTCGTCAGCAAATGCCTTACATGTCAAAGGGTGAAGGCAGAACACCAACGTCCGGGGGGAGAGTTGCAGAAAATTTCCATCCCAGAATGGAAATGGGACCAAGTGACGATGGATTTCGTGGTTGGACTACCCCGAACTTCCAGTGGCAATGATGCTATATGGGTGATTGTTGATCGTTTGACGAAGTCTGCACACTTCATCGCCATCAAGCTTAGCTTTTCGGTGGAACAGCTGGCGGAACTATACGTCACGCAGATTGTTCGCTACCATGGGATTCCAAAGACAATCATCTCTGATCGTGATGGTCGTTTCACTTCTAAGTTCTGGAGAAGTGTACATCAAGCCATGGGTACCAAGCTTACCTTTAGTACAGCTTTTCATCCTCAAACGGACGGGCAATCTGAGAGGACCATTCAGACCTTAGAAGACATGTTGCGAGCGTGCGTGATGGACTTCAAAGGAACTTGGGATAAAAAGCTTCCTTTGATTGAATTCTCGTACAACAACAGTTTCCAAGCTTCAATTGGAATGGCTCCTTACGAAGCTCTGTACGGAAGAAGGTGCAGATCTCCAGTCCATTGGTACGAGACCAGGGAAAAGGAACTTGTGTCCACAGATTTCATTCGGAAAACCACTGATGCCGTCAAACTTATACGCCGACGAATGGAGACTGCATTTAGTCGACAAAAGAGCTATGCCGACAAACGCAGAAGGCCTCTAGAATTCCAAGTAGGAGACTTGGTCTTTCTCAAAGTTGCTCCATTCAAAGGGGTTATGAGATTCGGAAAGAAGGGGAAATTAAGTCCACGATACATAGGGCCATTCGAAATATTGGAAAGAATTGGCAACGTGGCCTATAGGTTGGCTTTGCCCCAGGAATTAGCATATGTACACAATGTATTTCATGTGTCGATGCTGAAGAAGTACATCTCGGATCCATCCCATGTATTGGACCACGAACCAATTGAGGTTCACGAAGATCTGACCTATGAGGAGAAACCAGTTCGAATCTTAGCACGAGAAGAAAAGGTGCTAAGGAACAAGGTTATACCTTTAGTTAAGGTCCTATGGCGAAATCATGAGATTGAGGAGGCAACCTGGGAACGCGAGGATGAGATGAAGAAAAGCTACCCCGAATTGTTCTGATTTTCGAGGACGAAAATTCTTTAAGGAGGGTAGATTGTAATAATCGAAATTTTTACGAACTCACAATTTTCTTGTAAATAAGAAATTTATAGTTCGTATTATGTGTTTATGTGCAATTTTATGAAAATTATGAATATTAATACAAAATTCATGATTTTATCAGTATATGATTGAGTTCTCGGTAAATTAATTACGAGACTTCATGATAGGCATTTTAAGTAAAAAGGTATGACGAAATTTCATGAATTCATGATAGTCAAATTTTGACAAGAGAGTCAAGGATTGACAAGAAAGTCAATGGTTGACCCGAAAAATCGAAAATGAGGCGGTACGGTTAAATATTTTTCAGTATAAAAATTGTACCGTGTAAAAGCCATTTTTACGGATAAAATGGTATGTTTAAGATTCAAAAACCACCATAGAAAATCAAGCACATTAGTTAGGTTATCTTTGGCCAAGAAGTTTGATTGTATAAGAAAATTTTTATACAGTCCATTTCTACACAGATGAATTTTGTACTGCAGTTTAAAATAACAGTACTAAATTGTACTGTGTATTAGTGAATCCAGTATTGGAAATACCTGTGTTAACTTAAAAATGGACTGTACAATAGCAAAAGAGCCAAACAAGGCCTAAAGGTGGATGACATCACCTTACTTTTTGAAAATGACATCATTTCTTCCATTTAAGTAAATTGCCAAAATTTTTCCCTTGTTCCACAAGGCTTTGGCCGGCCACCTCACCTCCATTTTGTGCAAAAATGTTAGTTTTGAAGGACTAAACTAGCAATTTTGCAAAGTTTCAAATGCCTATAAATAGGTGAAGCCATAATTCAAAAAAATTGGAGAAAAGCAACCAAACCCTTGCCAATTTTTCTTCACCAAAAACCGAGAGTGAGAAGGAAGGAGAGAAAGGAAATTTTGCCAAAACCAAGAGTGATTAGAGCTTAGGGTGGTCGGATTTTGTGTGGAGAGCAAGCAAGAAAAAGTTGGAAAAATTTTGGTTACCCATTTCTTGAACTAGGGCCGGTTGTAGGAACCAAGGGGAAAGCCAAGTGGTAACCGGATTTTTTAGCTCGTGTGGCCGGAAATTTTGAGCAATTTGGTAGCCGGATTTTAGGGCAAGGAAGGCTGAAATTTTGGAAACCAACTCAAGCCAAAGGCCGGCTGTTGGAGGAAGAGAAAGGGAGGAAAAACCAAGCCAAATCTTGAACCAAATTGAGGTATAATTCCTTGAACCCCTAAGCTTTTCATTTAAATTTCATTTGGAGAAATTTAAATGTATTTTGGCTATTGGTTGTATTGAGCATAAGCTCACTTCATTCTCTGCCATAGCTTAGAATTATAGATTATGTGCTTGATTGATTAGGTTTTATGGTTGGTGGTTTTATATGCATGCTTTGTGTTTGATTGAATGCTTAGGGTTTTGCATGGTTATGAATGTTGTTCAAATTGGCTTGCATGTTGAATATTGAACGTTAGAAACCGCTGCATGATTGATATTAGGCTCCCGCGGTGGCTGGTCGAGCTAGATTCCACGTCTAGGACGTAAAACGAATTCTAAACCGAAAAACTGCCAGGCTCGGGTGGATCCTGACCAGTTTTACGGCAAGCCGATTTTGAGGCCTTTTGAGGCCGAATTAGGCAAAACTTAAAACACAAAAGTTGTTCAGAACAGTTTTTCCTAGAGGGCAACGTGGACGGATTTGCAAAATGAGGCTCCAATGGCCTCCGTTTTTACGAAAATCCGAGACTAAACTGCCCAGACCTAGTTTACACGACCAGTGGGTTTCAAATTAAAACTGGTACGAATCCAAGCAGAACTGGGTTTTTCTTAAAACATGAAAGTTTTAGAATTTCTCAAGAGCAAGAACTTTTGTGAAGACAAGTTTTTCAAATTCCATTTGGATTTTTAAATACAACCTGAACTATAAAAACTGTGCAGAGAACAAGAAATTCCTGTACAGGATTTTCTACAAACATACAGAAAAACTGTATTTCTACATCAACATTTCCTGTTTTGACTATGAAAACTATTTCAAAAGCAGTTTTCAGCCTTAAATGAGTTTTATAAAGTTTTACTTTGAAAACCTCGAATTTTGAAGTAAAACAAAAGATTTTCTAGCCAATTTTCCAAATTGGATTTAAAAGCTAAAGTGTAGTAACAAGTTGTTAACGGATGATAACCGGGAAAGATACCCGAGTTACTAAAGATTAGGCCCAATAATAGGAATAGTAACTTGATACTAATCATACGTACATGAGTTTAATACCCGAGGTTACCTCAAGTAACCTAACAAGTAATGGATCAAGTTTGGTTAACCACAAACTCTAGGGTTACGATTAGTAACCTAGTAATGATCAAGACCGGTGTGGGGGGGGACATATAATTAGAATATTGAACAGGTTACCAATATCTTATAGGATCCTTATCCTATGTTCTTTTTAATAGCAGGAGGTAACCTGCGGTTGCAATCTGAGTTAAAGCAACGAAACCCCAGACATAGTATCTCAGGCAAGTATCGAACCTCACCTACAGTATGAAAATAGTAAATACTATTTTCATATATGCTATGTTAAAATGTACATGCTATGTTGTATGATGTTAAATGATGTTATGTGATGATATGCTATAACATGTTACATATTATGCCATGTTTTCTAAAATGTCATGGTTTTAAAAATGTCATGTTTTCAAGAATGCCATGATATGGCAAATGTTAAAGTTTGAATATGACATAGTGACATCATGAAGCATGTTCACTAATGTTAAATCATATGGTAAGATAATCAAGGAAGGTGTCGTACCAACCTCCCGTGATCGAGGAGGATACATGTTTAAAACCAGTTGTGACATTTACCTCTCGTTGATGCGTGAGGGTCACGTTTTAATTCCCAGAATTGTTAGGGCCTTGCAAACCCTAGCTTTGTCTGGAGGCCGCGCGCTTTCGGTACGTACACTATGGGCCCACATGTTGAGACAAGATAAGTTAAAGATTGAGTCTAAAATGAAGCATAAAACTTTCAATCAATCATAAATGACTCATGCATAAGTTACATGATGATTGACATGTTTTAAGATGATTAAATTATTTTTGTGAGATTATGTTTGTACTTGCTGGGCGAAAGCTCACTCTTATATTTCATACTGTAGGTAAAAAGCCTGCAATTTAAGTGGTGGGCTATGCAGACGATGCGGCGAGTGAAGGGCGGTGTGGGATACCACTACGCATGATTTTCCGCATTCGATGTTAAGAAAATATTTTAATATTCTAAAGTAAATTATGTTTTGTTATATGTATGAAGTTTGAAGACACGAGAAGGTATTCTCAGTTTAATATATATATATATATATGGGTGACATATTATTCTCCACAAGATAATTTATGTGAATATGTTTTAAAGAAAAAAAAAATTTCTCTCAAATTTTCAAGTAAAGAACAAGTATGTATGGTGTTGACCTGGCTTGGGAAGTCGGGGCGTCACAAAACCAGGATACATTAAGTATGCCATGTCTAGTTCATGTACATTATGACTATTAAGATCACATGTAAAGACTCTTAGTCTTGGAAATATAACAAGACTAAGACTAAACCAAGACAAGTAAGGTGTCGTACCAACCTCCTGTTGATGCAGGAGGATCATGTATGTTTCAAGTTATAATTATCAACCTTCCGTTGATGCGTGAAGGTCATGTTCATGTTTTCCAGAATGGTTAAGGGCCTTGCAAACCCTGACGTTCTGAGGCTTGCGCGCTTTTGGTACGTACACTAGGGGCCCACATGTTAAACAAGATAATAAGTTCAAGTCAATAATTGGTTATAAAAGACTCATAATTAATTCATGCATGAGTTGCACGACATTGTTATATTTTGTGAGATTATGTTTGTACTTGCTGAGCGAAAGCTCATCAGTATATTTCATACTGTAGGTAAGAGGCCTGCAGTTTAATTGGTGGGCCAGGTGGATGATGCGGCGGGTGAAGGGCGGTGTGGGATACCACTACGCAAAATCTTCTGCGAAGTTATGATAAGTTTAAGTTTATATATATTTTAAAGACAGTTATGTTGTATAAAAATTATGAGGATTTAAAGACATGAAAATTTTGTAAGAAGTATGTATGTTTTTATCTTAGTATGTATGTATGATAAGTTTCCATATGAGTAACTCTATTTTATATGTAAGTTTGAAAAAAAAAATTTTATTCTCGATTTTCCAAGCAAGTTTAAGCAGTGTTATAAGTCCAAGTATGTATGGTAACTGCCCTACGTAGGTTGGGGCGTTACATGACGGAAGGTCTTAGTATCTTGAAACATGTATAATCCTCCACGATCTGGTAGGAGATTGGTACGACACTTTACTTGTCTTGGTTTAGTCTTAGTCTTGTTACTTTTTCAAGATTAAGATTTTTTACTTGTGATCTTATTAGTCATGATGCATATGATGCATAGATATAGTATGACATAAAGATCACTAACATATTATGATTTGTGGCATATTAATAAAGCACGGCTTTATCATAAAACATGGTATTATCTTAAAACATGGCATGTATATAAACATGGCATCATCATAAAACATGGTATTATCGCAAAACATGGCATGTACAATGGCATCATCGCAAAACATGGTATGTACATAAACATGACACATCATGGTATACATGTAAACAAGTCACGCTTGAAAATAATTTACTATTTTCCATACTGTAGGTGAGGTTTGTACTTACCTGATGTCCTACGCTCTTGGTCTAATATTCCAACAAGGCACATCAACAGGTTTAATTCCTGTGTTCACTAAAGACGTAAGATAAATGTAATAACCAAAAATTTATACGGACTCATGATTTCCTCGTACATAAGAAATCTAAGTTCGTATTATGTGTTTTTGTGATGTTTCATGAAAATTATGAATATCAATGTGAAATTCATAATTTTATCAGTAAATGTTTGAGTTCTCATTTAATTAGCTATGAGACTCAATAAGCAGTTTGCTTAGCCAAGCAAGTGACCTTTGAGCAAAAAGGGAAGAAAAATTCTATGATTTCATGTTGGTCAAAGTTTGACCGAAAAAGTCAAAGTTGATCGAAAAAGTCAAAGGTTGGCCAGAAAGGTCAAATAGATGAAGGTACTGAGATATGATAAGCAGTATAGGAAATATACTGCGAAAATCATCTTTACAGACAAGATAGCATGAGCAAGATTTAAAACCACCATAGAAAAATCAAGCACACCAAGTAGGATATTAAGGGCAAGAAAGGTTTCAAGAAATAAGAAAAATTTTATACAGTTCATTTTTACACAGATAAATTTTGGACTGCAGTACAGTGTAAAATATTATTATTAGTTAATAGCAGTATTGGAAATATCTGTGTTAGCATAAAAGTGGACTGTATTTTAAAGGAAAGGCCAAACGAGGCCTTAATGATGACATCACCTTATCTTGGATTTATGACATCATTTCTTGATTAAAGAAAATTGGAAAAATCTTCGGATGCCACCTAGCATCAATATGGCCGGCCACATGGGGGACTTTTGTGCAAATTTTTGTGCAATTATTTTTATCCCAAGGGTATCTAAGCAAATTTTGGATTAAAAATAAATCCAAAATTAAATTAATTTTCAGCTATAAATAGGACCTTGGGGGTGGGACGGTTTTTGGCTTCAAAAAAAATTGGAAAACTCCCCAAAACCATGCCCAAAAATTTCTCCACCCATTTTCTCTAAAAAATCCGAACCCTAGGAAGAAAAAAAAAAGAGTAGAGCAAGAGAATTGGTGTAAGGGGGTGGTCAGATTTTGAGCTAGAACCACAAGCAAAGGTTCAAAAAATTTTGGAGCCCTATTGGAGGAGAGGGCCGGTTGTGGTAGTGCTAGGAAAAAGGGAAAAAGTTGAGCCAATCTCTTGAATTGAGTAAGGTAAGCCTCTTTGGATTCTAGGCTTTTCAATTCAAGTTTCAATTTGGAATTTAAGTATATTTCAAGCCTTGGTTTGTAAAGCTTAAGCACAATTTAATTTTCATGCCCTAGTTTAGAAATTTTAGGGTTGTGCTTGATATTGGTGCTTAGGTGGTTTTAAATTTCATGGTATGCATGCTTATGTGAATGGTTGCATGAAAATTAGGGTTTGCATGGTTGTATGTCCCCAAATCTGCCTAAGGGTTTGTATATGAATTGTATGGATGTATGATAATGGAATGAATGTTAGAAAGTGCTGCAAGGTTGGTATAGGCTCTCGGTTGCGGTCGATTGAAGTAGAGTGCGCGTATTAGAACGTAAAATGAATCTAAGCATAAAAACTACCAGTTCGGGTAAAACTGGCCAGTTTTCTGGAAAGCTGATTTTGAGGCCTTTAGATGCCGAATTTGGAAAAACTTAAAACATGAAAGTTGTAGAGAAGGGTTTTTTCTAGTGGGTAAAGTCGACCTTTTGTAAAATAAGACTCCAACTGCCTCGGTTTTTACAAATATCTGAGCCTGACCATGCCCAGACTTCATGCTCGGCCAGGTGGGTTCAACAGCAAATAAGAGTAGGATACATTCCGAACTGGGTTTTGAATAATAATAAAAGTTGTAAGATTTTTCAAGCTCTAAAACTTTCATGAAGAAAACTTTTTCGGATTCGACCTAGATTTTTAAATACAATTAGATTTCTAAAACTATACAGGAAATAGGAAATTCCTGCTCAGGATTTTCTAAAACAATGCAGGAAAAGGATATTCCTGCACATACACTGATGGTTTGACTGTGGAAAGCTGTTCCAAGGGCAGTTTTCAACACTTAATGATTTTACAAGTCCTGCTTAAGAACTATAATTTTTCATAAGTTGAACAAAGGATTTTTGTAGTAAAAGGACATAAAATGTTAAGTTTTTCCCAAAGAAAAGCCAAAATAAATTTTGGACCCAAGATATGGAGACTAGATAATGACCAACGGTAATCTGGAAGGATACCCAGGTTATTGGACTGGGCCAAAGCCCGGGGTTACCCAATGTAGCCCAACAAGATACCAAGTTTAAGAATGGGCAAAGACTTAGGGTTACTTCTTGTAACCAAGTCAGATATCTTATATGGGGGGGACATATAACTATGGTTATGCATGAATATTGGTTAGATCCCCAACATTTTTAAATCCTTACCTATGTCCTTTATTATAGTAGGAGATAACCTGTTATTGTGTCCGGACTTGGAACGACACATTAGCGGACATAGTAGACGAGGTAAGTACAAACCTCACCTACAGTATGGAATAGTAAGCTATTTTCAAGTATATGACATGATTACATGTTATGCCAAGTTATGCTATGTCATGCTATGTTATGCTATGCCATGTTATACTATGTTATGCCATGTTATGATACGATAAGCCATGTTAAGTCATGTTAAGCCATGATACATCAAGTTATGCCATGTCTAGTTTCATGTGCATCATGACTATTAAGATCACATGTAAAGATTCTTAGTCTTAGAAATATAACAAGACTAAGACTAAACCAAGATAAGTAAGGTATCGTACCAACCTTCTGTTGATGTAAGAGGATCATGTATGTTTCAAGTTTATGATTATCAACCTTTCGTTGATACGTGAGGGTATAATGATAATCAACCTTCTGTTGATGCGTGAAGGGTTATGTTTATGTTTTTCAGAATTGTTAAGGGCCTTGCAAACCTTGATAATCTGAGGATTGCGTGCTTTTGGTACGTACACAAGGGGCCCATATGTTAAGCAAGATAATAAGTTCAAGTCAATAATTGGTCATAAAAGATTCATAATTGATTCATGCATAAGTTGCACGATATTTGTTACGTTTTGTGATATTATGTTTGTACTTGCTGAGCGAAAGCTCATCAGTATATTTCATACTGTAGGTAAGAGGCCTGCAGCTTAATTGGTGGGCCAGGTGGACGATGCAGTGGGTGAAGGGTGGTGTGGGATACTACTATGCAAAATTTTCCGCAAGTTCTGTTAAGTTTAAAATATATACATATATATTTTAAAGTAAGTTATGTTGTACAAAAATATGAGGATTTAAAGACTCGAACAAGTTGTAAGAATTATGTATGTAGGTTTTTATCTCAGTAAGTATGCATGATAAGTTTTCCGTATGAGCAACCCTATTTTTATATGTAAGTTTGAAAAAAAAAATTTATTCTCAATTTTCCAAGAAGGTTTAAGCAGTTATATAAGTTCAAGTATGTATGGTAACAGCCCTACGTAGTTTGGGGCGTTACAATAAGGATCATCTTATCTTACCGTAAATCATTACATTTAATACTGGTATCCTTAACTAGTATTCACCAGTAACTCTAGTTACATGTCTCCCACATACTACAATGATATCTGATTCGGTTACTAAATATACTAAGGCCCAATTACTTCTTAAGTAATACCTTATTAGGTTACCATTGATAACTATGGATTAGACCCAACTAATTTTAAATGATACCCTATTGGGTTACTAGGGCCCAATTACTTTCAAAGTACTATTCCATTAGGTTACTATTGGTAATCATAGGGTAAGGTCCAACTCAATAACTTGGGTATCCTAACCGGTTACTATGGGTCATCTTTTTGTTATTATGCCTTCGAAATACTTTTTGGCCCAAGTATGATTAAGCAAATTATTATTGAGTCTCGTAGCTAATTAAATGAGAACTCAAACAGATTATGAATTTCACACTGATATTCATAATTTTTCGTGAAACATCGTATAACCACATAGTACGGATTTAAATTCCTTTACATATAAGAAAATCATGAATTCGTAAAAACTTGAGTTATTACACTTAATGACAAATATTTTAAATTTGACAATAAGTTGTATGTATATATACCTCATTTAAAGCATCGAGTATATGGCGAACAAGATCTCCTTCAACTAGATCTCCTCCATCAAATAGATCCCTTTCTGATTGCCAAAATAAACACAAAATTAGCTAGGTCAGTGGAACATTACTAGTTTTTAGCATCTACATTGTATTAAACTTTGAGGTATTTATCACAGCAACTCAAACTCTTCCTAATTAATAATATCTAACTGCAGTAATATGTAAAAAAACTAAAACATTTTAGCAGGGTAAGTTACACGTTTCATCCCTAAACTAATTTATAAAATTCTGGTTTGTTCACTAATTTTTTAAAGCTAAAATGTCTCTAAACTCTTTTTAATTGGTGCAAATGGTCCTTTTAATTTAAGGGACATAAAAAATTCAACAAAGAAAATCACATAAATCACACATTATGTACTATTTAAGGATAACAATAAGGAAAAATTGCATGATTCAAATTATACATGTCATACACAACCCGTTTCATCCAACTTTTAACCTTTTGAAGTAGAAAGGACCAGATTGTATCTTTTCAAAGAGTTTAGAAACCTTTTAGTCCAAAAGAAAAAGATAGGAAACCAAATGATAACTTCACAAAAATTTAATTTAGGCACCAAACACTACTACAAAATATAGATACCACGACGGTTTTTAACCGTCGTGGTAACATTTTCACGACGGTTTTTTAACCGTCGTGGAATCCATGGTTGTGGAATCTTTTCAGATTCCACGACCGTTTTCGGAACCGTCGTCGAAGGTAACAATGAAAAAAAAAAATTTGCGAATTCGTTTCATTTCTCCAAACATATTTAAATCACAAAAGCATCATTTTTTCCCGGAAAATTCACTGATAATGTAGGGCATGGATTTTAGCCATTTCAGACGGAATATTCCCAACTCAACCACCTACAAAATTAACATTTTGGATTTTACCTGGAAAATTCACAATCAACAACCACAATCAACAAAATCAATATTTTGGACAAAAATTTCCCAAATTTGTTCAATACCCAAGCAATATACACTACAACTTACCAGCTTGTCGAGAGTGGCCGGTACGGGCGGAGTGCGGCGAGAGAGAGGGAGAGTTGTGTTAGTTCCTTGGTAGACCCGTCAGAGAATGGAGGAGGCCGCGTGAGTGGTGGAGGAGGCCGTCGGAGAATGGAGCCAAGAGAAAATTTTGAGAGGTGAGAAAGAGAGAGGAGGCGCGGTGAGATAAAGAGAGTTTTTGGAAATTTTAAGTAAGGAGGGAGCGGAGGGAGAGCGCGCGAACCGAAAAATAACAAAAAACCGTCGTGGAAGGATGAGCTTCCACGACGGTTAACAAAAAACCGTCGTGGAAGCAGGCCACTTCCGCTCCGTGTTTTTGAGTTTTTTCGACGACGGTTTTTTAAAAAACGGTCGTCGAAGGACAGTCGTGGTGTAATAATCGAAATTTTCACGAACTCACAATTTTCTTGTAAATAAGAAATTTATAGTTCGTATTATGTGTTTATGTGCAATTTTATGAAAATTATGAATATTAATACAAAATTCATGATTTTATCAGTATATGATTGAGTTCTCGGTAAATTAATTACGAGACTTCATGATAGGCCTTTTAAGTAAAAAGGTATGACGAAATTTCATGAATTCATGATAGTCAAATTTTGACAAGAGAGTCAATGATTGACAAGAAAGTCAATGGTTGACCCGAAAAATCGAAAATGAGGCGGTACGGTTAAATATTTTTTCAGTATAAAAATTGTACCGTGTAAAAGCCATTTTTACGGATAAAATGGTATGTTTAAGATTCAAAAACCACCATAGAAAATCAAGCACATTAGTTAGGTTATCTTTGGCCAAGAAGTTTGATTGTATAAGAAAATTTTTATACAGTCCATTTCTACACAGATGAATTTTGTACTGCAGTTTAAAATAACAGTACTAAATTGTACTGTGTATTAGTGAAAGCAGTATTAGAAATATCTGTGCTAGAATTAAAGTGGACTACATTAAGGAAAAGCCAAACAAAGCCTTAGTGTGATATCACCACCTTTTGATTAATGACATCATTAAGGATTTAGCAAAAATTTGGAAAGTAAGTTTGGTGGTTCTAGAACCACCTTGGCCGGCCACCTATACCCCTCCCATTGTGTGATTTCTTGTTTTTTTTGGGGTCAAATTCCAATTTTTGAAACTTCCCCCACCTCTATAAATAGGTGACCCCATAATTCAAAAAAATTAGAGAAAAGCAACCAAACTCTTGCCAATTTTTCTTCACCAAAAACCGAGAGTGAGAAGGAAGGAGAGAAAGGAAATTTTGCCAAAACCAAGAGTGATTAGAGCTTAGGGTGGTCGGATTTTGTGTGGAGAGCAAGCAAGAAAGAGTTGGAAAGTTTTGGACAATCTTTTGGCCAAGAGGCCGGCTGTAGAGGGAAAGGAAAAAGGGAGGAACTAACCAAGTTGGAGGCCGGATTTTTGAGGTTGTGGTGACCGGATCTTGGTGCTAGAGTGGCTGAAAAAGTTTGGAGCCAAGCAAGCCAAAGGGGCCGGACCTAGTGGCAGCAAGGAGGGACCAAGGGAGAACCAAATCTAGCAAGCCAAACCCTTGGGTAGAAGCTAGGTAAATTCCCTCAAACCCTATACTTTTCATTTAAATTTCAATTGAGAAATTTAAATGTATTTCAAGCAAAGTTTGTAAGAGCATAAGCTCACTTTAATTCCCTGCCTCAGTTAAGAAATTTAGGTTATGTGCTTGGTTAATTAGGATTTTATGGTTGGTGGTTTTATATGCATGCTTTGTGTTTGATTGAATGCTTAGGGTTTTGCATGGTTATGAATGTTGTTCAAATTGGCTTGCATGTTGAATATTGAACGTTAGAAACCGCTGCATGATTGATATTAGGCTCCCGCGGTGGCTGGTCGAGCTAGATTCCACGTCTAGGACGTAAAACGAATTCTAAACCGAAAAACTGCCAGGCTCGGGTGGATCCTGACCAGTTTTACGGCAAGCCGATTTTGAGGCCTTTAGAGGCCGAATTAGGCAAAACTTAAAACACAAAAGTTGTTCAGAACAGTTTTTCCTAGAGGGAAACGCGGATGGATTTGCAAAATGAGGCTCCAATGGCCTCCGTTTTTACGAAAATCCGAGACTAAACTGCCCAGACCTAGTTTACACGACCAGTGGGTTTCAAATTAAAACTGGTACGAATCCAAGCAGAACTGGGTTTTTCTTAAAACATGAAAGTTTTAGAATTTCTCAAGAGAAAGAACTTTCGTGAAGACAAGTTTTTCAAATTCCATTTGGATTTTTAAATACAACCTGAACTATAAAAACTGTGCAGAGAAAAAGAAATTCCTGCACAGGATTTTCTACAAACATACAGAAAAACTGTATTTCTACATCAACATTTCCTGTTTTGACTATGAAAACTATTTCAAAAGCAGTTTTCAGCCTTAAATGAGTTTTATAAAGTTTTACTTTGAAAACCTCGAATTGGGAAGTAAAACAAAAGATTTTCTAGCCAATTTTCTAAATTGGATTTTAATAGCCAAAGTGTAGTAACAAGTTGTTAACGGATGATAACCGAGAAAGATACCCGAGTTACTAAAGATTAGGCCCAATAATAGGAATAGTAACTTGATACTATTCATACGTACATGAGTTTAATACCCAAGGTTACCTCAAGTAACCTAATGGTCAAGATAATTAACCACAATCTCTAGGGTTACAATTAGTAACCTAGTAGTTGATCAAGGCTTGTAAAAGGACATATAATTAGAATATTGAACAGGTTACCAATATTTTATAGGATCCTTATCCTATGTTCTTTTTAATAGCAGGAGGTAACCTGCAGTTGCAATCTGAGTTAAGGCAACGAAACCCCAGACATAGTATCTCAGGCAAGTATCGAACCTCACCTGCAGTATGGAAATAGTAAATACTATTTTCAAATGTGCTATGTTATGCTATGCTATTTACACTATATTTTCAAGTGTACATACTATGATATGTGATGCCATGCGATGATATATTCTATGACATGTTATGCCATGTTGATAAGAATGCCATGTTTTTAAAAGTGTCATGGTTTACAAAAATACCATAAATGCCATGTTTTCAAAAGTGTCATGGTTTACAAAAATGCCATAAATGACATGTTTTTCAAGAATGCTATGTTATGGCAAGTGTTAAGTATGATATAACATAGTGACATCATGAAGCATGTTCACTAATGTTAAACCATATGGTAAGATAAATCAAGAAAGGTGTCGTACCAACCTCCCGTGATCGAGGAGGCTAGAGGTTTCAGTTGTGACATTTACCTTCCGTGATCGAGAAGGGTCAAGTTATAATTCCCAGAACTGTTAGGGCCTTGCAAACCCTAGCTTTATCTGGAGGCTGCGCGCTTTCGGTACGTACACTATGGGCCCACATGTTGAGACAAGATAATAAGTTAAAGGATTGAGTCTATAATAAAGCATAAGACATTCAATCAATCATAAATGGTTCATGCATATGTTATATGATGAATGACATGTTTTTGAGATGTTCTAAATGTTTTGTGAGATTATGTTTGTACTTGCTGGGCGAAAGCTCACTCTTGTATTCCATACTGTAGGTAAGAAGCCTGCAGCTTAAATGGTGGGCTATGCGGACGATGCGGCGGGTGAAGGGCGGTGTGGGATACCACTACGCAAAATTTTCCGCAACCGCTTTTGAATCTCAAAGTAAATTATGTTATGCAATATGTATGAAGTTTAAAGACTTAAGAAGATATCTTCAGTATAGTATGTATACATGATAAGTTTTTCTCTACAAGATAACTTATGTAAATATGTTTTAAAGAAAAAAAAAATTATTCTCAAATTTTCAAGTAAGATAAGTACAAGTAAGTATGGTGTCGACCTGGCTTGGGAAGTCGGGGCGTCACAGATGGTATCAGAGCGGTATCCTGCCAGCCTACTTCACTTCGCCTCACATAACTTTTGCAACGGCCCAAGTAAGTTATGTTATTTTCTTACGATTAGGATTAGTTAAGATTTTATGTGCGTAGTAAGTATTTTCTTCAACGGCCATGCTGGAGAATGTTGGATACAGGGATGACGTTGGGTGGTGTCTTAGCTTGGTGGCGATAACTAGGTGACATACGGAAATGATGGGAAAGTTTTATATCTTCCCCAAATGTTATGGTTAGGTACTCCTGTTGTGAAGGAGATACGAACGAGAACATGATGAATTCAGATATGTTCATGTTATGCTTTTATATGGAATGAAGATTATGGTTCTATATAAAAGGCATGATTTCAAGAAACTGAATTTATTTCCTTATTTCCGTACAGAACCATGCCACCAAAGCGTAGAAGAGTACCGACCCAGGACATCGATCTTGCAGCTCAGCTGAATGAGCTAAGGCAGATGATGATAGCACAACAGCAGGAGATAGGAGGACTTAGAGCTCAGATAGCTCAACAGAATCAGGGACCTCCTGATGCTGGGGTACCACCAGCACAAGTGAATCAACCTGCAGCACCGGAAGTTCCTCATGTTGACCCGGTGATTCCAGAGAATCCCATAGGCCTCGAAATACCTGTTGCGCCTGCAGCTGTGCCACCAGCGCCTCTGGTTCGAGCTCCAGAAGAACTCTATGACAAATTTCGACGCATGAAGGCACCGGAATTCGAGGGGTCTACGAACCCAATCGAGGCTGATAACTGGCTGATTGATCTTCAGGTCGCCTTAAATTTTCTCCGACTCAACGATCAGGAGAAAGTCCTCTGTGCATCGTACATGCTACGAAAGGATGCTCGCCTCTGGTGGGAAACAGTTCAGATCCGGCGAGATGTGACTCAGATGTCATGGGAGGACTTCGTGGAGGAATTTAAGGAAAAGTACTTCAATACTGAGGTCATGGAGGCTCAACAAGACGAGTTCGATAAGTTCCGCCAAGGAAATCTGTCAGTAGCCGAAGCTGTCAAAAAGTTTGAGCAGCTAGCACGTCTCTGCCCTCACCTCATCAGTTCCGAAAGGGACAAAGTAAGAAGAATGATGAGAATGTTCCGCTCAGATTTAGCAGTAGTAATCAGCAGTGGCCCCCATCCACCACTCACTGTTGCCGAATGTGTCAGCAGGGCAATTCGAGCTGAATATTGGGTGGGTCAGAACAAGGAGCAAAGGGCTAAATTTTTCCAGGAGAAGAGGGAAGAGAAGGCCCAAGCTAAACAGATTCAGGCAAGACCAAGCCAAACTCCGCAACAGAAAGGTCAAGGAGGACCTTTGGGCCAGAACAACAACAACAGGCAGTACGGCAATAACCAGCAGAAGAGAAGGTGGAATTCAGGAGGACAGGGAAATCAACAGAATTTTCCTCAAAAGAGAAATACTCCTGATAACAACAATAATCCCACTTGTCAGAAATGTGGGAGAAAGCACCCGGGAGAGTGCCGTGTTGGAAACGGTCGCTGTTTTCTTTGTGGCAAGGAAGGCCACTATGCTAGAAGCTGCAATCTTAACCCCCAGAGTCCGCAGAACCAACAAAGAGGACAGGGACCTCAACTTCATGCGGCACAGATGAAGCTCGAGGGACCCGAAATCTCCCAAGGCAGGTTGGAAGCTCCAGAACCGCAAGGACGTATTTACGCCTATACAAAGGAGGATGCTCAAGCTGGACCTTCCACAGTGGTGACAGGTCAGCTTCCTTTTGCTCAACAAGATGCCTATGTGTTAATTGATTCTGGAGCTACGCATTCATTCACATCGCCTAGATTCGCTAAGAAACTAGGTAGAGCAAGTGATAGGATCGGAAAAATATTTAGGACTGCATTACCCTCCGGGGAGATTCTGTTGTCTGATTATTGGGTACGTCATGTTCCAATAATTATATGTGGTAGGGAAATGTATGTCAACCTGATCATCATAGACCTATTCGACTACGACGTCATCTTGGGAATGGATTTCTTGGGGAAATACAACGCGGTGATCGACTGTCCACGACGAACGGTCACGTTCAAGCCAGTTGGAGACAAGGAGTTTATGTTTAGAGGATCGACTCCAAAACAGCCGAAAATGTTCATTTCTGTGCTGAAGGCTAGGAAATTGTTGGCAGAAGGATGTATGGGATTTCTAGCCAACATAGTGGATAAGACGCTTGAAACCGAGAGCAGACCGGAGGAAGTACCGATAGTCAGAGAATTTATAGAGGTTTTTCCTGAAGAGTTGCCAGGACTGCCACCAGAACGAGAGATTTCCTTTGAGATTGAGTTACTTCCTGGATCAGCACCAGTATCCAAGGCTCCGTATAGGATGGCGCCTGCCGAACTTAAGGAACTGCAGATTCAGTTACAAGAGCTTCTGGATCGAGGATTCATTCGTCAGAGCTACTCGCCATGGGGAGCTCCAGTTCTGTTTGTTAAAAGAAGGACGGCACTCTTAGGATGTGCATTGACTATCGGGAATTGAACAAGATAACTATCAAGAACAAGTATCCCTTGCCTCGGATCGACGATCTGTTTGATCAGCTGAGAGGAACTTCAATTTTCTCGAAGATTGACCTGCGATCCGGATATCACCAGCTTCGAATTAGGGAAGGAGACGTTCCCAAGACAGCTTTTCGAACACGATATGGACATTACGAGTTCCTCGTTATGCCATTCGGACTGAC
>CM046374.1:27392183-27424187 GCA_025413025.1 Ficus hispida | reverse complement strand
TAGAACTTTATTTATAATATGTTATGTACATTCGGACGTTAGGATGTACTTATGTATGATGGGAAGTGTTAGATCACTTCATCTTGTTGCTTTAACCATGTGTTTTTTTGGTAAAGTGACAAGTATTCTTTTTGAAAATATGTAGATATCAGTACCCGGCACCTTTTTGAAAAATGCCGAGGGAATCATGTATTTTGAAAAGCCTTGTATTTTGATTATATACAAAGAGACCGGCTGAGACGGGTTAAATGAAATCAGATGATATTTTCATTTCTCTTTACGAAATTTTTACAAGTAAATATGTCATTAAATATCTGCCTTTGAGTTATGGCAAGATACAAGTATATTATGATGTTACATGCATGTCGTGAGATTTTATGATGTAATGATAATAATTATATGAAAGAAGAGATGTGATTAATATCTTTTCTTGCTATAGAGACTACAAGATGGTACGTCCGGAAGAACAATGCCGGTAAATCCTCCGGCACAGGATTTGACCGCCATATTAGCAAATATTCAACGCCAGCTGCAAGAGCAGCAACAAGAGATGACTCTAATTCGGGAGCAGCTAGCTCAGCAGAATCAGGGACCCAGAGTCCAAGAGGTTCCACCACAGGCACAGCCAGTCCCTCCGGCAGTGCCGCCAGTACAACCTATTCCTCCGGTAGCCCACCCAGAGGTCAGGCAGGAAATTCCGCGGAACGCTGAGGTTCCAATAGCCCCGGCTGAAGTACAGATGCAGCCACAGCCGGTGAGAGAGACCTTCTGTATGAAAGGTTCAGAAGGATGAAGGCGCCCGAGTTCGAGGGCCAATTGATCCGATTGCAGCAGACAACTGGCTGATCGACATGCAAGTCATTTTAGATTTTATGCGCCTAACCGAGCAAGAGAAAGTACTCTGTGCATCCTTTGCGCTGAAAAAGGACGCGAGGCACTGGTGGATAACAGTGCAGATGAGAAGAAATGTGCTGACTATGTCCTGGCAAGACTTCGTGGACGAGTTCAGGGCTATGTACTACAACAAAGAAGTCCTGGCTGCCCAGCAGGACGAACTCACTAGTTTCACTCAAGGGTCCATGACAGTGATGGAAGCTGTCAAGAAGTTCGAGCAATTGGCCCGGTTGTGCCCGAACTTAATTACCAGTGAAACTGAGAAAGTGCGGTTGATGATGAGATGTTCCGCACGGATATTGCCCGTCAAGTGAGTGCTGGAGACAGTTCCCCTGTAACAGTGTCGGACTGTATTGAGAGAGCCCTGAGAGCCGAGTATTGGATCAACAGAGATAAGGAGGCCAGAGCCCAATTTTACAAGTCCAAGAAAGAAGAAAAGCTCTAGTCAAGACGAACCAGTCTCGTCAATCCACGGAAGCTAAGCCACAAGCCCAGGCCAGCAACCCCAATGCACAAGGTCCCGACAACCCGGAAGACAAGCGGAAGGGGAATTTCAACAACCAGGGACAGCAGAGAAATTTCCCCAGAGAGGAACAACCAAGGCAACGAGAGGGACAAGAATAGTTACCCCCAGTGTGACAAGTGTGGTAAAAAGCATCCGGGTGTCTGCCGTCAGGGGACCAACACTTGTTATGTCTGCGGCAAGGAAGGGCACTACGCGAGAAGCTGTCCTCAGAACGCACAGCAGCAGTACCAGCCCTATCCGAACAGAAACCCCCAACACCAGCAATTACATGCAGTCCAGGCTGCACTCGAAGGTCCATCGATTGCCCAGGGTAGATTGGAGGCACCCGAGCCACGGGCCAGGATCTATGCTTATACAAGGGGAGATGCAGAAGCGGGCACCTCCAACGTGGTGACAGGTCAGCTTTCTATCGCCACCTATGATGTAATTGCCCTATTTGATTCTGGCGCTACCCACTCGTTCATATCGATGGAATTCGCTCAGAAGTTAAGCAGAGTCGGGAGTAGAGTAGAGCAAACCTTTTCAGCATCTTTGCCATCGGGAGAAGTTTTGTGGTCCAGCTTTTGGATCCAAATGTTCCTATTAGGATCCATGGCAGAGAACTACTCGCAGATCTCATCGCAATCAAGTTACATGATTTCGATGTGATCTTGGGGATGGACTTCTTAGGTCGTCACAACGCAAGGATCGATTGTCGGAAGCGTAACGTCACGTTCAGCCCTGCGACGATGAGGATTTCAGTTTTCAAGGACAGTCACGACGTTCCACCACAAAGCTCATCTCCGCAATGAAAGCTTGGAAAATGATAGCCAATGGATGCCAGGGTTATTTGGCTAATTTGGTGGACAAGGAGCAAGAAGAATTGACACCGGAAGGAGTTCCTATTATTAGGAATTATCTGGACATCTTTCCACAGGATCTACCCGGACTTCCACCGGAGCGTGAGATTTCCTTCGAGATCGATTGCTACCCGGAGCTGCACCAGTGTCAAAAGCGCCGTACAGAATGGCACCGGCCGAGCTAAGAGAACTCCAAGTACAGTTGCAGGAGTTACTCGACAGAGGATTCATCGACCAAGCCACTCTCCATGGGGAGCACCTGTCCTGTTCGTTAAAAAGAAGGACGGATCGTTGCGCATGTGCATCGACTACAGAGAATTGAACAAGCTGACGATCAAAAACAAATACCCACTGCCCAGGATCGACGATTTGTTCGACCAGCTTAGAGGAGCAGAAGTGTTCTCCAAAGTGGACTTGCGATCAGGTTATCACCAACTTCGAATCAAGGAGTCGGATGTGTTCAAGACAGCTTTCAGGACGCGCTATGGGCATTACGAGTTTTTAGTAATGCCATTCGGATTGACAAACGCCCCAGCTGCATTCATGGATCTCATGAACCGAATCTTCAAGGAATACTTGGACAAATTTGTCATCGTTTTCATCGACGACATTTTGATCTACTCAAGATCCAAAGAGGAGCACGAGCAGCACCTCAGACTGGTAATGGAAATGTTAAGGCGACATCAGCTATACGCCAAATTCACGAAGTGTGAATTTTGGCTGGATAAGGTTCACTTTTTGGGGCATGTAGTATCAAAAGAGGGAGTTTCCGTAGATCCAGCGAAGATTGAAGCGGTTAGCTCATGGCCGACCCCCAGAAACGTTACTGAGATAAGAAGCTTCCTAGGGCTCGCTGGATACTATCGACGCTTCGTAGAGGGATTCTCCAGGATAGCAGCACCCCTCACGACCCTCACCAAGAAGGACAAAAAGTACGAATGGACTCCAAAGTGCGAGGAAAACTTCCAGAAGCTGAAGAGAAAGTTGACAAGTGCCCCGGTGCTCATCATTCCTAATGTTGATGCGGGAAATTTCGTAATCTACAGTGACGCTTCTAAGATTGGATTAGGAGCCGTTCTGATGCAGGACGGAAAGGTGGTCGCTTATGCATCAAGACAGCTGAAAAATCATGAACAGAATTATCCTACGCACGATTTGGAGCTAGCAGCGGTGGTCTTCGCACTTAAGATATGGAGACATTATCTGTATGGAAACAAATGCGAGATCTACACAGATCACCAGAGCCTCAAGTATATTTTTACTCAAAAGGAGCTGAATATGAGGCAGAGAAGATGGCTAGAGTTAGTAAAGGATTACGACTGCGAAATCCTTTACCACCCTGGAAAGGCTAACAGGGTAGCCGATGCGCTAAGTAGGAGATCAGTAGGCACACTGATGTCCATTGAAGCACTTCCCAAGGCATTGCAGAAAGAGATCAGTAATTATCAACTGGAAATAATCACCGGGAGATTGGATTCACTGACTCTTCACTCAGATTTGCTGGACAGAATCAAGGCGCATCAGGGAGAAGATTCTTCGTTAAGAAAGGCGCGACTTGCTGATCAGGACAACAAAGATTTTACGACTTCTGCAGACGGAATAATCCACTTCAAGAGACGGATTTGGGTTCCAAAAGTAAAGGATTTAAAGGAACAAATCCTAAAAGAAGCACACCAGACGCCATACTCTGTACATCCCGGAGCTACCAAGATGTACAAGGACCTCAAGGAGACATACTGGTGGCCCAACATGAAGAATGACGTGGCAGAATTCGTATCAACTTGCTTAACTTGTCAGAAAGTTAAAGCAGAGCACCGACATCCCGGAGGCGAACTACAGAAAATTGAACTCCCAGAATGGAAATGGGAGCAGATTACGATGGATTTCGTAGTGGGATTGCCAAGGACGACAAGTGGGAACGATACGATTTGGGTCATTGTCGACAGATTGACCAAATCAGCCCATTTTATCGCCATCAAAGCCACCTTTTCAGTAGAAAAATTGGCCGAACTCTACGTAAATCAAGTCGTCAAGTTGCACGGAGTGCCAAGATCGATCATATCCGACCGTGATGGGCGTTTTACTTCGCGTTTCTGGACCAGTGTTCATATGGCAATGGGGTCGAGATTGAAGTTCAGTACTGCATTTCACCCCCAAACCGATGGTCAATCGGAGAGAACTATCCAGACCCTTGAAGATATGCTGCGATCGTGTGTCTTGGACTTCAAAGGAAACTGGGATCAGAAGCTCCCGTTGATTGAATTCTCGTACAACAACAGCTATCACTCTTCGATTGACATGGCACCGTTCGAAGCATTGTATGGGAGAAAGTGCAGATCGCCAATTAATTGGCAAGAAGTCGGCCAGAAGCAGCTACAAAAGACAGACTTCATCAGGAAGACCTCCGAGGATATCCAGAAAATCAAACGAAGGCTCGACATTGCTTTCAGTCGTCAGAAGAGTTACGCTGATAAGCGTCGCAGACCTTTGGAATTTCAAGTTGGGGACGCAGTCTTCATAAAGATTGCTCCGATGAAGGGAGTAATGAGGTTCGGTAAGAAAGGAAAGTTGAGCCCGCGCTACACAGGACCGTTCGAGATCCTGGAAAGGGTTGGAAAGGTCGCGTACAGACTTGCTTACCGCCAGAGCTATCAGCAGTGCACGACGTTTTCCACGTTTCAATGCTCAAAAAGTATATCTCGACCCTTCCCACATACTTCATCAGGAACCGGTAGAGGTTCAGACCGATATGACATACGAGGAGAAGCCTGTCAGAATCCTCGATAGGGAAGATAAGGTCCTGAGGAACCGAACGATTCCTATGGTCAAGGTTTTGTGGAAGAATCATGCCGTTGAAGAAGCGACATGGGAAGTCGAGAACGACATGAGAAGAAACTACCCCGAATTGTTCTGATTTTCGAGGACGAAAATTTTTAAGGGGGGTAGATTGTAACACCCGAATTTCTTCGATTCATATTTTATAGAAATTTCGTGTAAGATGTTTACCGTAATCGGTATTTCATGAGGAAGTTCGTTTTAGAACTTAAATTGTTTAATGAGTTCTTAAGATTTATTAAGACTCAAAAACAAATTGTATGAACTCGCAATAGACCTTTACGAGTGAAGGAGGTCGTATTTGCACATTTCAAGACAAGTCGACGTTGACCATTAAGTCGGATAGACCGAAACGGTCGAAAACGTCAAACAAAAATATTTTTTTTAAGATCACAGTATAAGTGAAATTACTGCTAAAAACTCATTTCGTAATCAAGATGAGTTTGAATAGGAATTAAAATCACCTTAGAAAAATCAAGCATACTAAGTTAGAGTTCAGGGCGAAAGGATTCGGAAAAATTAGAGAAAAGATTTTTTCGAACGAGTTTTTCACAGATCGAAAATTTTAATGCAATATAATTTTCGATACTGAGTATTTAAGTAACTCAGTATTAAAATTTATTGCAATGTGTTGAAATTACACAATTTTTCAAAAAGATTGAACCAAACAAGCCTTTAAGCTTAATTTTAGCACAATTAAGCTAAGTTAGGATTTAATCCTCCACACACATGGACCAATGAGCTTGTGACACCTCATCTATGAGTTGTCAACCACTCCCCCATTTTCCTCCCCATAGCAGCCGGCCACCCCAAGCCCTTGTGGGCAAAAGCTTGCAAAAAATTGGAGGACCAATTGGCAAGTTTTGAACCAAATTTTCTTGGAAAAGAAAGCCTATGATTTCCCCTAGCTAGAAACACTATTTGTAGGGATTTCAAACCCCAATATTTCAGCCTCCCTTAACCCCTTTCTCAGCCATTCCTTCGGCACTTTCACTCCAAAAATCCGAGAGAAAGAGAGAGAGAGAGAGAGAGAGAGAGAAAGCTAAGAAACCAAGAGCAAATCAAGCCAAAAAGTTGTGAAGAACCCCCCCCTTAAAGCTCGGTTTTTGTGAGTTCAAAGGTAAGGTTTTTGAGCATTTTTCTTCTCTTTTCTAAGGTTGGTTAGAGGAGGAAGTTAACAAAATTTTTGTGACCATTTTTGAGGTCCAAACCGTGCACCATTGGAGGCTAAATTTCAACTAGGATCAAGCTAGTGTCACCCGGATTTTTTGAGGTAAAATCCGAATCTTACTCTAGTTCTTGGTTCAAATTTTTGGTTCATTTTCTCAAGGGTTTTACTATGTATTTCAAGCACAAAATTTGTAAGAGCTTGAGCTCATAATTTTCGGTTTTGGCCCTAAATAGCTTAGGTTATATTTTTATGCTTGATTTAGGTTTTTGAGGTGATTATTTTGCATGTTTGGTTGGATTAATGCTCTATGATTTTTGTGTGCTAGAGATGCATGCTAGGGTTTATATTTAAGGGTTTCATGTCTTTATTATGCTTATCAAATTTCTAGATGCATGTTCTAGGGTTGTATGATGTTTGGTTGAGTTTTGTTGAATGGGTGTTTTTCTCTCAAAACCGTGGACCAAGGGAGGGTCTCGGCCTTGAGTTGGATCCGAATCACGGGATTTAAAATTTTATGTGAATGAGGGACGTTAGAGGACGTGCATGTGTTAATAGGTCTCGCATTGGGCGATCGAGCTAGAGCAACGAATAGGAACGTAAAATTTGGACTAACACCAAAACTGCTCTCGGGTCCAACACCCGGCAGCTCGGAAAAGTAGGATTTACAGGTCCTTAGAGGCCGAATGGGTAAAAACTTAAAACACGAAAGTTGTTCGTTAGGGTATTTCCTAGGGGCAACGCGGACAGATTTTAAAAATAAGGCTCCAATGGCCTTTGTTTTGAAAAAAAACCGAGAACTGGTCAGGGTGACCAGATTCCAACGATTCACATGTGTTCAAACAAAAACTGGTATCAACTGAGCCAGAATCAGAAAATGTTCAAAACATAAAAGTTTTAGATCTTTTTGTTAGCTATAACTTTCGTGAAGAAAGTGTTTCCAAATTCGTTTTACATTTTAAGTTATGAATTTTCAAACAAAATCCGTGCAGTGAGCAAAATCTCATGCACGGGATTTTCTAGACAATGACTAGGAAAAAAACGTTTTCTAACTTGCAAACATCATTTTCAAACCCGAAAACCATTCCAAAGGTGGTTTTCGATCCCCAAATGTTTTATAGAAATGTTTTCAAGTATTTTATAATTTTCAAGACAAGTTTGGGTGCTATTCACCAAACTTACTTAAATAAACAAGAAAATGATATTTTTAATCAAGTTCAAGGTTTTCAAGATTAAAATGAATAAGATACTGCGTTAGTAGCCGAAAAATTATTTCGAGTTACTAGGGCCTTGCCCAAGCCCTGAGTTAATCATGGGATTGAGGTTTAAGTTAAGATTATAATCCTCTACATGAACCCTTAATTAACATTTCCGTTGTGGGTTACGCTGTGTGACCCCTTCGCTTATGTTAGAAGAGGGTCTTATAACTGAAAAATATTTATGTTGGTTTAATCCGACATTAATCGATCTTAGAATAGAGACCTCACGTGTAAACGTCCATGGGCAGGAGGTGATCTGCGAGCGTGCTCGGGAAAGGAAAGTCGATCACGCGAACAACAAAGATAAAGTAAGTACAACGCCGCCTACAGCATAGGCTAAAGTTGTATGTTTTCTTAACATGTTTGCTTTACACTGTTTAAGTGTTATTTGATGATTTGCTCGATGGTTGCAATATGTTTACTGTACGATGAATGTTTAAGTATTGTTATCATGCTTACGTGAAAAAGATACGACTGTCTATGCATTGATAAAACATGAGATTAGGAGACATCATATAAGTATGCTCACTAATCTACCAAGTGAAAAGATGTCAAGAAAGACTTACAAACAGAATGTTTGAGAAAAGGCCACAAGAGCCAGTGTTGTGCCCCCTGATGACGATCGGGTCGAAAGCTTAGGTAAGTTCCTTAAGCTGCGCGCCGGGTACATACACATCAAGTTAACGGGCCCACAAGTAAAAATCAACAAGATAAAGTGTGATACAAGAAAGCAAGCATAATTGGACATAAACGGTTCATGCATTTCACGACAGAATTTCATGTTTAAGATGAAGAAATCGATGATATGATGCTATGTTATGTTTTCATGTATAAGATGAAGAAATCGATGATACGATGTCATGATATGTTTTCATGTTTAAGATGATACGATGCCATGGTTATGATTTCATGAAAAAGGTTATGTATGTTTCATGTAATTGGTTTGCGGTATAGGAGTTGTACTTGCTGAGCTTTCGCTCATTGTTTGAAGTTTATGCTGTAGGTAAACAGCCTGTCTTGCATTAACTGCATGGTGGAGGGTGAAGCCGGTGGCTGTGAAATGATGAACGGGTTGGGATTCACATCTCAAGAGGAATTAATTAATATATCTATTTTGAGAAAACAAACAGCTATTTTATTTATGTAAGAGTGTATGTAAATATACTGCTTCCGCTATTATTAAAAAAAAAAAAAAAAAAAAAAAAAAAAAAATCCCCACTATTTTCATGATGAAAAATGGGATAAAACAAGTTTAAGATCAAGTAAGTTAAGTAAGTCAAGTAGTAGTGACGGCCCGTACAAGGCGGGGCGTCACATATATACCGATCTTTCAAAGAGTTTTTTCACAACAACAAAAGAAAGTAGCAATAAAATTGCAATTAACATCGCCTATGATTAAGGCACCTGGAAGAAATACAAACAAACTAATAAGAAGAAGAAGAAAAAAAAAAAAAAAGAAATGCAGTGAAAATCCATATTTCTTGAACTAATTGGAAGTGAACATAAAGCATCAATGCTCATTCAGCAATAGTTTCCAACTCCAGAGTCATAGGATTCATCGGCGTCTTGTTATTTCGGTTTGACAGACCTACAGAAGCGAAAGGATTAGGCGGCATGGCTAGTTCTTCTCCCGCTTCCAACATTTGAACAACAAAGTTCATGGTGGGACGGCTGATTGGATGCCACTGGATACACCAAAGTCCGACCGTTGCAAGTATCTTTGCAATTTTGGCATCTCCCTCTCCTGGAATTTTAGTCCAAAGACCTTCTCCTTCTTCTAGCATATTATAGATACACTCTGGAGAGTAAATTTCATCAGCATTCTCCACTTTCCCACTTTTATATTTCTTTCTTCCTCCTACCATTTCAAGCAATAAGATCCCGAAACTATAAACATCCGACTTGTTAGATACGTTTCCAAAGTTTCTTGAAAACACTTCCGGTGCAATATATCCCATGGTCCCCCTCGCTGTAGACATCGATACATTACTCTTGTCCTTAGAACACAGCTTTGCCAGACCGAAATCCGCAATTTTTGGAGTGAAGTTTCGGTCCAGCAAAATGTTGTGGGGTTTGATATCGAAATGAATGATCCTTTTCTCGCAGCCTTGATGTAGATACTCGATTCCCTTGGCTATGCCTAGGGCGATCTGGTGCAATTTCTCCCAATTTAGACAGCACTTTTTATTTTTTGCCTTGGATGATATGTACTTCTCAAGCGAACCGTTTGGTAAGAACTCGTAAACAAGAGCTCTTCTTAATCCATCAGCACAATAACCAACCAAGCGAGCCAGATTGACGTGGTGGATTCGGCCCATTATTGCAACTTCGTTGATGAACTCCACCCCATTTCCTTTACTATCATCTAGGATCTTCACGGCGACAAGCATGCCATTGGAAAGTTTACCTTTGTACACTGTTCCGTAAGCTCCTTTTCCCAACTTGTTCTGGAACTTATTTGTTATTTTTTTAATATCTGCGTAGGCATATCTTGATGGCTGAAAAGCTTTGTAATCCGCGAGGAACTTCTCAATGTGAAGCCGATTTTCTGTGTTTTTGTCCAAACGACGCACATAAAGAATTGCAACCATAAGCAGAATAACTGAACCTGCGATCGAACCTGCACAGATAACAAGATCAGTTCAACTCAAGATCAGCATCCAGTGCACAAAACTCTGTTTAATGACTTCCGACGTAATCATAAAAGGCTTAAAATGTGTGCTCCACTCACCTGCGATCACTATTGATTTTATGATCCGGCCTGGAAATTAGGCAACAAAATTTAGTCAATTAACATATGACAAAAGATTTTCCGTGTCAAACATATAAGTTCTACGTTTTAGAGGCGCCAGGTTAACATAGATTTATTGAATTCATGAAACTGCCTTACATTTTGGCTAACCTACATTAATAGACGTTTCAAAAATCAACTTCTTTGATCAGATGAAATATTGGAATGGAAAACTTTATGGTTCTTCAAAATATTATGAGCTTGGGGATCCATATAAGTAATAAAATTCTTACCTTTTCTTTGTTTGAATCCATCTACGCAATCGGATTCATCCTTGTTGCCATTTTTCTCTTCGCATTGCCTTGACCACGTCAGTGAATATGGACCCATGAGTTTGCTCGTGTCATCAGGATCAACTGGTGCGTTGAACTCGTACATCTTGGTGCAAGAAATGACCTGCCGGTAGTCCTCAATGTGGCACTTGGAAAGAATGGCACAAATATTATAGCTATGCCCACCCATAAGGCAGGGCATGCCTGAGCTAGATCGTTGAGCAGAGCAATTCAGCAGCGTAACGCGTGAGAACCCATAAGTGAATCGGAAAGGAGAACTTGACAGATTGATGGATACTAAACTTGGTTTTGTCTTAGACCATTGATCATCTGGGATATGTACTCCAATTTTTTGTGCATGGTAATCTATACTAGTTACATACAATTTGATTCGAGTAAATGGCAGCTGCAGCACCGTCTCGTCAGTACTAGAGCACGATAGATCAAAACCAGTGCAGCCACAGTGGTTAGGCTGACTGTCTCTGAGTCGGAAAGGGAAACTGATCGTGGGTGTCAGTTGTGCCCCACACCATGATGATTTTAGGCAAACATCATGGCATGCTGCTATAGCAATATTTACTAGCAAGATAAAAAGGCAAAGAGAAATTATCGCCATTTCCGAAATAGCCAGAATTTTCCCTAGACTTCTTCAATTTAATTTTATCTTTACTGGATGAAGGGGGGTTTCTGTAAGATCCACAATCATGGTCAAAAGAAAACTCACGAGAGTCTAACAAAGTGTGCTGGAAATTTACAAAAAGACGATGGACTTTCTTCTTCTTTTTTATTTTTATTTTTTTATTTTTTTATTTTTTTTCATTTGAGTTATTTTTATCAATGCCCCCTGAGCTTTAGATTCATTCCTATTTTACTACCTGAAATGTAAAAACTCCCACTTTTGCTCATGAACCATTTTACTAAACTTTGGTTAAAACAGACAATATTTACTACATTTAAGTAACTTTTTTATGTTTGTTTTTAATTGAAATTCTAACAAATTATTAAGTGGGACTAGTTCAAAGTTCTAGGGGCAAAATAGGAGTTTTTAAAATTAAAAAAAAAAAAAACAAAGTAAAAATAACTCATAAATTAAGGGGTATAGATGAGAATAACATCTTTTTTTATTTTTATTTTTATTTTTTTAGTATACAAATACAGCATTGGTGGAAATGTCGTGCTTGAGATAGTACTTGTACTAACCATTTCTTCTAAACGATTATGACTTGTGTGGCTAGACATAGTGAATTATAGATAACTCTAGATCGGGATCAAGGCGATCAACCTCAAAGATGTCAAATCTCGATTAAGAAAATTCAAACTGCCAAAATCAACTTGCAATGAGTTTCATTGTTAAGAGTAATTAAAAAAAAAAAAAGGAGGAAATAAAAGGAAGAAGAGAAGAGAGAGGTCTGACGTGGTTCAATACTGTGTTTATAAATACCGAATTGTATATACTATAAATAAACTCTCGTATATAATAAATTCCAATTACATAATCAGATAAATTTCCATTCTTTTTAATGTACATGGAGAGGAGCTTACTCCCCACGAAATTTTAATAGAATGACAAAAATATTAAAAATAAAAATAAAGTTTAGAACCCAACTTTAACAGAAAATCAAATAAAAATAGAAAATTTCCCTAAAAAATAAAAATAGAAAATAATTATAAAAAAAATTAACATCTTTGAAATGGTAAACGAACCCAACCGAAAAGTAGTTTCACTTGTATATCTTGAAAAATTTTCCCTTTACAACATGATGTTTATAGCTACTGTTTTTGTTTTTGTTTTTTGTTTTTGTTTTTTGTTTTTGTCTTTTTTTTTTTTCCGATTCAATAGCATTTTCTCTCTTCAAATTATTAAATCCCTCCAGCTTATCATAAAACTTTGAAATTACGATCTCCACTTCTTTTAGAGCAAGTTCATAATTGTTGATTTCCTCTCCAAACACGGCGTTTCTTGGAGTTGAAAGCTCTTAATCATTTCTAGGCATTACATAATCAGATAAGTTATCAAGATTAGTTAATATTATTAAATCAAGATACATAAAAACTATAAACAAAGGTTAACTGTATAAAAACATGTTAACTTTCTCTATAATGCCACCGCAAGAGGTGGAACTCCAACAGGAGGGATCAAAATCTTGGACCATAATAGAAGGACTTGGTATGAGTGAGGAGAATATGAGTTTTTTCTTTTTATTTTCTACGAAAATGAAGATAGAGAAGTGGGATAGAATTTCACGAATGAGGGCGCAGAAGTGCATGGATGGCAGTTTTCAAAAGAAGATGCAAGGGTGCTGCAATGGAAATCGTCGAGGGAAGACATAGAGGCACAAGGATGACAATTGTTGAGGGAGGGCATATGGACATAGGGGTACAGACACGACAATCCTCAAGGAGGGTATAGAGGTACAAGGACGATAATCACTGAGGGCGTATGGAAGTTTATGGTAGAAAGTAGAGGCATTAGCCATGGAGGATTAGAGACTCATTTAAGTATAATCGGTTTGACATGATATTGAAAATTAAACCTATAGAGGTTTCTGTAAAAAAAAAAAAAATTCTAAGCCTAGGGGCATATTTGCTTTGGAGGTTCAATTACTTTGTACCATCACGATGATTGATTTTTCATTTTTCTATTCAATTTCAATTGGAATTTTCTCCGGTTTGAATGCAATGCTAAATATATGGTTGATCTTCTTCAATCTGGAATCAGGAGTGCTCTTGGGGATTTCTTACTAGATATAGGATCATGCTATTAGATACTAAATATATATATATATATATATAATATTTACGTGGTCAACCTTGACATCACTACTTAGTGGTCCACGATCCAAAAATTTTGTTTTTTGGAGTTTCACAAATATGGTAGCGTACTCCGTAACTAGTAAACTTTTTAAGTAAATATGTACTTTTTTTCCTCTAACATTTTGCCACTGAGTGTTGGCCTAAGATTTTTTCCCTTCGATCATTTCAATGGCTTTGTTCATCGAAGGGCGATCAGAAGGCTTCAGAATAATGAAGAGCTAATATTTCAAGAATTCTCTAATTCCCAAATTAATAGAAGTTAACTCAAGAAGTAGGTATCATGGAAGATGGGAAACGATCGCTACTTTAAGTCAAGCATAGACACAAAGCAAACTAAGGATACGAAGATATAAATTCCTGCTGAAAATACAGATAAGGACTATTATTGCAATGTTACTTATCTCTAGAGAAAATTCATAAATTGATGGCTATCATATACAAATATAAGATTTTACTGAGCATTTGAGATCAAACTCGATTCTTGAGAGCCCTCTTCTGATATCGTTGATGTCTCCCCAGCAGCCTCAACATTATGCTTCTCGTCTTCTTGCTCTGGCGGATATAGGTAAGGCTTTGGAGGCATTTGTAGGGATTCAACTTCCCCTTCAAGCATTTCTATGACTTTGTTCATTGAAGGGCGATCACAAGGCTTCAATTGTATGCACCACAATGCTACTATGATCATCTTCTTCATTGTTTTTGATTCTTCCTCCATGGAATCTTCTACTTCTATGTCTATTCCTTTTGTGTATTGATCATATATCCATAAAGGAAAGTAAGCTTGACTTGAATTCTCAGCACTTGCATTTAAATTTTTTCTCTTATTTGCCATTTCCATCAACAACATTCCAAAACTATAAACATCAGCTTTGTAAGAGACTCCTCCAATATTCTTATAAAACAACTCTGGAGCTATGTATCCCAAAGTTCCTCTTGCTGCAGTTAAAGACACTAGGCTATTTTCCACTGGGCACAACCTTGCTAGTCCAAAATCTGAAATCTTCGGAATAAAGTTCTCATCCAGAAGAATGTTGTGAGGCTTGATATCAAAATGAAGAATTTGCATGTCACATCCTCGATGAAGATACTCTATACCACGAGCAATGCCGAGTGAGATCTCAAATATTTCTTTAGAACATAAGGATTTAGCTACTCCTTCTAATTTGGGGAAAATATGCTTATCAAGAGAACCATTAGGCATGAAATCGTAAACAAGAGCTCGGTTTGAACCCTCAACATAGAAACCGACTAGTTGCATGATGTTAACATGGTGTATCCTTCCAATAGTAGAAACCTCATTAATGAAATCTTGCCCATGTGCCTTGGACTCACCCAACACTTTGATTGCTACAAGGCGGCCATTTGATAGCTTTCCCTTATACACAGAGCCGAAGCCTCCTTCACCCAATTTTTCTTTGAAGCCTGCGGACATTTTTCTTATGTCCCAAGAAGAGTATCTTACAGGCATGAGATCACCATAACTTTGGAGAAATTCTTCAATGTCATCATACACAGATAGATGCCGCCTTCGCCACTTATAGATCAGGAAGGCAATCACAAGAATGGTACCCACCAGTCTCTGTGCTGAGAATATCTCTGCACATTGACAAGGAAAACATCATGAGCAATTTATTTAGAGAACCTCAAGAACCAACTGTACATGTACCATGCATGTGTGTTGTGTATACGGACGTGATATGTACGGTATATATTTGCAGTCTTTGTGAAAGAACATCATTTTGTCCTAGCGAACTTTTCTTAAAGCTTGTTAAAGTCACGAAATTTCTTTTTTCCAACATAAAAAGAGAGAATAACTGAGATTAGCTATTATGAATTTATCAATCCATCCCAAAAACTTAAACTAAAATGAGATGGGCCAATAATAATTTTGTAGTCTAACATTCTGCCTTATTGGAGACAAATATTAGTTCCAACACATGATGATAATGTTAAGGGGAATAAAGACAGTATTTATTGAATTTGAATTCAAGATCTCTCGCTCTAATATTAATTTACCAATCAATCTCAAAAACTTATATTAATATGAAGAAATTTTTATATTCTAGCAGTTGCACTTGGTTTGGTTAGAGGGAATGAAAAAGGGAGGGAGATTGAATTTTCTTTCATCATATTTTATCTTGATATGATGAAAGAAAATTGTTTATCAACTAAATAACTATTTCAATAATTATTTAAGCTTGTATGTGGTTCACCCGTTGAAGATTGAATTTTAAAGTTAGAATTGTTGACTTTTTAAAAACTAATTATAATTTTTGTTGATTTTTTAGAAAAAGACAAAAACAAAGATAAAAATATACAGTTTCGTTAGAGTTAAGTTAAAATGTCAAACGAAGCATAAGAGGTTTTTTTTAGTTTCAAACGAGGACAAAATGGTAGTTTAGTATTTTTTTAAGTAGAACAAGATCTCTTCCCTTCAAAAAAATCTCTCCACCTTAAAGGGTTAAGAAATGATAGCTAGCAAGGACCTTCAGATCGTTTTACCTTATCTCCACATTTTTTTTTCTTTCCTTTACTGTTCTCTCCTACGAAACAGCCTACAATTCTATTTTTCTCCTGAAAAACCTTACGTTATTTGTTTCCTTCTCACTTTTCATCTCCATCAAACATGGCATTAAAGACGGGAAAAGTGACCCATGAGGTCTTAATCTGCAACTTTGCGTTATTAGCACGGCACTCGGACCAACTAAGGTAAGAGGCTAATAATAAGCCACGGATAGGTTGAAAACAAGAAGGAAAATTTTTTTCTACATTTAAAACATTTGCTTTCTCAAGTCTTATTCAATTCTTTAATTAAGTGTTGAGTTATGGTCACTAAAAATCAGGGATGTGCTCATTAAGTAAAAGGTCTTACCAAGGAATGCTTGTACTTTCACGGGGTAGCCTGCAACAAACAAGAGTACGGTGAAAATAAGAAGCAGAAGAAGAAAACAAGTCATTGAATTATTTTTACGAGCATAGAAGTTTATATTTTAAAGTCTTTTCAGTTATATTTTAATTTTATCATTCTCTGTTGCCAATATATATAATAACAATAATAGCAACAGTATAAAAGATTCATAGTATTTGGGAACACGCAAATCATAATAAAAGTGTTAAAGAGTGCAATTGAACAGGGATTCGAACTCATGAACTCTCACTCTCAAGTCATCTTATTTTATCAATTCATTTCAAAATTTAAGTTGTTAAGAGGTAGACCGACTATATGTTTATATTCCAACAGAATCCTTACAGCACCAACAGCAACAGCAACAGCAATAACAACAACAAGGAAAAATAGGCTAGGCGGTCTATTTTGATTACTCAATCTAAGAGATAGACCGAATTGTTTTTTTTTTTTTATAATGTTATTTTTTTAGATTTAATCAATTAGGATTGATCATGATCAATTAATGATTGACTTGAAATTAGTGAGTTACGATATGGTCAATCAATGATTGACTATGATCAATTACTAATTTATTAAATTAATAATATTATGTGACCAATTAGGGATTAATTATTTAAGAAAATTGATTGATCATTTAAAAAAAATCTTAACTAATTTTCAAAAACTTTAGTCATTTATTGAAAAAACTTCTTTAAAAAAAAAAGGCTATTAATTTCCTAATAATAATAATATCAACAACAACAATAATAAAGAAACAAATAAAATAACGAAATCAAGCCTTACCGCAAAGGATGAGGCATTGAACCTTGTTGAAATCTTGATCGATGTAGCAAGTCCCCGAGTATTTGTTTTCACAACTTCCCCGGAAGCAAGTCCCCAAGAATTTGTATTCATCACTTTCCATTTCGTAGCTGGGTAACCATGAAAGTTCGAACCCGTATACAAGTTCATTGTGAATATCTCTGTAGGCACTTCCGTTGATCATTTCCTCTCTGCCTGTCCTTCTTGATATCAAAGTCATCATGTCGACGTGGCACGATTCCTCCAAATCCGAAAAACTTAGATTGCCATTGACAACAATATATGAGTATAGCCTTTTGGATTTGGAAAAAACAGAATTGTTACCACCACAATAAGGCACTCTGTCAACATAATGATGAAGACGAGAACCATCCATCGGCTTTTCACACGTCAAAAATATTGCCGTCTCTGTGAGATCGTAATCGCGCGCGAACTCCAGTGACCAACAACCGTGACGACCGCGATTATACTTGATTTTTGTTTCGAATCCGTTTCCCAATAGAATGTCATCTTTGGTGAGAGAAATTTTAGGGATGGAGGAGCAATAATCATCCTTCTGAAGATCAGGATCGACAACTCGAATTGTCAAGTTGTCGTAGTTGATTGCTTGAACAAATAACTTGTAATATTTGTTTTCAAGGGTAGGCAAGTTTAAAAACGTAAGATTGTTCTCGCAAGAGAGCTCGTTCCTTACATCGCCGCAGCCTCGAGGATCGGTTGTAAGTCGGAAAGGAGGCCTAATGCTATCGAGATCGCCGCAGGAAGACGGTGGACAAGATTGCTGATTATTGGCGTAGCTTGTTTTGAGGAAGATGATGATCAGAACAGCTAGGTGGGCTATGAATTGGATAAACAAGGACACTCTTCCACTCATCTCCATTTGGTTGGACTTAGTTATCCGCAGTAAGTCTTCTCCTATTTGTCTTACTTATTTATTTATTTATTTTTCCTTTCAAAAATTGTTTTCATATGCATGTGGAACCTACAAGACAAGTTTTTGTTTTTGTTTTTTTGTTTTTTGTTTTTTTGGAAAGGAACAAGACAAGTTGATAGTACTCAATTTATTAGGGAAATTTAATATTTTTTAATTATTTCTTTTAGTAATTTGTATTCATTTTTATATATATCCCTTTTGTAACTTACCTAGCGTGTTTAGTATATGTAATTTATATGTATATGTGATCCTTTTTATAATACTTTTATGGGGTTTATTGCTAAATGACCTTTTTTTAAATAAACGTATTAATAAATATTCCATGTTTTTAAAAATTAGTTAAAAAACTTAAGTTTTTAAAAATTAGATAAAATGCCTTTATTCCTCTCATAATGATTAATCAATTTTGTAAATGGTCAATCACTTATTGATCATATTGTATAGTTAATTATTGATTGATTATTAGTTCATCATTGATTGACTATCGGTCAATTAATGATTATGATTGGCCATAATAACTCACAAATTTTTGTAATCAATCATCGATTGACTCATAGTTAATTATTGATTGACTATAAACAACATCACAAATGTTCCTGTTAATCAGTGATTAACTATTAGTAAATCACTAATTTACCATTAAAATTTTTTTTAAAAAAATCACTAACCCATTCTCTCTCTCTCTCTCTCTCTCTCTCTCTTCCTCTCACTATCTGCCTCTCTCTCTTTCTCTCTACTCTTCTCACACATGATCTTGTCTCCGTCATGGTGTGGCTTCGTTGCTGTGGAGAAGATGATGGTGGAGGCGGCAGCGGGGCGGTGGCAGCACAAGCGATGAGCTGGGAGTTCGTGTGGCTCTAATTAAACGATCAAATGTGGAGTGGGAGATCAGATTGAAGGACTTTCATCTCGCCGATCTGAGATCGCGCGTGAAGCTCTGACAAGAATTGTGCTGGGTGACAGATGGAGACGAGATGGCGGTGGCTTGTGTGGAGATCTGCCCTAGAAGCGTGATTGGAGCTATAAGGTCGCAGGATCGAAACGTCTCCCACTACCGCAATCTCCTCCTAGATGCCGCCGACGTGTAGATCTAGTCGATGGTCACCGATTTCGTCAACGTCATGCAAGCTCAATGCATAGAAAGAAAGGAGAGATGATTAACACCCAAAGATGCACTTGTAAGCATTCAAATATAGTACAGATCAGGCAGTCGTATTTGTAGGGAGGCGACAAAAAAAAAATATATTAGTAGAGATAATGTTAAAAAGACAAGAAAATAAAATAATAAAAAGTGAAGATATATTTTTTGTGAATGTTTGTAGTAAAGAAAACAAATAAAATGTGAAAAGGCGAAGATTTAAGAAGAGGAAAATTCAATAATAAATAAAGCAAGGTGTCATGAATCCTTTATATTCTTCGTTCTCCAATTTAAATTCAATCTTTAATTTATGATTTAATTGCAAGTTTTACATACCAAACAAGCAACCAGTAAATATGTAATTAAGGACCAATAAAAAATAACGAATGTATTTCAGTTTTCTAAATCTCAAATGTTGAACCAAATGGATTTATCGTTATAAGTTATTCAAAATTGACAAAATACTGTTTTTAACAAATTGTAGTAAAAGACAGCTCAAAAAACAAATCTTATAAAAGTAAAATGTGACAATATTACATATAAAATATTTCTATTCAAAATATTTTATGTCAATTTTTTTATATAAATTCAGTCATGCTTTTTTTAACAAATTGTAGTAAAAGACAGCTCATAAAACAAATCTTATAAAAGTAAAATATGATAATATTACATATAAAAAAAGCATGACTGAATTTATATAAAAAAAATTAACATAAAATATTTTGAATAGAAAAACGAGATCAATAGATTCAATCTACTAAAATATATAATCTTTATAAACCAAAAAAAAAAAATCAAACCCAAATTATATTACTTCACACATGAATTCATCACCAGCCTCACCAAAAATGAGTTGGAGTTCTTAGATAGGAACCTGAGTTCCAAACAAAGCATTAGCTTTTCTCAGAATTCATAATTAAGTTCTTATGGGATTAGTAGGTATCGAGTGATATATGTATAACGATTCATTTTATTTTCGTTTATTTTTATTTAAAAAAAAAAAAGAAAGTAAAGAAAAATTGGAGCTCAGACTCCATGAACTACCTCTAGCTAGGAGCTTGTGGGAACCCATAGCCATAGTCTATTAATTACTTGACGATGACTAGCGTGTCGTGAATACTTGGAATGTTAATTTAGACGTGGTCCAATATTCTCTTGGGGAGCCTGGAAATTAATGTAGATGGCAAATACAAGACGACTTATATTAAAGATATTGGAATTTAAGTGAGTATGACAGTCAATAGATAGAGACCGAGAAATGAATTTTTTCATAGTGAAGACTTTCAATTTTAAATGAGTTAGACATCGACAAGTATCCCGCCATATTAATGTGATCCATGAAAATATCAGGAAACATAAAAAAACAATAATAGAGATATCGATTTCGATAAAATGTATTGTATTTTTTCAAAAATATAGGGAAATATCTAAGAATAACCAAATTTCATTGGAAATTTCAGTTTGAAAATTTCTGAACTTTTTAGATTCTTATCATGTATTATCTTTTTAGCATATTATAATTATCTTCTATTTTTTAAATAAATGGTGAAAAAGTGCAACTAGCAACAAGCATAATTATCTTATAAAAGAAGATATGATAAAATAAAATAAAAGACAATGCATAAAAGTTGAGAGAATATATTATGCTAGACTTCTATAAATTTTGCACAATTTCCTATTTATATACATTGAGAGGAGATCAACAAATCAGTTTCAACCCTTTTTCTTTTTTTTTTTTTTAAGGAAAGTTTTTAATGTTTTCAATTCTTTTCTTTTAAGTTTACGCCTACGTTTCTTTCCCTCATTCTTTCAATTTGCTTTAGTTGCCTTCTTTATTTCTCTACTTCTTTCCTTGTAGAAGATACTTTATAATTGCGTTCTTAAAAAAACTAACCTAGTTTCAATGCATGAAAACTCGTCGACATTAATAATGATATATGTTGCCTACTTAAAAAAGAAAAAAAAAGTTTTTACTTTTTCTTAGAGTTTAGTTTACAAATTTCATCATATATTTTATATTCCCATTGTATTCAAGTCCTAGATCCTCCACTATCTCTATCAATTCATCAAAATATCTTTCCTTGAACGCCAAAGGGCAGATCACACCATATCACTAAGTTGCCATCATCCAATTTTGCAAGGTAAATCTCCTTTGATCAATCTTTCTCATTCTTAATTTCAAAAAAAAAAAATAATGATAATAATCAAACTTCTCATAATTTTTAAAACCACCCGCAAATTAAATTTTAGAATTAAATTAATACGTTTTAAAATGTGTTTTATTATTTAAAAAAAATCCTTGCAACTAAATTATATTTTTTCTTCTTCTCTTCCATCTTTTACAAATTAAAAAAAATCAACAAACAACAAATAAAATATTTTTGCATGTAACTGGTGACCCCCTTTTTTATTTAATAATCACTTTTTTTTTTCTTTTTTTCATGTTTTTAGGAGAAATAATGGAATCACATATGTCCATCATTTTATTTTGTCTATATTTGTGAAGGTAATGGAATCGGTTATGTGTATATATTGTTTTATTTGCCCTCTCTCTCTCTCTCTCTCTCTCTCTCTCTCTCTTTTCACTTGAAGATCTTGTCTAAGAACACTGATGCTCTACATCTTTCAATTTATTGGTAAGATGTGATTTCTTTGCTTTTTTTTTTTTTTTTGGGTGTGTTTCATGGAAAGCAGACTAATTTATAAGGTTTCAGAAGATATCCCTTATTATTATTATTAATATTAATATTATTATTATTATTATTTGGTTTGTGTTTTTTCAATATAGTTTTATATTGATTTGTGTTTCTTTTCATATAGACCGTGTTTTCCATACCATCTTTTGCAAGATGAAGGACGTGTTCATTCATTTATCAAGACCAAGACTGCAAGAGTAAGGTCATATTTTTATCTTATTTCTCCATAGGATGAGTATATATTTTAAGGGCGCGTTTTATTTTATTTTTTATTTTATTAGAAGTGTGAGAAAAGTACACTAGGACCTAGGGTGAGAATAGAGATTTAAAACTCTACATTTTTTTTTATGGAGTCAGATGTATAATTAATATTAGCCTATAACTACAGCCAAGGAACCTATTATATTCTAGTACATTACTTTCCCATTCGAATTTTTTTTACTCATTCTCGGCTTTACAATTTACAACCTTCCAATGAATCAAGTAATCGTGGAGTGACACCTTAATTACAAATTGCTATTTATACAATATGCTAATTATGTGATGATTCCAATTTGAAATTTCTGGATCTACACCCAATTCACGAGCTATTATTGTCGGCACAAACATTGCCATAAGAGGTTTAAGATTAATTGACTGCTGCAATTCTCAAAAGACAATTATTTATTGCCTAATTTAGATGGTCTCTGCTTCTATTCCTCCACTTTCATATTCAAATACAATTATCTTTCCCCAAATTATTCGCCTTTTTACTTTATTTATTTGTTAAAGTTACCAATTTTAAATCATGTCCTTAAGATTTTCCCGGAGTATACTAACAGGAAAAACAATGTGTTTAGAGTTTTAGCTGTGCATATCAGCGGCCGATTTAGGTATCGGCGAGTTGGGGTTGTAGCCCCTACTGAGTTTTTTTTTTTTTTTAAATTTATCTCAAAAACTTTATTGTTTTTCTACTTTGTTCCTAATGAAAATTATAAATCAACATATGGCCCTCACCAATACTTTTCTTTTATTTTTTAAGTTTTTTCTAATTCTGTAATTTATGATTGAAAAATTCTTACGTGAAGCTGGTCAATATGACAGCTCAAGTTTGAAAAAAGGGGGGGAACAAAACAATACATATACCAAGAATTCCCCATGACACACATTCTAACTTTCTTTAACTTCTCCAAACCGAGGTCATATAATACTTCTGTAAGTGTACCAATCTTTTTTACTATTATTAATTTTAAAACGATAAGTGCACTGATCCATTATTATATTTATTTGATTGTTTTAATTTTTTTTAATTTGCATTTTCATAAATTTTAGGTAAAGCTACTAGTTGACGCTGATCTGTTGGCCAAGACAGTACAGGATAATATGGAGGATTTTCTAAGCTCCGAGCTTCCCTTTCATCCAAAACTAACTCGTGGGTAGTTAAAAAATGGGTTGCGTTATTTTATTTTACAACATAAAAAGCACCCCAATGGTAAATTCTTTCTTTCTTCTTTAGAGAGATATCTAAAAATGGTGTTTTAAATGATCCTAAAATCTTCTATCTTTCACCAACAAGGATAATATTAAATATCGGCCCCTAACATCCCTTCGTCGATTAGGCCAAGGTTTGAGTGACCGGTGCTAAGCCCTAAAGTTGCTTGGTATCGGTTTAGATTACCTATTCATTTTAGTATTTGATTCAAATATGATATTTGTATTTTACTGTATATTTAGTTGTACAGCTATTCCAATACATGAATTTAAATATATATTTTTTAATTTCACATCTATTCCATTCAAATACAAATCCTAAATTTTTATTTTACAAGCTTTATGTTACCCATTTTTCTACCTTCACATCACCCAAATGTAACCTTTAAGCAATTCAAATTCTATATTTAAATGTTACAATATTTTTCATATTAATTGTAGATTTGAAGCACACCTGAAAGTTCTTGTGGGACCAATAAATGAATAGAAAGATGTTGCACATACTTGATACTTATAAAATCAATACACTTTACCATATAGGAGCCAAGCATACACTCCATACCACCACACAGTTTATCACCTCAATTAAAAAACCGTTCTGGAGGTTACTTCCTATTATTATTACTCTCTCATCTTTTCATTCTATATATTTTAAAATGTTTAGTAAATTGCTTGTTTCACTACTACAAAAATGGGATTCCACGTGTGACGCCCCGACTTCCCAAGCCAGGTCGACACCATACTTACTTGTACTTATCTTACTTGAAAATTTGAGAATAATTTTTTTTTCTTTAAAACATATTTACATAAGTTATCTTGTAGAGAAAAACTTATCATGTATACATACTATACTGAAGATATCTTCTTAAGTCTTTAAACTTCATACATATTGCATAACATAATTTACTTTTGAGATTCAAAAGCGGTTGCGGAAAATTTTGCGTAGTGGTATCCCACACCGCCCTTCACCCGCCGCATCGTCCGCATAGCCCACCATTTAAGCTGCAGGCTTCTTACCTACAGTATGGAATACAAGAGTGAGCTTTCGCCCAGCAAGTACAAACATAATCTCACAAAACATTTAGAACATCTCAAAAACATGTCATTCATCATATAACATATGCATGAACCATTTATGATTGATTGAATGTCTTATGCTTTATTATAGACTCAATCCTTTAACTTATTATCTTGTCTCAACATGTGGGCCCATAGTGTACGTACCGAAAGCGCGCAGCCTCCAGATAAAGCTAGGGTTTGCAAGGCCCTAACAGTTCTGGGAATTATAACTTGACCCTTCTCGATCACGGAAGGTAAATGTCACAACTGAAACCTCTAGCCTCCTCGATCACGGGAGGTTGGTACGACACCTTTCTTGATTTATCTTACCATATGGTTTAACATTAGTGAACATGCTTCATGATGTCACTATGTTATATCATACTTAACACTTGCCATAACATAGCATTCTTGAAAAACATGTCATTTATGGCATTTTTGTAAACCATGACACTTTTGAAAACATGGCATTTATGGTATTTTTGTAAACCATGACACTTTTAAAAACATGGCATTCTTATCAACATGGCATAACATGTCATAGAATATATCATCGCATGGCATCACATATCATAGTATGTACACTTGAAAATATAGTGTAAATAGCATAGCATAACATAGCACATTTGAAAATAGTATTTACTATTTCCATACTGCAGGTGAGGTTCGATACTTGCCTGAGATACTATGTCTGGGGTTTCGTTGCCTTAACTCAGATTGCAACTGCAGGTTACCTCCTGCTATTAAAAAGAACATAGGATAAGGATCCTATAAAATATTGGTAACCTGTTCAATATTCTAATTATATGTCCTTTTACAAGCCTTGATCAACTACGAGGTTACTAATTGTAACCCTAGAGATTGTGGTTAATTATCTTGACCCATTAGGTTACTTGAGGTAACCTTGGGTATTAAACTCATGTACGTATGAATAGTATCAAGTTACTATTCCTATTATTGGGCCTAATCTTTAGTAACTCGGGTATCTTTCTCGGTTATCATCCGTTAACAACTTGTTACTACACTTTGGCTATTAAAATCCAATTTAGAAAATTGGCTAGAAAATCTTTTGTTTTACTTCCCAATTCGAGGTTTTCAAAGTAAAACTTTATAAAACTCATTTAAGGCTGAAAACTGCTTTTGAAATAGTTTTCATAGTCAAAACAGGAAATGTTGATGTAGAAATACAGTTTTTTTGTATGTTTGTAGAAAATCCTGTGCAGGAATTTCTTTTTCTCTGCACAGTTTTTATAGTTCAGGTTGTATTTAAAAATCCAAATGGAATTTGAAAAACTTGTCTTCACGAAAGTTCTTTCTCTTGAGAAATTCTAAAACTTTCATGTTTTAAGAAAAACCCAGTTCTGCTTGGATTCGTACCAGTTTTAATTTGAAACCCACTGGTCGTGTAAACTAGGTCTGGGCAGTTTAGTCTCGGATTTTCGTAAAAACGGAGGCCATTGGAGCCTCATTTTGCAAATCCATCCGCGTTTCCCTCTAGGAAAAACTGTTCTGAACAACTTTTGTGTTTTAAGTTTTGCCTAATTCGGCCTCTAAAGGCCTCAAAATCGGCTTGCCGTAAAACTGGTCAGGATCCACCCGAGCCTGGCAGTTTTTCGGTTTAGAATTCGTTTTACGTCCTAGACGTGGAATCTAGCTCGACCAGCCACCGCGGGAGCCTAATATCAATCATGCAGCGGTTTCTAACGTTCAATATTCAACATGCAAGCCAATTTGAACAACATTCATAACCATGCAAAACCCTAAGCATTCAATCAAACACAAAGCATGCATATAAAACCACCAACCATAAAATCCTAATTAACCAAGCACATAACCTAAATTTCTTAACTAAGGCAGGGAATTAAAGTGAGCTTATGCTCTTACAAACTTTGCTTGAAATACATTTAAATTTCTCAATTGAAATTTAAATGAAAAGTATAGGGTTTGAGGGAATTTACCTAGCTTCTACCCAAGGGTTTGGCTTGCTAGATTTGGTTCTCCCTTGGTCCCTCCTTGCTGCCACTAGGTCCGGCCCCTTTGGCTTGCTTGGCTCCAAACTTTTTCAGCCACTCTAGCACCAAGATCCGGTCACCACAACCTCAAAAATCCGGCCTCCAACTTGGTTAGTTCCTCCCTTTTTCCTTTCCCTCTACAGCCGGCCTCTTGGCCAAAAGATTGTCCAAAACTTTCCAACTCTTTCTTGCTTGCTCTCCACACAAAATCCGACCACCCTAAGCTCTAATCACTCTTGGTTTTGGCAAAATTTCCTTTCTCTCCTTCCTTCTCACTCTCGGTTTTTGGTGAAGAAAAATTGGCAAGAGTTTGGTTGCTTTTCTCTAATTTTTTTTGAATTATGGGGTCACCTATTTATAGAGGTGGGGGAAGTTTCAAAAATTGGAATTTGACCCCAAAAAAAACAAGAAATCACACAATGGGAGGGGTATAGGTGGCCGGCCAAGGTGGTTCTAGAACCACCAAACTTACTTTCCAAATTTTTGCTAAATCCTTAATGATGTCATTAATCAAAAGGTGGTGATATCACACTAAGGCTTTGTTTGGCTTTTCCTTAATGTAGTCCACTTTAATTCTAGCACAGATATTTCTAATACTGCTTTCACTAATACACAGTACAATTTAGTACTGTTATTTTAAACTGCAGTACAAAATTCATCTGTGTAGAAATGGACTGTATAAAAATTTTCTTATACAATCAAACTTCTTGGCCAAAGATAACCTAACTAATGTGCTTGATTTTCTATGGTGGTTTTTGAATCTTAAACATACCATTTTATCCGTAAAAATGGCTTTTACACGGTACAATTTTTATACTGAAAAAATATTTAACCGTACCGCCTCATTTTCGATTTTTCGGGTCAACCATTGACTTTCTTGTCAATCATTGACTCTCTTGTCAAAATTTGACTATCATGAATTCATGAAATTTCGTCATACCTTTTTACTTAAAAGGCCTATCATGAAGTCTCGTAATTAATTTACCGAGAACTCAATCATATACTGATAAAATCATGAATTTTGTATTAATATTCATAATTTTCATAAAATTGCACATAAACACATAATACGAACTATAAATTTCTTATTTACAAGAAAATTGTGAGTTCGTGAAAATTTCGATTATTACACCACGACTGTCCTTCGACGACCGTTTTTTAAAAAACCGTCGTCGAAAAAACTCAAAAACACGGAGCGGAAGTGGCCTGCTTCCACGACGGTTTTTTGTTAACCGTCGTGGAAGCTCATCCTTCCACGACGGTTTTTTGTTATTTTTCGGTTCGCGCGCTCTCCCTCCGCTCCCTCCTTACTTAAAATTTCCAAAAACTCTCTTTATCTCACCGCGCCTCCTCTCTCTTTCTCACCTCTCAAAATTTTCTCTTGGCTCCATTCTCCGACGGCCTCCTCCACCACTCACGCGGCCTCCTCCATTCTCTGACGGGTCTACCAAGGAACTAACACAACTCTCCCTCTCTCTCGCCGCACTCCGCCCGTACCGGCCACTCTCGACAAGCTGGTAAGTTGTAGTGTATATTGCTTGGGTATTGAACAAATTTGGGAAATTTTTGTCCAAAATATTGATTTTGTTGATTGTGGTTGTTGATTGTGAATTTTCCAGGTAAAATCCAAAATGTTAATTTTGTAGGTGGTTGAGTTGGGAATATTCCGTCTGAAATGGCTAAAATCCATGCCCTACATTATCAGTGAATTTTCCGGGAAAAAATGATGCTTTTGTGATTTAAATATGTTTGGAGAAATGAAACGAATTCGCAAATTTTTTTTTTTCATTGTTACCTTCGACGACGGTTCCGAAAACGGTCGTGGAATCTGAAAAGATTCCACAACCATGGATTCCACGACGGTTAAAAAACCGTCGTGAAAATGTTACCACGACGGTTAAAAACCGTCGTGGTATCTATATTTTGTAGTAGTGTTTGGTGCCTAAATTAAATTTTTGTGAAGTTATCATTTGGTTTCCTATCTTTTTCTTTTGGACTAAAAGGTTTCTAAACTCTTTGAAAAGATACAATCTGGTCCTTTCTACTTCAAAAAGGTTAAAAGTTGGATGAAACGGGTTGTGTATGACATGTATAATTTGAATCATGCAATTTTTCCTTATTGTTATCCTTAAATAGTACATAATGTGTGATTTATGTGATTTTCTTTGTTGAATTTTTTATGTCCCTTAAATTAAAAGGACCATTTGCACCAATTAAAAAGAGTTTAGAGACATTTTAGCTTTAAAAAATTAGTGAACAAACCAGAATTTTATAAATTAGTTTAGGGATGAAACGTGTAACTTACCCTGCAGTACAAAATTCATCTGTGTAGAAATGGACTGTATAAAAATTTTCTTATACAATCAAACTTCTTGGCCAAAGATAACCTAACTAATGTGCTTGATTTTCTATGGTGGTTTTTGAATCTTAAACATACCATTTTATCCGTAAAAATGGCTTTTACACGGTACAATTTTTATACTGAAAAAATATTTAACCGTACCGCCTCATTTTCGATTTTTCGGGTCAACCATTGACTTTCTTGTCAATCATTGACTCTCTTGTCAAAATTTGACTATCATGAATTCATGAAATTTCGTCATACCTTTTTACTTAAAAGGCCTATTATGAAGTCTCGTAATTAATTTACCGAGAACTCAATCATATACTGATAAAATCATGAATTTTGTATTAATATTCATAATTTTCATAAAATTGCACATAAACACATAATACGAACTATAAATTTCTTATTTACAAGAAAATTGTGAGTTCGTGAAAATTTCGATTATTACAATCTACCCTCCTTAAAGAATTTTCGTCCTCGAAAATCAGAACAATTCGGGGTAGCTTTTCTTCATCTCATCCTCGCGTTCCCAGGTTGCCTCCTCAATCTCATGATTTCGCCATAGGACCTTAACTAAAGGTATAACCTTGTTCCTTAGCACCTTTTCTTCTCGTGCCAAAATTCGAACCGGTTTCTCCTCATATGTCAGATCTTCGTGAACCTCAATTGGTTCGTGGTCCAATACATGGGATGGATCCGAGATGTACTTCTTTAGCATCGACACATGAAATACATTGTGTACATATGCTAATTCCTGGGGCAAAGCCAACCTATAGGCCACGTTGCCAATTCTTTCCAATATTTCGAATGGCCCTATGTATCGTGGACTCAATTTCCCCTTCTTTCCGAATCTCATAACTCCCTTGAATGGAGCAATTTTGAGAAAAACCAAGTCTCCTACTTGGAATTCTAGAGGCCTTATGCGTTTGTCGGCATAGCTCTTTTGTCGACTAAATGCAGTCTCTATTCGTCGGCGTATAAGTTTGACGGCATCAGTGGTTTTCCGAATGAAATCTGTGGACACAAGTTCCTTTTCCCTGGTCTCGTACCAATGAACTGGAGATCTGCATCTTCTCCCATACAGGGCTTCATAAGGAGCCATTCCAATTGAAGCTTGGAAACTGTTGTTGTACGAGAATTCAATCAAAGGAAGCTTCTTATCCCAAGTTCCCTTGAAATCCATCACAGACGCTCGCAACACGTCTTCTAAGGTATGAATGGTCCTCTCGGATTGCCCGTCCGTTTGAGGATGAAAAGCTGTACTAAAGGTAAGCTTGGTACCCATGGCTTGATGTACACTTCTCCAGAACTTAGAAGTGAAACGACCATCACGATCAGAGATGATTGTCTTTGGAATCCCATGGTAGCGAACAATCTGCGCGACGTATAGTTCCGCCAGCTGTTCCACCGAAAAGCTAAGCTTGATGGCGATGAAGTGTGCAGACTTCATCAAACGATCAACAATCACCCATATAGCATCATTGCCACTGGAAGTTCGGGGTAGTCCAACCACGAAATCCATCGTCACTTGGTCCCATTTCCATTCTGGGATGGAAATTTTCTGCAACTCTCCCCCCGGACGTTGGTGTTCTGCCTTCGCCCTTTGACATGTAAGGCATTTGCTGACGAATGTAGCGACGTCATTCTTCATTCTGGGCCACCAAAAACTTTCCTTCAAGTCTTGGTACATCTTTGTAGCTCCTGGATGAACGGAATACGGAGTCTCATGAGCTTCCTTCATGATTGTTCCTTCAACTTGTCGTCGTTAGGGATGCATAATCTATTTTTCCGATAGAGTATGCCCTCATCCGATATGTTGAAGTCCGACTCGTTTCCTTCCAAGACCTCGTTCCTTGTTCTGAGCAGCGAGGCATCTCCTTCTTGTCGCTCTTTCATACCATCTAAAATGGTAGGTTGGAAGGTTAGGGCAGCTAAACTTCCCGTAATAAGCTCTATTCCAGCTTCTATTAGCTCCTTCTGAAGAGGTTCGGTCAATGGCTGTATTGACATCAACGAGGAAGATGACTTCCGACTGAGGGCATCAGCTACTTTGTTAGCCTTCCCTGGATGGTAACGGATGTCTATGTCATAATCCTTCACCAATTCGAGCCATCTTTTTTGCCTCATGTTAAGCTCTTTTTGTGTGAAGATATACTTCAAACTCTGATGATCTGTGTAGACTTCACACTTACTGCCGTAAAGGTAGTGCCTCCAGATTTTGAGCGCAAATACTACCGCCGCAAGTTCCAAATCATGCGTCGGGTAGTTCTTCTCATGATCCTTTAGCTGGCGTGAAGCATAAGCGATCACCTTTCCATTTTGCATGAGCACGGCTCCAAATCCTATTTAGAAGCATCGCTGTATATCACGAAGTTTCCTTCTTCCACATTTGGAATTGTGAGAATCGGAGCGCGAGTCAGCCTGTTTTTCAGCTCTTGGAAGTGCTCTTCACACTTTGCAGTCCATTCGTACTTCTTTCCTTTCCGTGTAAGTGCAGTGAGTGGCGCTGCAATTTTAGCAATCCTTCGACGAAACGTCGGTAGTAGCCCGCCAAGCCGAGGAAACTACGTACTTCGGTGACATTTTTCGGAGCTGGCCATTCACTTACTGCCTCAATCTTGGCCGGATCTACAGATATGCCGTTCTTGGAGACCACATGTCCTAAGAAATGGACCTTTTTCAACCAAAATTCACACTTTGTGAATTAGCGTAGAGCTGGTTTTGCTTTAAAATTCGTAAAGCAATCCTTAAATGCTCCTCATGCTCCTCCTTTGATCTTGAATAAATCAAGATATCATCTATAAAGACAATAACAAATTTATCCAAGTAATCCTGAATACTCGATTCATCAGGTCCATAAAGGCTGCTGGAGCATTTGTCAGTCCGAATGGCATAACGAGGAACTCGTAATGTCCATATCGTGTTCGAAAAGCTGTCTTGGGAACGTCTCCTTCCCTAATTCGAAGCTGGTATATCCGGATCGCAGGTCAATCTTCGAGAAAATTGAAGTTCCTCTCAGCTGATCAAACAGATCGTCGATCCGAGGCAAGGGATACTTGTTCTTGATAGTTATCTTGTTCAATTCCCGATAGTCAATGCACATCCTAAGAGTGCCGTCCTTCTTTTTAACAAACAGAACTGGAGCTCCCCATGGCGAGTAGCTCTGACGAATGAATCCTCGATCCAGAAGCTCTTGTAACTGAATCTGCAGTTCCTTAAGTTCGGCAGGCGCCATCCTATA
>CM046374.1:27358320-27392083 GCA_025413025.1 Ficus hispida | reverse complement strand
GACTTGAGACGGGATGATTCGATAAGGTTTTATTGAGTGCCAATTTAATTAGGATATTTTTAAACCCCTTGATGGTTGATGTTAGTTGATTCCTATAGTTCATTAAAAAAAAATAGTAGTTTTTGTCAAAATTTTTGTATTTAATAAAGAGTATTATTTTAAATCTGTTTAAATTTTTTTCTACAATGTTTACTTTCAGAATAATTTGAATTTATTATGTTTGAATTATAATTATGAAACTAAGATTCAAACATAGCCTTAGTATCACATATGTTGTTCCATACAGTTACACGACTAAAGGGATAAAGTTGATAATTAACGTTTTAAAATTCAGGATAGTGGATAAAGTTTTATAAAATTAGGAATAAGGTAAAAATGCAACCTAAGTGAAACGGAAATTATGATATTTTGTCTTTCAAATTTAGTGCCACACCATCTTTTCGATTCATTAAAGTAATAGAAGGGGTAAATTTGCTGATGTTCTAAAGTTGAGAGCAAATGATAGTTTTCATAAGTTGAGGAGCAAAGAGAAAAAATGATCTAAATTGAGGACGAATAAAAAAAGTTCCCTTTTAATTATGCCAACAATTTTCCTTCAGAAAATATACCATTTCAAACATTATAGGCATAAGTGGGAAAATAATCATTTTTTTAGCATTTTTTTAAATTAATAATATCTCAAGTTTTTGTTAAATTAAGAAAATGATCGCTTTCTTAAAAATAATTAATTAATAATAGACCAATTAATCTATGAACAATCATTGATTGGCCCGTATCAATATGTGTTTTTCCTGGCTAATCAGGAGTTTAGCCCCCTCTCTTTTTTTGAATATAATGCTAAAGACACCAATTCTAATCCCAACTTTTGAGTAACAATTTACATGATATATAACTTGTTATTCTTTAATTGGTAGATGTCTAAAATAATACCACATCAATTAATATCAATAGATTATATATACTAATAAAACACTGATAAATCATCCACATGTGAGTTAGTATTCAAAAGTTTAAACTAGAATTGATATTCATAGTACTGTTTTTTCTTAAATAGCTGTCCAAAAACTGGTCATGCCTGATTTCTATGGAAAAATAGCGCAATATTAACTAGACATTAAATTTTAGGTCTTGTACGAGATTCCATTATAACATAAAAAATAAATTAAACTTCTCGTCATTGTCACTGTTAGATTCTGATTTTATCTTCTTTTATTCTTCCTTTTATTAATTTATTTTTGAAACTTGGAGATATGAGGATTTGAACTCTGTACCTTAAGGTAGAGTCAATTGTGATAATACTCCTAGGTTATACATGCAACCACTTTATTTTTCTTTTACTAAACTTAAGTGTAGGTTTTAGTTTCTCCTCTCTATTTAATTATTAAAAAAAAATAAAAGAGTTCAAAAACTGGTGCAAGTCAAATTTAATTATTATTATTTTTTCTTCTAAGGATAAGGTTGAGATCAAATCTATCAAAATTTCCATTTCTCGGTCCCTCATCCATTTCTGGGAGTTAGCTTCATGGAAGCTGCGACAAATTACCCTTTTAATAATTGCTTTTTTAACTTGTGTCATGCTCACTTAAAATTCAAAGTCTTCACTATAAGTCGTTTTTACTTGTCATCTATATATTAATTTCCATGACAATACTCAAAGTTTTCACAACACTTGCTAGGCACCTTTCAAGTTAGACTAGACTTCCACAAAGTCTCATATTATCGTGTTACGTTAAATGTGCTTTTGTTATTAAAGAAAATTCTTCAAGAAGTTCAATCAATTCCCAAAAACTAAATATCTTTCTACATGTCTCTATTGTCCTAGAGATAATATTCATGCTAAGCTTCAAAACATTATTAAAAATCGGGACAAGGACTTGGGATTTTTTTAAGTTTTTTAATGGTTGATGCTAGTTGATTTTTTGGGATTTCTCATTCTTAGAATTGAAAGAAAAAGATTGAAATGACTGCTCAAAATTTCACCTGTACCTTTGATATTCATTATTTCAAATTTAGCTCCCATCCGGCACCCTATTTTAACATCTTTTAATTTTTTTTGACAATGTTTTATCTGACAAATATTTGAATTTTTATTTTTGAATTGTGGACTTCAATATGTGGTCCAAACATAGCCTTGGTATTCCATCCATTTACGTGACTAGACGGACAAAGTTGCTAACATTTTAAAATTCACAATAGCAAATGAAGTTTTCTAAAATGTGGAAAGTGAAAAATAATTTATAAAATTTTGTCTTTGAAATTTACTGCCACGCCATTATTCTTTTGATTCATTTAAGTGATAGAACAGGAAAATTTGCTGATGTTCTAAAGTTCAAGAGAGAATGATATATTTTTTTCTAATTTGAGAAGAAAATTTAAAAAAAAATTATCTAAATTCAAGGAAAAATCTAAAATTTTTCCAATGAATTATTGCAACAAGTTTCCTTTAGAAAATAACTTATCCCACGCATAATAGGCATATATATGTCGAGAAATGATCCCGATTTGAGAATTATTTAGTAATAAGTTAATATCTCAAGTTTTGTTAAAGTAAGAAAATTGTCATGATCCTATAAATGGTCAACCAATGATTGATCACTTGATAAATGATAAATCATCATTTATCAATTTTAATTTGTATTTTTACCCATCAATCACTAATTTAGTCTTTTTTCAATAAGTATCCAAAAACTTCCTATTTACCTAATTTCTCCCAGCACAATATTATTAGACATAAAATTGATGAGGCTTTCTTACTAGGTACCGAAATAACATACAATAAAGTAAACTTCAAAAACTGGTGCGGAAGTACAACAAATAAAAAAAAAATTTCTAAGATTGAGGTTGAGAGTATAATTTAACATGCAAAGGGATACTGTTAGAATTGCATATCCATCAAATTTATAATTTCTTGATCGAAAAATATTATGGATATCTTTTAAGTATCAACTTATATAATATATATGAGCAATCATTCTTTTTTATATTGTAATGATTGCCACATCAATTAATTGTACCTATCAATGAAAAAGATTATAACCTACTGTTGTATGAGTTGGTATTCAAAATTTAATATTATAATTAGTACCCTTAATACTATTCTTCTCAGTCTCATATCTATTTCTAGGATCTAGCTAGCTTCATGGAAGCTGCAACAAATTGCCCTTTTCATATTTGCCTTTTGATTTCTGTCATGTCCCTCACTTAAAATTCAAAGTCTTAACTATAAGTCATCTTATATTTATCATCTAAATAATTTTCCATGGTCCCCAAGAGATTGGACCACATCTATATGTTAATTTCCATGTCAATAATCACAGTCTTCACAACACTTGCTAGGCACCTTTCAAGTTAGACTACAGGTCTTCCACCACGTATTTAATAGCGTTACATTAAATGTGCTATTGTTAGAAAAGATATATAATTCTTCAATAAGTTAAGCCAATTCTAAAAATATATGTGTGTATATGTATGTAACTTTCTACATATATCTAGGACACTAATTCTAAGGTTCAAAACATTATTAAATAAAGTAAAAAAAAAAAAAAAAAAAAAAACAGCCTGGGATGATTTTTGGACTCATCGTTTCGAACAAAAGCTCCATTAACTCAAAGTAAATTTGAAAATTTTGAACAATCTAGACTTTTGGTAATGTACACGAAGCCATAAATTGAAGTCACGGAAGCAAATCCGTTATTCAACCATTACTTTGATGATTAAATTTGCTCGTGTCCTAAAAAAAATTGTAAATACTTAAAATATATGTTTTTCTTTTATTTTTTTTTTTGAACGTCAGGGTAGAAAATTCAAACCACTAGGCTATGTTTCCAATCATGAAATATATGTTTTTCTAGCTCCTCTATGATCTAGTACTTCCTATTTATATGCAAAACTTTTCCAAATTGTAAGGCAAAGATTGCTCTATATTACGCATAAAAAGTTAAGAGCCAATATTCTAAGAATTCTCTTCCCAAATAGAAATTAACTCAAGAAGTAGGCAGTATCATGGAAGACGGGATTGCATACTTTAAAATTCAAAATTTTGAAAAACATGATAAACATAGACAAATTAAGAAACCTAAAGATAAAAAGAATTATTATCAATTCTATTACTGAAAATACAGATCAGGACTATTATTGCTGTAACAGATATGAGATCTTAACTAGCACTTGAGATCAAACTCAATTCTTGAGAGTCCTCTTCTGATAGTGTTGATGCCTCCCCAGCAGCCTCATCGTTATTCTTCTCATCATGTTCTTGCTCTTGCGGAAATAGGTAAGGCTTTGGAGGCAATTGTAGGGATTCAACTTCCCCTTCAAGCATTTCTATGACTTCGTTCATCGAAGGGCGATCACAAGGCTTCAATTGTATGCACCACAATGCTACTATGATCATCTTCTTTACCGTTTTCGATTCCTCCTCCGTGGCATCTTCTACTTCCGTTTCTTTTCCTTTTCTATATTGATCATATATCCACAACGGAAAGTAAATTTGGCTTGAGTTCTCGGCATGTGGGTTTAAATTTTTTCTCTTATTTGCCATTTCCATCAACAACATTCCAAAACTATAGACATCAGCTCTATTCGAGACTCCTCCGAGATTCCTGTAAAACAATTCTGGGGCTATGTATCCAATGGTTCCTCTTGCTGCAGTTAAAGACATTACACTATTATCCAGTGAACTGAATCTTGCTAGACCAAAATCAGTAATCTTTGGAATGAAATTCTCATCCAAAAGAATATTGTGAGGCTTGATATCAAAATGCAAAATTCTCATGTCACATCCTCGATGAAGATACTCAATTCCACGAGCGATTCCAAGCGAGATCTTGTGTATCTCTTTGTAACTTAAACCGATTCCTTCTTTCGAAAAGATATGCTTATCAAGAGATCCATTAGGCATGAAATCAAACACAAGAGCTCTCTTTGACCCCTCAACACAGAAACCGATTAGTCGCACCACATTAACATGGTGAATTTTTCCAATAGTAGCAACTTCATTGATGAAATCTTGTCCATTACCTTTGGATTTACCCAACATCTTGATTGCTACCAGGTGGCCGTTAGAGAGTTTTCCTTTGTACACAGAGCCAAAGCCTCCCTCACCCAGTTTGACCTTGAAGCCATTGATCATCTCTTTAATCTCCCAATAAGAATATCTTATTGGCATTACGTTGACATGCCTTTGCAGAAATTCTTCAACGCTATCATACATCGATAAATGCCGCGTATTCCATTTATAAATCAAAAGGAGAATCACCAGGGAAGTACAATACAGTCTTGGTCCCAATATTATCCCTGTAGTATAATTGCAAAAAACAATCATTTGATTAAATTTTGTTAAAAACAACCATCAAGCAAACTACTGGAAAATATTTATTTATAGCGTTCATTGGATTTTCTAGCAACTGTTCGAGCTACAGCTTGTTTTTTTTTCTCTTGGGAGTTGTTAGTTTTTCTGTATTTTTTATTGCCCTTGTAGTGACTTGTATTTTTTGTTGAAGATACACAGTTTTATAACAATGTAACATAGATAAATAAGTTCAATGTATTATTATATATATATATACGCACACAATATGTAACTAAAGAATGAAACAAATCTTTAAATTCTATATGTAAAAATGAACTAAAAAAAAACTATGTAAAAGGAAACTATGAAAAAATAAGACAAATACATGTCAAATCAGTATATACATATATATATATATATACATACATATTTAATTGACAAAGTACAAAATACAAACGTTATTCCCTCAAAAAAAAAAAATTTTTGTTATCTCCTGTTTTCTCGTTGTACATGTTAATCTTTTTACAATAATAATTTTAATTTAAAGTGATGTTTCATATATAAGTAAAGTGCGGTATAAGTAAAGTGGTATTCTGAATTGTTTTACGAGAATATTATAACCTACAACAATATTGTCCCTCCTCATAGGGGTACAATAGTAAAAACTAGCATGATCTCCCTCTCTACAAAATAATAATAATAATAATAAATAAATAAATAATAAATAAAGTTTCCAAGATAAAAATATTGTTATTGTTGTCTTCGTTTATTGAAGAGAAAATTACCCAAATGACCAATTTTTTTTTTCATTTAGTGACCAACATAATATAAATTTCCTCATATTAACCAACATAATATAAAATTTAGTTTATTTTAGTTTAATTTTGTGTCATATTGATCTAATGTTACTTTTTTGTATTATGTTAGTGTAGTAATCTTTAAAATTGTGTCATTTAAATACTTTACCCTTTATTAAAATTTTTTTTATTCCTTGACCTCAACTGAAATTCAGGTTAAATGCCAAAAAAAGAAAAGAAAAAAAAAACAATAGTAATTATAATGTTATGAAAAAACAATTACCCATGTAATAGTACACGCGTAGTTTTCTGCAGTAAACTGCAACAAAGAAAATAAGCCAGGGGGGTAAATATTTATCAATTTCAAATCATAAAAAACAAAACAAAACACAAAAATTAATTTAAAAAAAAAAAGTAGAGTGCGGAAGGGAGGCAGTATAATATTAAGATTCCGAACTAATTCTTTAACTGCGTTAATTTGTTCTAGCCATAGAACTATGTACATCTTTTTTCATCTCGTTTCTTAGTAAAACATTTTTTTTTTTAGTGCGTAAAAAAAAATAGAATATTACCAAAAAATAAAAAAAATAAAAATAAAAAATAAGTAACCAGAAGGGTGAAAGATAAATCCTCGCACGTACATTGAATCAGCTCCAAGAAGCCTGCAAGATTGAGGAGAAAATAAATATTCAATGACTAAATCAAATTTGCAGATAGACTTCTGAAAAAAAATATATACATGTTTCTTGCACTTTTTGGTGTTGGATTCTTACCAGGACTACAAGATCTATTTTGTTGAGATGCATATTCACACGTAGTAAGGCAATTGACCTTGTTGGAATCTTCCTCGACGTAGCATGTAGATTCCACTCTAAGTAGATTAATCTTTCTGAAACTGGGCAGCCATGAAAGCTCAAAACCATTAATAAGCTCATCGTGGATGTCTCTATAGGAAGTAGTCTTCTTGAGATTCTTCAATCCCCTGCTCCTTGTCGATATTTGAGACACTTGGTCGATACGGCACGTCTCCTCCAAATCTGAAAAACTTGTGTTGCCCCCGACAATGACATAGGAGTATCGCCTTTTCGATTGATCAGACAAAGCAGAGTAATTAACGTTGGTGCAAGATCTGTCCATGTAATTGTGAAGATGAAAATTCTTGACCGGTGTTTCACAGGTCAAGAATATTATGGTCTCCGTAAGTTGGTGAGTGACATATTCTTGTTTCCGAATTGGTTTGAACCCCATCACTGCTTCAAATCCTTGCGTCCACCAGAAAGTGTCTGTAGTAAGAGAATAGGCAGGGATGGAGGAGCAATTTTCCTTCTGAAAATTGGGATCAGCAATTCTAATTGTGTAGTTATTGTAATTGATTCCATGTACGTAGAACTTGTGCTGCTCAAAAGCTAAGTAGTACGCTTTAGCTTTCCTGCAATTGATTCTAATTGTGGTAAAGTTGTTCTCGCAAGAGAGCTCGTACCTTGAATCACCGCAATTTCGAGGATCCGTTGTAAGTCGGAAAGGGTGGCTGATATTGCGGAGATTTCCGCAAGAAGAAGGTGGACAATGATGCTTATTTGTTGCATCGATTGTTTCTGGGAATAGGATCATCATCAGAAGAAGATGGCCTATAATTAATGGGATTAACAAGGGTGCTCTTCCAATGATCTCCATTTGGTTGGGACTTGACTTGGCATGTGAGTACATTAATTTATACTCCACATATGGTCCAAGGACAAACATATATATGGTTAAAAATAAACTTAAAAGGATAAAATGAAAAGTAAATTATAAACCTGTATAAATCTAGAGTAAAATTAGGGACACTTTTAATGTTTTAGTGATGAATTTCTAAATGATTTATTATTTGATGAGAAATGAAGTCCATCTTATTTAAAAAACAAAAAAACAAAATAATTTTATTCTTTTTTATTTATATAATGTGATAAGGAGTGATGTCCCTTAAGTTTATTGAAAAATCTACGAATTGAAGAGACAGGCTGTAATCAAGGTGGAAATATTTGGTTGTAGCCAGTGACAGGTGTACTATGGGGCCAATGGGGGCCCCACTGAGAAAACCAAAACCCACTTCGAGACGTACTCCCACTGCAATAGTATTGCTCAAATCCGTACGTATACTCAAGTGTTGAGCTTTTAAAAGACTTGCGCTGTGATTATTTTTGTACAAACTCACATTAACTGAAATTTTTCTTGCTTCAAAAAAAAAATTTTTTTTTTTTTTTACTTTTTATAGTTCGCTCACAAATAACGCTTTCTCTTCTTTTTTATTCCTTTTTTTTTTTTTTTTTTTTGGCTCAAGTCTTCATTTTGCCTTCATATTTCTCCTTCATTCTCTCACTCTATTATTTTCCTTTCATTTATTGTCTCTTTGTAATTTTTTTAATACCTTTTAAATCTATGTAAACTTATTCCATTATCATTTTTTTTTCCCCTTTCGTCATCTTCTTTCTTGTCACATTTAAGTCAAATTTTACAGTTTTTAAGTTTATGTAAAACAAGGTTCAAGACCACATCTAATGCATCTGTCTATATTAATATTATATTTATTATAAAAAAGTAAAAAAATAATATTATATATTTTACTTTATGTTCCAATCCATAATATTATATCTAATGCTACTTCTGATTTTTGTTATTATTATTACGTTTTGAAACTTGTAATAGTGAATTTTTAGCATTTAAATAAATTTAAAAAATAAAAATATCGTAATAATTACATAAAATTCAAAATAATAATCAATGAGAATTAGATGTTAAATTTAATATTGCTTAATACTACCTGTGACATTCTTAATTAACCCTGCAGCTTACGGGTTATACATGTTTTTCTTTTCTTATTTTATTTTTAACCGTTCGGTACTCTTTCTTTTGATAGACTATATTTGTTTAACATAAAATACCCGTTTATTAGCGAAGGTAAAGTGATTCTAACATTCATAGGAGAGGCTCAGAAACAATCTGCTGTAGAGATGAGTGGTTCATTGCAAATGGCCATCTTTTTTCTTTGTCTTTTACCCCAAAGTTTTTCTAGTTGCAGGAGCAAGCAAAGATGATTGTACAAAATCATCATCGTGTGGGGAAGTAACGCAGTCCAACAATCGCGCCTACCCTGGCTTCAACGTCTCCTGCACCGGGAACGAGACGGCGCTTGAGCTGCCACATACTCCAATCAAAATATATGTGTCACACATAGATTTTGATGCACGGAGAATTCAAGTAAAAATCCCAGATAATGTGTGGTTTCAGAGGAATCCAATTTTAGAAATGATCAATCTGTCGAATTCTCCTTTTCGATTCACTTATGGATTCTCTCCCGTCACGCTATTAAATTGCTCTGGACAACTTTCAAGCCAGCAGATGATACCTATAATCAGCGGCCCCAGCTACAAGATTTCGGCCATTTCTTCTTACAGCCACATTGAGAAGTACTTGGAGTTCGTTTCTTGTTCCAAGATGTACGACTTTCATGCACCTTCCGATCCTAATGACGAGAGAAATCTCATGGGTCCTTTTTCACTGACATGGTCCAAAATAACATGTCCACAATGTCAAGAAATCCTCAGGGGAGATAAATTGAAGAAAACAGGGGCTAAACATGAAGACGAATGTTTCCGCAGATTCAAACAGAGTAAAGGTAAGATCCGCACGAGCTTAGAATAGTTTGAAGAACTATAAAGTGCTTTTCATGGTTATTCAGCACTCCAATAGTAATATTAGAACTTGATTTCTGAAAGACTTAATTGCGTAAAATGGTAATTAAATCTTGCCTTAAAATTAGCTTTAAATATAAGTAATTGTTATTATCTTTTTCAGGTCCATCGGTAAAGGCTATAGCACTTATTGCGGGTGAGTTGTTTACTTAAGAAGTGCTTGTTTGTTGAACAGAGTACTGTTATGGTTCTTGAGTCAGACTCCTCTTGTAATATGTGCAGGTTCAACCGTGGTTTTCTTTATCATTCTGCTAGTGGTTATTACAATTTGCTATTTGTATACTCTGGAAAAAAAACATAGAGAAAGTCAACTTCGAATTGAGAAATTTTTGGAGGATTACACAACTTTTAAGCCATCAAGATATGCCTACGCAGACATCAAGAAGATCACAGAACAGTTCAAGAACAAGTTAGGCCAAGGAGCCTACGGAACAGTGTTCAAAGGAAAGCTTTCCAAAGAGATCCTAGTTGCCGTGAAGATACTAAACAATACCGATGGAAATGGGGAGGAGTTTATCAATGAAGTTGCAACAATGGGTAAAATTCATCATGTCAACATCGTTCGCTTGGTTGGATATTGCGCAGATGGATTTAGAAGAGCTCTTGTTTACGAGTTCTTGCCCAATGATTCACTGGAGAAGTATATATCACATACGGCAAGCGGCTATTCACTTAGTTGGGAGAAATTGCGAGACATTGCTTTAGGCACGGCCGAGGGAATTGAGTATCTCCACCAGGGTTGCAATCAAAGGATCCTCCATTTCGATATCAAACCGCATAATATTTTGTTGGACCAGAACTTTTGTCCTAAAATTTGTGACTTCGGTCTAGCAAAATTGTGCTCCAAGGACCAAAGTATTGTGTCAATGAGTACAGCCAGAGGAACCATGGGGTATATTGCACCCGAGGTATTCTCTAGAAACTTCGGAAATGTCTCTTATAAGGCAGACGTTTATAGCTTCGGAATGCTGCTGCTTGAAATGGTAGGCGGAAGAAAAATTAACACCGATGCAAAAGAGGAGAACGGTGCTCATGAATTTTACTACCCAGAATGGATTTATAATCTTCTAGAAGAAGGAGAAGATCTTCGGATTCAGATCGAGGAAGAGGAAGATGCCAAAATCGCGAAGAAACTAGCAATTGTGGGACTTTGGTGCATCCAATGGCATCCAATAGGTCGTCCAACCATGAAAGTAGTGGTTCAAATGCTGAAAAGTGGAGAAGATCTAGCCATGCCGCCTAATCCGTTTGCTTCAACCGGTCCGTCGATGACAATGTCAAAGAGGCCCGCGAGACGTAGCCCCCTGGAGTTAGAAGCTATTGCTGAATAAGCAAGATCAGATAGGCAGTAATTTTGTTAAAATTATATTGTTTTAAATGCAAGCATTGTATTGTTATTCCCTCATTGCTTGGGACAAAATTAATATGAACTTGTTTGTTAGGTTTATTTACAGCAAAGGATGAAAAATAGCGTAACAAAGAAACTTGGATCAAGCAAAATCCATGGCTGAGGGAAGAACTCCTGCTCTGTTTCAAAGTTCTCTGCAAAAATACGACACCAGATTTAAATTTTTCATGTTGTCTGAACAATTCTCGAAACGTCCAAAACGACATTGTAAATAGAAAACTGAATTGGAAATGAAGAAACAGCAAAACGGCGTCGTTTGAGTAATGGAAAATCGCAGAACGGGCTAAAAAGCAAACACGGAAGGCAGAATATTAAAAATATATATATAATGCGAGATAAGAAGAAAATGAAGGTGCAATAGAGGTGCCAAGTTAATCAATATATCTTGGCACACCTATTTATTTCTTCTCCATTATTTGTTTAAAAATGAATATATACTAATTAGAAACAAAATATTAAAGTAGATTTTCATCAACTAAACTTTTTTTTTTTTCCATTAAATTTGTGCACTTTTGCACTACCGATATGAAGTAATATTTTAACTGTTATATTAAATTTTCAACTGTATAAATTATGACTTTATTAGTTTTGTGTCACTCAAATATCTAAAGTGGGCACTCATATATTAGACGGTTAAAAAATAAATTAAAGGTTAAAAATCAATTCCTATTGGTGGTGTCAAATAAAAAGGTCCTACCGTAAATGATTTTTTTTTTCTTTTTTCAACAGATAAAATAAACTTGAAAAACCGTCCTGAATCTCTCTCTTTTCTGAGGACTAGACTGAGTGCATAAGGAATTTCGGATCACATTAAGCGGTGGGGTACTCATTGATGTTAAAATTTGCAGGTCCGTAACATTTGAGGAGACTTTAAAGTTCCGAGTCTCTTCTCCGAGTCTTTTCCCCCCCCCCCCCCCCTAGTCTTTTTTCTTTCTCTTTTTCATTCATTTATTTTTTTCCTAATGAAAAGTCTTCCACTGAGTCTTCCATAGTCTTTCAGCCAATTGTATGAGTTTTTGGTATTCAATATTTGGGAGGGTGGTGATAAATTACGACACAGTGCACGAAATATTGTTGCCTTTCTATGATACCAGATAATCCCTTTAACTTTATGGCAATTTCTAATATACCTACCGGTTAAGGCTTTATTAATTTTGGACTGCTGGATCAGTATCAAAACCGGTCTGAGTTTTATATATATATTTTTAATATGATTTTGATTAGATCTAACATTTTAAAAATGTTCATTACTGATTAGATACCCGGCAGAGTCAAATACAAGTAAGTGGGTGCACCACTCAAATTTTTAAAAATTGATTTTTAACCTTAAAATTTTAATAAAAATTTAGTTGTCTCCATTTTATAAAATTAAAAAAAAATTACAATTGCACCCCCATTCAAATTTTGATATTTTTCTTTTACTACTAATAGAATTTAGGGCCCATTTTGATAGGTCAAAAGCAAACTACTGCATACTTTTCTCGTCACTATGTACTCACTTTATAATAAAATTTTCATTGTATCACACTCAATAATTAGAATACACAATTATGTCCTTATTTAGAGGGAAAAAAGGGAAAACTTCTAATTTTTTTTTATAATATTTTCTGACTCACCGCTGAGACTCTTTTATACGTTAATTAAGCTCATACACACACACATATATATAAAAAATATTCATGATTTTTCAAGGATAAGTTAAGCGCATTTGTCTGATTCTATTACGTTTGTATTAATTAAGAAGTGGGGCCTAATTTTCTTAAAAGTCTTCGTCCACACTCATAATTGTCGACTCTGTAATCTGGGAATTGGCAGCTATAAGCACAACGTACCCTGTTTGAGTACTCTTCATCATCGACGTAACAAAAAGAAGCCCTTCCGGTTTTATCAAAACTTCGCAACCATGAAAGCTCAAAGCCATAAACTAGCGCTCTGCGGATGTCGTGGGAAGTGATCTTCCGACGAATATTAAACCGCCCCTTCCGTATGACAGTCGTTTGTTGTATCCGGCAGGGTTCCTCCAGCGCAGAAGAAAGAAATTCTCCATCAAATACGTAGTAATAAGAGTACTGCCTTCTGGATTTGAATGACAACGCCGGGGGAAAAGTGTGATTGGACACGCAATTAGGAGCCGCATCGATAAAAGAAGAATTCTGCAGTGGGATTTCACAATTGAAGAATATAACAGTTTCCAAAAGTTGTCGAGTATTCTTGAGTATCGTACTGGGATATGATCGTTCCGAATAGTATAACAAGCCGGAACTAACTTCGTTTTCATGGAGAATATCATTAAGATGCCAAAATCTGGGGTTATGAGATAGAGTGTTGTTGGGGACGGAGGAGCAATCACCGTTCCGAATATTTGGATCCACGACTCTAATTGTATAGTTGTTGTAATTTATTGCCTTTACGTAATATTTCTGATATTCTAAGCATCTGTCAGCGTACAAGAAATCAACAGGCACAGGCCGGGTTGAGCCTAGCCCGATTAATTAGTCCAGTCGGGCTCAAAAGTAAAGCCTAGGCTGGCCCTTATACTTACATCAGCTCGGGCCTAGGCCCAATATTAACTTAAATATTCACAATCCAAACCAATAAATTATTAATCTAATAGTTCAACAGTAGGTTTTACTGATAATGAAAATGACAGTTTCCCTGTAACAATTCTTCTTCCCGCCCTTATTTCAATAATATTTTTAAAGATACGCGTTTTGTTGGTATTATCAAGTTGTTAGTTTTGGCTCTATTCCATTATTTAGTACCCCAATGATGTCTGGTTATAGTCTTTTTTTTTTTTGCCCTTAGGGTATGATTGGTATGAATGAGAGAAAACAGGGAGAGAATGGTCCAACACTTAGGTAAGGAAAATGAAAAAAAAAAAAAAAAAGGTGAGAGATCCTCTTTCTTGTCATACCTCCAACAAGTTTTCTAATTTAGGTGAGATTAAAATTAGATGATTTGGAGGATTTGGATTCCTTTTCCAAAAACTTTACTTCTTCTCTTCTCTCTTATTGAATAATTATGAATGTCGAAATTCTTCCACTCCTTTTCTTTATTCACCTTTCTCTTCTACCAAACACACTTCTAACCCTTTTATCATGACTATTTTATTATTTTGTTCTCTAAGTACGTACACGTAGATGCAGGCAGAGAGAGTTAGTCATATGTTTGGTCATCTCTCTCTCTCTCTCTCACTTCTCACATGCTTGTCACATTATCTCATATCCGAATTCTTTCTTTAAAATAATATATAACCACGCATCATTATTTTCTCTTTTTATTATTACTCCACTTTATAATTCAATATTCATCGGTAAAGAGAGAAACTTTTAGTGTTTTGTTTTTACATTATTTATCTCATATTTATACCATTAAAGTAGAATCGAGAGACGTGGACAACAAACTTTTATCTACTTTAATTGTTTTTTGTACCAGCAAAAAAAAAAAAAAAAAAACAGGCAAAACAGAAGACCAATAGAAGGGAAACGTTCGATCTACGGTTTTTTAATTAGAAAATGATCATATTTATATAATACATAAAAAAATAACGAGTGTATATTTATAATGTGTCCAACTTTATCAGCGGGATTATAATATTGTATGTGAAATATATTTTAAACTCACTACTTAATTCCTTATGTAGTTTACAAATCAGCTCTTTGAATTCCGGGCATTACACTAACTTTTAAACATTATGTCATACCATAAGATGAATAAGAAAGCCACCAACAAAGTTTAGCAATCCAAGAAAATATCTCAGAAACTCTGCGGAAATTGTAATTTTGTGATTTTTAAAGGTTCAATGATATATATATATTATACACATATTAGTTATCTAAGTTGGGTTTGGTTATGACAAAGTATTCAGTCTTAAAAAAGTTTATTGATAAACTGCCCATCATAAAATTTAAATCCGGTCAACTGTCAAGCATCTTATGCATGTTCTGCAGAAAAGACATGGTTTTTATGGTTACACATACGCGTTGTGCCCATTTCAAAACCTAAAATTGTAATTTTGTGATTTTCAAAGGTTCAATGATATATATATATATATATATATATTATACAAATATTAGTTATCTAAGTTGGGTTTGGTTATGACAAAGCATTCAGTTTTTAAAAAGTTTATTGATAAACTGCCCTTCATAAAATTTAAATCCGGTCAACTGTCAAGCATCTTATGCATGCTCTGCAGAGAGATATGGTTTTAATGGTTACACATACGTGTTGTGACCATTCCAAAACCTAAAATTGTAATTTTGTGATTTTCAAAGGTTCAATGATATATATATTTATACAAATATTAGTTATCTAAGTTGGGTTTGGTTATGACAAAGCATTCAGTCTTAAAAAAGTTTATTGATAAACTGCCCTTCATAAAATTTAAATCCGGTCAACTGTCAAGCATCTTATGCATGCTCTACAGAAAGACATGGTTTTTATGGTTACACAAACGCGTTGTGACCATTTCAAAACCTAAAATTGTAATTTTGTGATTTGCAATGGTTCAATGATATATATATATATATATATATATATTATATAAATATTAGTTATCTAAGTTGGGCTTGGTTATGACAAAGCATTCAGTCTTAAAAAAGTTTATTGATAAATTGCCCTTCATAAAATTTAAATTCGGTCAACTATCAAGTATCTTATGCATGATTTGCAGATAGACATGGTTTTTATGGTTACACGAACACGTTGTGATCATTCCAAAATCTAAAATTGTAATTTTGTGATTTTCAAAGCTTCAATGATATATATATATATATATATATATTATACAAATATTAGTTATCTAAGTTGGGTTTGGTTATGACAAAGTATTCAGTCTTAAAAAAGTGTATTGATAAACTGCCCATCAAAAAATTTAAATCCGGTCAACTGTCAAGCATCTTATGCATACTCTGCAGAAAGACATAGTTTTTATGGTTACACAGACGCGTTGTGACCATTCCAAAACCTAAAATTGTAATTTTGTGATTTTCAAAGGTTCAATGATGATATCAGGTTTTGGTAAAAAGAGAAAATACATATTTCGAAGTGGAAATGAACAAACAAATAAGACAAACGTACCCCTTTCCAATGACGTAGGAAAAAAGGCAAAATGCCATAGGATTGTCTCTATACTGATGAATATTGAATTGCAAATTGTCGGAGTTATAATTAAAGAGAAAATAATGATATGTAGTTTATATATTATTTTAGAAAAAGAATCGGGATATGAGATAACAGTGACAAATGACAACGTGTGAGAAGTTAGAGAGAGAGAGAGAACAAAATACTTAATTAGAGAACAAAATATAACAACAGAGTCATGACAAAAGGGTAAGAGAGAAAAGAAAAGTGATAGAAATGAGAAGAGTGGAATGATATTTTGATATTCAAAATCGTTTGGTAAGAGAGAAAAGAAAAGTGAAGGTTCAATGATGAGAGCATTTGGTAAAAACACAAAATACATTTTGCCAAGTGGAAATGAACCACCAAATAAGACAAATCCCTTTGTGATGGCGTAGGGAAAAAAAGGCAAAATTCCAATATTGCTTAGGTATTCGAAAGGACGTTTTTCCTAATACCTAATGTAGGAATCTTTTATTTTTTTAGTTGGGTTCTGTTATCACAAAGCATTCTAATCCTAAAAAAGATTATTGATCGGGAACATCCCAAAACCTAATATAGTAATGTTGTGATTTTCAAAGATTCAAAGATGATATCAGATTTTGGTTAAAAGTAAAATACACATTTCCAAGTGGAAATGAACCAACAAATAAGACTAATTCCTTTGCGATGACAGAGGACAAAAGGCAAAATTCCAATATTGCTTAGGTATTCAAAAGGAAATTTTCTCCATGTCTCAATGGTTTGACATTTAATTGATTTAGGAAATTTCCCAAGTGGACCCATCTGAGATACAATGGTGGTGATGATGAGCTACACTGCGACTTTGATTTGGTCCGATGAAGGTCCCGCAGTGGCACACGGTGGAGTTAATATGAAAATTAGAAATTTCCTGTTGAATTTCATCCAATTACCAATATTCAAGGTTTCATGTCCCACGAAACAAAAAAAATATAGCATTTCATTTGTGGCAATAAAAGTTACAGGGTACAAAATATTTGGTTTGATATTTGTACCTTGCTGGGTAGAATTTTTCTTTAGAAGCCAATGCATCAATGGGTTTCAACACATATTAACTGTAATGCTAATTTCTTTCTTTCTTTTCTAATTTTTAGAAAGATCTTAAAACTTACACAACTTTCATACCATTCATGATGTTTATAATGAAATTCTATGTCATTGCTCATTACCATAGGGTACATCCAAATTTTTACTTTAGGAACTAATAAACAGTAAAAAAACTAAAATTAAAAAAAGAATAGAAACTAAATTCCCTGCACTGAGAATTGAACTTTTAGTTACAGAAAAGTACTACAGCAAATATGTACTACAGCAAATATGTAAAGATATTTTGTTTATTCATCAATCACATCTAACTCTAAGTTCATATATCTAGCATGCGTCTTGGTCTGTGCTTTCGATGGACCAATTGACGCAAAAGGATTTGGAGGCATGGTTAATTCTTCGCCACCATCTTGCAACATTTGAACAATAACTTTCATAGTAGGGCGACCTTGCGGATACCATTGGATGCACCAGAGTCCTACAATCGCAAGTTTCTTTGCAATTTTACTATCTCCCTCATCTTCAATTTGTATTCGGAGATCTTTTCCTTCCTCTAAAAGATTGTAAATCCATTCTGGGTAGTAAATTTCACTCGTGTTCTTCTCTATCTTGTTTGTGTTCTTTCTTCCACCTACCATTTCAAGTAACAACATTCCAAAACTGTAAACGTCGGACTTGTAGGACACATTTCCGAAGTTTTTGGAGAATACTTCTGGTGCAATGTAACCAATAGTCCCCCTAGCTGTGGCCATTGACACTATACTTTGATCCTTTGCACACAACTTAGCAAGACCGAAATCAGAAATTTTTGGTTTGAAGTTGTGGTCTAGCAAAATGTTATGGGGCTTGATATCGAAATGCAAGATCCGTTGTTCGCAGCCTTGATGGAGATACTCAATTCCCTTGGCTATGCCGAGAGCAATATCCTGCATTATTTCCCAACTAAGCGAATGGTTTGCACCACCGGCCGTTGACAAGATATACTTATCGAGTGAATCATTTGGCAAGAACTCGTAAATGAGAGCTCTTGTAAATCCTTCAGCACAATAACCAACCAAGCGAACCACGTTGACATGGTGAATTTGACCCATCGTTCCTACTTCATTGATGAACTCGTCTCCATTTCCCTTCAAATTGTTTAGGATCTTCACGGCAACGAGGACATCATTAGAAAGCTTTCCTTTGAACACCGTTCCATAGGTTCCTTCGCCTAATTTCTCCTTGAACTGATTTGTTATCTTCTTAATGTCAGCGTAGGCGTACCTTGATGCCTTGAGCGCTTTGTAATCCTCTAAGAACGTTTTAATTCTCAGTCGATTCTCTCTTTCCTTTTTGTCTGAAGTATAGACATGAAAAATCGCTGTGGCCGACAATATGAGAACAAAAGATCCAACAACTGCACCTGCACGTACCGAGAAAATCAAAATCGATTATAACCAGAAAATGTGTCTCCAATTCGAAGAGTCAAGAACCTTAACAACTGATCTCTTAAAATAACTGAAACGTTAAAACGGTAGTCATAACTTACCCACAATCACCAACTGTTTTAATTTGTGGCCACCTGTAAATGATCATGACAATATAAAGTTAGTTTTCCTTCAATGTAATTACTGAATGTAGAATCTACACATGTCGTTTTCCATATATCTACAGAAATTTTGTAACGTATGTTTGTAAAAAAGAAACAGATAGAGAAATTGTTACCCTTATGTGATTTGGACATCTCGAAGCATTCGGTCTCATCCGCAGTCCCATTTTTCTTTAATCTACATCCCTTGCCTTTTTCTTCGCAGTATAAACAACTTGGTTTCGACCATGATAACGAAAAAGTTTTATTCCATTGGAATATTTCTGGTGGAAGGAATGAACTTTCGAAGATCTTCTTACAAGAAACAAGCTCCCGCAAGGTGTAGATAACCCCGTCGTAGGGAGTGACGAAAACATAATATCCATGGTAACTGAGGCAAGGGATCGGACCGCTTGTGTAGTATGATTCATACGTAGAATTTAAAGAGCAATTGAATAGTGTAGAGCCTCCAGAAGATTCAAACTGGAAAGGTGAGACTGAAAGATTGAGGAATTTCAAGTTCTGTTTCTGAAGGCCACATTTATGTGGGTTGTATATGTCAATGAACTGATATTTATAGATTATATCTGTTACAAAGAACTTCATTTGAATATTGGGCAGCTCAAGAACAGTATGGTTAGCACTAGTACAGGATAAGTCGAAGCCGGGGTATCCACAGTGCGATAGCTGACTGCTTTTTAGTCGGAAAGGGAATCTGATCGGCGGGCCGTTGTCCCCACACCTTGCCTCTCTGCATTCATTTTCGCCAGCTACTTTGTTATCTGCAAGAATTGTCATGAAGAATAAACAAAAATATGAGATCATCATCATCATCTTTACTATGGAAACATTCATCTCTCGAATTCCGGATAATGGTACTGCTGCTCAAGTCAGCCTCTTAATTAAGACTCAAAATTTGACAACTCAGAATTTTTGAAAATACCAACACTACCCTTAATAATTTGTATGAGTTTGTTTTTGAAGCACTCATTATCTGATAAATTATTTTAAAAACCAAAACTCGTACGGCTGGAGGGAACCGTCAACCATGGGCTTCACCAATTCCGATTTTAAGTGGGTTTACATTCACAAAAGCAGCAGCTAAAAAATATGTATATATATATTTGTTTAGTCATTAATGTCAAAAACTAAAAGACAAAAAATAAAAACACAAAAAAAAAAACTATTTGTTTAGTCATTAATGTTTTAAATGGTATTTTATTTGGATTGGAATGGTCGTTTTCGGGTTTTTTTTTTTTTTTTTTCGTTTCGAAATGTAAGCGCGTAGCCAGGTATTTTGTGAATAGTTTTACGAACACATAAGATGTTTTAGACATTTGTATAATAAAATGGACAAAAATGATATTTTAGCTGAACTCGCTCTGTTGACATTTTCCAAGTGAGAAGACTTCCTCAGCTTCTCCTGTGAAATACAGAGTTGTGAGGATTCCACCCAAAAAAAAATTTGTGAGGAAAACGCTGTGATCTGTCTCCCATTAATTAAAAATGGAAAGTGGAAGAGCGTTGTTGATGCAGGCAACTATTCTACTAATGGTGATCGGTATGCAGTTCCATGGCGCAAGCTACGCAAAGGCCAATAGTCGCGATCTCTGCTCTTCTTCATGTGGGAGTATCCGCAACATAACCTCTCCTTTCCGACTCACAACCGACCAGTTGAGCTGCGGTGACTTAAGGTACAACCTTTCTTGCGAGAACAACGTTACAGTTCTATACTTGCCTGTTTATTCCCTTTATAAAAAGCCACTCAGCCCAGAATATCAAAGATACTACGTACAGGCAATCAATTATAATAACTACACGATCCGGCTCTTGGATCCCAACATTCAGAAAGATGATTTCTGCTCCATCCCCAAGAATAGCTTGTACATTCGATCGCTAATATATGATATTTATATATTGTACGATTTTGATGTATGGTTGGCGAACCACCCATGGTCAATTCACTATCGCCGAATTTCTGAAACTGTAATATTCTTCACCTGTGAAAGTCGAGTGCTGAATTCTTCTTATATAGACGCTTCTCCATGCGTATTCAACCGTACTTTTTCCTCCGAGACTTCATCGCCGTCGTTCCTATCCAGTTCAAAGCAGTACTACTCTTATTATTACATCTTCGATTATTACCAATTTGGTTCCCTTTTTTTGGACGAGTCTTGCTGGATAGAACAAATGAGTCTCATAACAAAAGAACATTCTAACAAGCCGACATCAAACGACATCCACAATTTGCTTGTTTATGGCTTTGAGCTTTCGTGGCTGCGAAGTTTCACTACAAGGAATTCTGAGTCGTGCTATGTCGACGAGGAAGATTCAAACAGGGTTCGTTGTTTCAAGTACTGCTGGTTTCCGGATGACAGAGTAAATATGGATCGATGTGGTAAGTAAGGATATTCCAAAATACAATTATTAATTAAGCAAAACGCAAACCAATTCTTTCTCTTAATTAAGTACTTCTCAAAATACCAAGATTCTGAATTTAAGCTCATGACGTTATATTTCAATTTTGGATATTGCAGGCCTCTTCTACAAATTTTTGGGCTACCTCGTGCGTAAGTGTTTCTTTCTTTTTCGTTTTTTTATTTTTTTATTTTTTTTAGGGTGCTAGCACAAGTGTTTTTGTTTGTTCTGTTCGGTTTTTCTTTTATTTTCTTTTAAATTTCACCTTCCAAGAATAGGTGTTGTCTAATTTTCTCACTATAATTTAAAATCGAACAAAATCCTCTAAAAAAACTCATAATAAGTTACAATTTTGGTACTTTCAATTTTGTTGTAGTTGGACTTTTCTTTTTCTTGGGTCCTTTTAGCAAAACCTAGTGGGTATTAGTATTGTTTTGGGGACCCTTCTGAAGGGAGCCTTGATTATTGTATTTTGGCCTTGAGCTTTTGCTCTGTATGTCCATGGAGGATTTCTGTAATACCTAGATTTCTCGATGTTACTATTTTTTTTTTAAAGGAATTAAATGAATACCATAGGGGTATTATTGAAAGAGAAGCTCGGTTAAGAGTTCTCTTACATTTTATGAGTTTTTAGATCAATAAAACTCAAAAATGGACTATGTAGATTAGCAACGTACCTTTTGAGTAAAAAAGGGACGAAAAGTACATGATTTAACGAAAGTCAGAGTTTGACCAAGAACGGTTAAAGGATTGACTCTGCAGTATAGTAAAATAAAGTATACTGCGAAAACCGTCTTTACGGTTGAAATAGTATGAATAGGCTTTGAAAACTAGCTTAGAAAATCAAGCACACTAAGTAGGATTAAAGTCCAAAAGGGCTCGAAAAAAATAAGAAAAAGTTTTTACAGTCCATTTTTACGCAGATAAATTTTGGACTGCAGTCAAGTAAAACAGTACTGAATTGTACTGTGTATTAGTAAACACAGTATTAGAAATATCTGTGTAGCTCAAAAATGGGTTATTTTAGAGAAAAGTAGCCAAACAAGGCCTTAGGATGACATCATAATTATGACATCATCCTTATTTGGAATTATGACATCATAATTCCATGAACCAACCATTAGATGCCATGTGTCTTGTTCTAGAACAATTTTGCCTTGCTCACCAAGGGGGATGGCCGGCCACCTCATGGAGAATTCTCCAAATTTTCAAAAAATTTAGGGGTCAAAGTTGAATTTTTGAAAGTTTTCCTTTGCCTATAAATAGGAGTGACCCATATTCATTTTTAATGAAAAACTTAGCCAAACTCTTGCCATTTTCTGCCATCAAAACCGTGAGAGAAGGTGAGAGGGAGCCAAGAGAAAAACTGAATTTTTGCCTAAACCAAGCTTAGGTTAGTTTTCGGTTTGCAAGGGAAAGCTAAGGGGAGAGTTTGAGAAATTTTCCAGCCTTGTTCTAGGCTTGCAGCCGACTGTTAGGGTGCAGGGAAACCAAGAGGGAATCCAAAAATTTTAAGGGAAAGAATTCGGGTTTGTTTCATCAACCGAAACCAAGTTTTTTGAGACCATTTTCTTGGTCTACGGCAGCCACGGTTTTGGAGCTAGGGAAGGCAGAAATTTTGTGACCAAAACTTGACTTTGGTCCAAGGTAAAAATCTAGAACCCTAACTCTTTTATTTTAGTTCAAATTTTAAGATTTAAGGTAGTTCAATTTGGTTGTAAGGACATAAGTCCATCTTCCAATTTTTGCCCTAATAGTTGTATGTGCTTGATTTGTAGATCTAAGGGTGTACGGCTTGATTTCTTGCATAATTTGTGCTTGTGTATGATTGATTTTCATGCCTAATGCTTAGGGTTGTGTGTCCCCTGGTTTGGTCCGAAAATCTGCCCTTAGGCAGTGCTTGAAGCATGCTAGCTTAGGGAGCAAAGTTTAGTGTTTGTATGTGTTGTATGCAAAAAGTTAGAACCATGCAAACCTAGGTTAAGTTAATACGGGTTTTGGTTTGCATGTACATGTTTGAATTACATGTTGGTTCATGTGGGACGTTAGAAAACGCTGCATGTATGTTATCTAGGCTCCCGCGTGATCGGTCGAGTTAGAATCCGCGAAATAGGACGTAAAACAAACTTAAAACCGAAAACTGCCAGCTCGGATGTGAACTGCCCAGTTTCGGGAAAAGTGGAATTTGAGGCCTTTAGAGGCCGAACTGGGTAAAACGTAAAACATAAAAGTTGTTCAGAACGAGTTTTCCTAGGGGCCAACGCGGACAGTTTTCCAAATTGAGGCTCCAATGGTCTCCGTTTTTACAAAAACCCGTGGCTAGCCTGCCCAGACCCAGTTTACAGGATCAGCCAGTTTCAAACAAAAACTGGTACGAATACAGGCCGAACTGGATTTTTCTCAAAACACGAAAGTTTTAGGATTTTTCAAGAGCTACAACTTTCGTGAAGACAACATTTTCAAAATCGGAATGGATCTTTAAACTGGAATGGTTTTATAAAGACTGTGCAGGGAATGAGAAATTCATGTACAGGATTTTCAAAAAAAAAAAAAAAACAACAAGTTCCGAAAAAAAAATCATATCTTTTCCCAAAACCACTGTTTTGACTAAGGAAACTGTTCCAAAGGCAGTTTCCAGCCTTAAATGATTTTATAAAAACCTATTTCAAGGATATGGATTTTTATGAGTTATGTAAAAGATTTTTAAGGTTAATTCACCCAAGTTTCCAAAGAAATGGAACATGGATTTTTTAAAACCAAATTGGGTAAGCAAGACGTTTACAAGTAATAACCAGAAATAATATCCGAGTTACTAGGCCAAGGCCTAGAACGCAAGTTTGACCCATATAGGGTTAACTTGGTTGATTAAGAATTAACCTTAAGGGTTAAACAAGAAAACCCTAAAGGAGACTAAGATTAATAAATTGGGCTAAAATATAGGGTTAATTAAGAAAACCCAATAAGTATAATAAAGCCCAAGGTTAGGAAGGTAACCTAACCCTAACGGTATGTATAGGGTTTAGCACATGAGGTTATCCAACGTAACCTCTTAAAGAATTAATTCATATTTAGTATGGGGACATACAATTAGGATTATGTAAGCATGTTGATTAGATTATCAACATTTCCGCAAAACTAATTAGAACCTCACCTATGTCCTTCAACGAGCAGGAGGGAACCTGCAGCTGTACTCGGAGGAGAAGCAGCTTAACACAGGACATAGCAAGAGAGGTAAGTACAACCACCGCCTACAGCATAGGCTTTGTTGTGGTACTTGCCTAAGTATGATAGATGTATGCTAGGGATGTATGCTATGATATTGATGCTATGTTAGGATGTTGATACTAGGTTATGATGTTGATGCTATGTTAGGATGTTGATGCTAGGTTATGATGTTGATGCTACGTTAGGATGTGATGATAGGTTATAATGTTGATGCTATGTGATGTTATTGTTGTTATGCTATGTTGGGTTATGTTGTATGATAGGTTAAGGTATGCTATTGATGAATGCTATGTTATGTTTATTAAAGCACGAAGCATATTCACGAAATCTTATAAGAATTATAAGATCAAGTATGACACAACAAGATGAAAAGAAAGATGGCGAGCAATCGCCTGTGTTGTGCCGACCCGCGTTAGGTCGGGTTGGACTATGGTTTGAGTTGGAAATGGTTTAGCCGCCCCAACCACTCCATAGTCGCGCGCCCGGTACATACACTTATGTTATGGGGCCCATAAGTAAGATAAGAAATGGAAGTAAGTTAAGAATGAATTGAGCATAAAATGTGCATAAATGGACCATGCATTATGATATGTATGCTATGTTACGATGAATGAAGTTAAGTAATGATATGATATGCATGATAAGTTAAGATATGATATATTAGAATATGTTATGTTCATGATGTCGCGGTATAGGAGGTTGTGCTTGCTGAGCGAAAGCTCACTGTCTTACGTTTATGCTGTAGGTAAGAAACCGTCAGCAATGGTTGATACAAGATGGAAGGGCATGGCGGAGCAAACTGTGAAATGTGGGAAATGTAGCCGCTACGCGTTTTGATATACGTATTTATGTTATGGAAAATATTTTTGATAAAGACACTCTTATATGTTGCACTTGTATGCTATATATATATAAAAAAAAAAAAAAAATTTCCGCTGTGTTTTCATAAGTATGTAAGTATGTAAGGGAAGATAAGTATGTATGTATGGTAACGGCCTGTGCTAGGCGGGTCGTTACAGAGTTGGTATCAGAGCGGTTTCCTGCGATACGATTTCACAGTCTGCCTGCCATCGCCACCATCATTGTAAGTTAAATTTATATTTTATGTATACGCGTAAGTATTTATGATCGAGTTATGTTATGATAGACGCGTGGAAATGGATTCCGCACGGATCAATGAGGATCGCACAATTGTTGTGGCTTATTACGGAATTACGTCCTCTTCTATATGACGGTACGGGACGATCAGTTACAGTATCGGCTTGGTTGTACGATATGGAGATGATTTTCTACACCTGCCACATTGAGGACCGATTACAGGTCTCGCTAGCTGCTCGCTGTTTGATCACGGACGCTAGACTATGGTGGATGACTTACGGAGAGCTGCAGATGCCCAGTCGGACGTGGGCACATTTTCGCGTCGTAGTACTTGCACGATACGGGCCGATCCCTGCTGTAGGGCCCGGTAACGATTGGCAGTACCGAGATCCCGAGATCTATTGGGACATGCAGTATAGGCGATACCAGAGTTTCGTCGCAGACTGACACGCGTACCTGCAGGAGTCTATGGGCCATTACTGCTGCAGATTTCAGGAGGCTATGCTACCCTATGTTCCGCAAGATATACCTCACCCCCAGCTACAGGCCGAGGTGACAGCACATATGGCGCATGCTGACACCCATATGAATGAGTATCAGGTCCCAGTCGACGATGCCGGGATAGGGGGACCCCAGCATGAAGTGGGTCCAATGTTTCCTGAGGACCCGATTCCTGCTATACCCGTACAAGAGATCCCAGCCCAAGAGGCTAAAGACCAGATGGACGCCGAGGACGCTGCCGACGATTTGATTGCTCCGGAGGAACCACCGGAAGACCCTCCCATTATGATCATCCCTAGCGACGACAAGGACGATATGGAGCCCGAAGCCGAGCAAGGTAACTGGATGGAGGATATTGATGACACCGAGGGCGATCCCGAGGAGATGCGATTCCACGATGGAAATTGGGACGAAGACTCTGACGCCGAATCTGACGTTTCGATGATTACGCTAGAGGTTATAGTCTAGTTAGGGCCGATATGCGCATATATTTTTAACCATGTATGATGATAGAGTAATAGACACTCCTATCATATTTTTTTTTTATGAACAGTACGATGGTGAAGTGTTAGACACTTCCATCATATTTTGACCATGTATATGAAAGATATGTACGTACAAGTATGATGTATTCAATGTGTAATTACAGTATTGTAAATTACGATGTACAAAGTATGTACATAAAGGACCGTACAGATACGGGATTTATAACAAGAGCATGTTATAAATATTATGAAAGTTATGCTATATTATGATAAGTATCTGTTATGATACCTTCTATGTTATGATATGAAATGTATGATGTTACGGCATGATGTGATGTGATAAGTTATGTATGAAAGAAAGGATATTAATGGTGCGATGATATCTTTTCTTATAGGATTTAAAAATGGTACGTCCACGAAGAACGGTACCACTCAACCAGCCGAGCCAGATCTTGACCATTGTGGCAAATCTACAACAACAGCTGCTAGAACAGCAGCAAGAGACGGAAAGACTACGAGCTCAGATAGCTCAAATGAATCAAGGACCGCGGATTAACGAGGTTCCACCACGAGCTCAACCAGTACCCCCGGTACCTGAGGATCAGCCAGAAGCTCCTCAGAATGCTAACATTCCGATGGCACCTGCTGGAGGGCAAGCAAACCTACACCAGTGAGGGAGACTTACTATACGAACGATTCAGGCGAATGAAGGCGCCTGAGTTCGAAGGCCCGACGGACCCGATCGCCGCGGAAATTGGTTGATCGATATCCAAGTTATCTTGGATTTCATGCGACTAACGGAACAAGAGAAAGTTCTCTGCGCTTCTTTCGCCCTGAAAAAGGATGCGCGACACTGGTGGATGACCGTACAGATGCGCCGTGACGTTACGGCCATGAACTGGCAGGACTTTGTGACCGAGTTCCGAGCAATGTATTACAACAGAGAAATCCTTGCCATTCAACAAGACGAGTTCACGAGCTTCAGACAAGGGTCGATGACGGTAATGGAGGCCGTACAGAAGTTTGAACAGCTAGCTCGGTTGTGTCCAGATTTGGTTCCGAGTGAAACGGAGAAAGTGCGAAGAATGATGAAGATGCTCAGAACCGATATTGCCAAGCAAGTAAGTGCTGGCAGCAGCCCGCCTACCCTGGTGTCCGATTGTATAAGCCGGGCGATACGAGCCGAATACTGGATCAACCAGGATAAGGAAGCTAGGGCTCAATTTTTCAAAGCTAAAAAGGAGGAAAAGGCGGCAGCAAAGCCAACGCAGACTCGACAAGACTCGGAGTCACAACCGAAGGGCCAATCCAGTAACCCTACACAAGGTTCCACTCAAGCTGGGAGAAATAAGCGAAAAGGAAATTTCTCGGGCCAGAACCAACAAGGGAATTTCCCTCAGAAAAAGAACAATCAAGGGAACGAGAACACTAACACCAGCTATCCCGCGTGCGTAACATGTGGAAAGAAACACCCGGGAGTGTGTAGGATGGGGACTAATGTTTGCTACCTTTGTGGCAAGGAAGGGCACTATGCACGAAGTTGCCCCCAGAACAACCAGAACCAGAGCCCTCAGTATCCAAACCGGAATGCCAGCAGCCAGCTACATGCAGTCCAAGCAAGGCTTGAAGGACCCTCAATTGCACAAGGAAGATTAGAGGCTCCTGAACCCCTAGCTAGGATTTACGCCTACACCGATGGAAATGCTGAAGCTGGAACTTCGCATGAAGGGACAAGATAGATACTTGTCGCCACCTAAGGCGTTATTGTATTATTTAATTCTGGTGCAACTCACTTGTTAATATTTATGGAGATTGCCCAGAAATTAGGAAGTAGTATAGATAATTTTTAAAACAGCATTTTAAAAATTTCTTTGCTTGTTAAAGGATTTTGTGGTTTGAATGATCTAATTTTATTTTAATGCAAAATATTTTTGTAATTATAATTACTGAAAAATTGCTTGTAGATCTCATCGCAATCAAGCTTTAGGATTTCGATGTGATCTTAGAAACGGATTTCTTAAGTTATTACAACGCTAAGTTTGGTTTCCCAAAAGCGTTGAGAGACGTTTAGCCCTTTCGACAAGGAAAAGTTCAACCTTTACGGACCGTTGCGGAGCTCAACAACCGGATTAATTTTGGCAACGAAGGATCAGACGATGTCAGAAGCCCATAAGACGCCATATTTGGTACATCCAGGAGCTTTCAAAATGTACTAAGACTTCTAAGAAAGTTATCGATGGCCAAGCATGAAGAATAAAGTGACGAAATTCGTGTCAAAGTGCCTAACTTGTCAGAAAGTTAAGGCTGAATACCGACATCCTGAAGGAGATTTGCAGAAAACTGACCGAAATCTACATGTCTCAGATTGTGAGACAGATGGAGCAACAAAATCAAGCATCTCAGACCAGGATGGATGCCTCATTTCTCGATTATGAACAAATGTTCATACTGCCATGGGGTTGAAATTAAAGTTCATTACGGTTTTTCACCCCAAAATGGCAAAACGGAAAGAATACCCCGGATTATTCTGATTTTCGAGGACGAAAATTTTTAAGGGGGTAGATTGTAATACCTAGATTTCTCGATGTTACTATTTTTTTTTAAAGGAATTAAATGAATACCATAGAGGTATTATTGAAAGAGAAGCTCGGTTAAGAGTTCTCTTACATTTTATGAGTTTTTAGATCAATAAAACTCAAAAATGGACTATGTAGATTAGCAACGTACCTTTTGAGTAAAAAAGGGACGAAAAGTACATGATTTAACGAAAGTCAGAGTTTGACCAAGAACGGTTAAAGGATTGACTTGCAGTATAGTAAAATAAAGTATACTGCGAAAACCGTCTTTACGGTTGAAATAGTATGAATAGGCTTTGAAAACTAGCTTAGAAAATCAAGCACACCAAGTAGGATTAAAGACCAAAAGGGCTCGAAAAAAATAAGAAAAAGTTTTTACAGTCCATTTTTACGCAGATAAATTTTGGACTGCAGTCAAGTAAAACAGTACTGAATTGTACTGTGTATTAGTAAACACAGTATTAGAAATATCTGTGTAGCTCAAAAATGGGTTATTTTAGAGAAAAGTAGCCAAACAAGGCCTTAGGATGACATCATAATTATGACATCATCCTTATTTGGAATTATGACATCATAATTCCATGAACCAACCATTAGATGCCATGTGTCTTGTTCTAGAACAATTTTGCCTTGCTCACCAAGGGGGATGGCCGGCCACCTCATGGAGAATTCTCCAAATTTTCAAAAATTTAGGGGTCAAAGTTGAATTTTTGAAAGTTCCCTTTGCCTATAAATAGGAGTGACCCATATTCATTTTTAATGAAAAACTTAGCCAAACTCTTGCCATTTTCTGCCATCAAAACCGTGAGAGAAGGTGAGAGGGAGCCAAGAGAAAAACTGAATTTTTGCCTAAACCAAGCTTAGGTTAGTTTTCGGTTTGCAAGGGAAAGCTAAGGGGAGAGTTTGAGAAATTTTCCAGCCTTTTTCTAGGCTTGCAGCCGACTGTTAGGGTGCAGGGAAACCAAGAGGGAATCCAAAAATTTTAAGGGAAAGAATTCGGGTTTGTTTCATCAACCGAAACCAAGTTTTTTGAGACCATTTTCTTGGTCTAGGCAGCCACGGTTTTGGAGCTAGGGAAGGCAGAAATTTTGTGACCAAAACTTGACTTTGGTCCAAGGTAAAAATCTAGAACCCTAACTCTTTTATTTAGTTCAAATTTTAAGATTTAAGGTAGTTCAATTTGGTTGTAAGGACATAAGTCCATCTTCCAATTTTTGCCCTAATAGTTGTATGTGCTTGATTTGTAGATCTAAGGGTGTACGGCTTGATTTCTTGCATAATTTGTGCTTGTGTATGATTGATTTTCATGCCTAATGCTTAGGGTTGTGTGTCCCCTGGTTTGGTCCGAAAATCTGCCCTTAGGCAGTGCTTGAAGCATGCTAGCTTAGGGAGCAAAGTTTAGTGTTTGTATGTGTTGTATGCAAAAAGTTAGAACCATGCAAACCTAGGTTAAGTTAATACGGGTTTTGGTTTGCATGGACATGTTTGAATTACATGTTGGTTCATGTGGGACGTTAGAAAACGCTGCATGTATGTTATCTAGGCTCCCGCGTGATCGGTCGAGTTAGAATCCGCGAAATAGGACGTAAAACAAACTTAAAACCGAAAACTGCCAGCTCGGATGTGAACTGCCCAGTTTCGGGAAAAGTGGAATTTGAGGCCTTTAGAGGCCGAACTGGGTAAAACGTAAAACATAAAAGTTGTTCAGAACGAGTTTTCCTAGGGGCCAACGCGGACAGTTTTCCAAATTGAGGCTCCAATGGTCTCCGTTTTTACAAAAACCCGTGGCTAGCCTGCCCAGACCCAGTTTACAGGATCAGCCAGTTTCAAACAAAAACTGGTACGAATACAGGCCGAACTGGATTTTTCTCAAAACACGAAAGTTTTAGGATTTTTCAAGAGCTACAACTTTCGTGAAGACAACATTTTCAAAATCGGAATGGATCTTTAAACTGGAATGGTTTTATAAAGACTGTGCAGGGAATGAGAAATTCATGTACAGGATTTTCAAAAAAAAAAAAAAAAACAAGTTCCGAAAAAAAAATCATATCTTTTCCCAAAACCACTGTTTTGACTAAGGAAACTGTTCCAAAGGCAGTTTCCAGCCTTAAATGATTTTATAAAAACCTATTTCAAGGATATGGATTTTTATGAGTTATGTAAAAGATTTTTAAGGTTAATTCACCCAAGTTTCCAAAGAAATGGAACATGGATTTTTTAAAACCAAATTGGGTAAGCAAGACGTTTACAAGTAATAACCGAAATAATATCCGAGTTACTAGGCCAAGGCCTAGAACGCAAGTTTGACCCATATAGGGTTAACTTGGTTGATTAAGAATTAACCTTAAGGGTTAAACAAGAAAACCCTAAAGGAGACTAAGATTAATAAATTGGGCTAAAATATAGGGTTAATTAAGAAAACCCAATAAGTATATAAAGCCAAGGTTAGGAAGGTAACCTAACCCTAACGGTATGTATAGGGTTTAGCACATGAGGTTATCCAACGTAACCTCTTAAAGAATTAATTCATATTTAGTATGGGGACATACAATTAGGATTATGTAAGCATGTTGATTAGATTATCAACATTTCCGCAAAACTAATTAGAACCTCACCTATGTCCTTCAACGAGCAGGAGGGAACCTGCAGCTGTACTCGGAGGAGAAGCAGCTTAACACAGGACATAGCAAGAGAGGTAAGTACAACCACCGCCTACAGCATAGGCTTTGTTGTGGTACTTGCCTAAGTATGATAGATGTATGCTAGGGATGTATGCTATGATATTGATGCTATGTTAGGATGTTGATACTAGGTTATGATGTTGATGCTATGTTAGGATGTTGATGCTAGGTTATGATGTTGATGCTACGTTAGGATGTGATGATAGGTTATAATGTTGATGCTATGTGATGTTATTGTTGTTATGCTATGTTGGGTTATGTTGTATGATAGGTTAAGGTATGCTATTGATGAATGCTATGTTATGTTTATTAAAGCACGAAGCATATTCACGAAATCTTATAAGAATTATAAGATCAAGTATGACACAACAAGATGAAAAGAAAGATGGCGAGCAATCGCCTGTGTTGTGCCGACCCGCGTTAGGTCGGGTTGGACTATGGTTTGAGTTGGAAATGGTTTAGCCGCCCCAACCACTCCATAGTCGCGCGCCCGGTACATACACTTATGTTATGGGGCCCATAAGTAAGATAAGAAATGGAAGTAAGTTAAGAATGAATTGAGCATAAAATGTGCATAAATGGACCATGCATTATGATATGTATGCTATGTTACGATGAATGAAGTTAAGTAATGATATGATATGCATGATAAGTTAAGATATGATATATTAGAATATGTTATGTTCATGATGTCGCGGTATAGGAGGTTGTGCTTGCTGAGCGAAAGCTCACTGTCTTACGTTTATGCTGTAGGTAAGAAACCGTCAGCAATGGTTGATACAAGATGGAAGGGCATGGCGGAGCAAACTGTGAAATGTGGGAAATGTAGCCGCTACGCGTTTTGATATACGTATTTATGTTATGGAAATATTTTTGATAAAGACACTCTTATATGTTGCACTTGTATGCTATATATATATAAAAAAAAAAAAAAAAATTTCCGCTGTGTTTTCATAAGTATGTAAGTATGTAAGGGAAGATAAGTATGTATGTATGGTAACGGCCTGTGCTAGGCGGGTCGTTACAATTTCCTCTGAGTTATCCTATATTAAAGGCTTGATTCGATGAGATAGACCGTCAATTTCAGTAGAGATTTGTTCTTTCTGGTTTGTTGTAGACTCTCTACGTCAATATATTATTAAACTCGTTAAAATAAAAATTGATACAGAAAATACCAAAATACAACTTATGATAAGATATGACGAGTTTTGTGCCCATTTATTAAAATTTAGGAGGCAAAAAAGACAATCATTATTTTTCAGCGTTAAATTTGAAATTAATCCATATTTTTATTGTGATCGTTAGCGGGGTCAAATTAATATATAAATCGAATCCCTACACTTGAGTGATCACATTATGTTTTCTAGGGTTGTATTAGTTGGTAATTTCTTTTGTTTATTGCAGTTTACTGGTACTACAAGGGAGCATACAAATACATTGGTAAGGCCTTTTTATTCGAAAATTGCATAATATATATATATATATTTTTCACATTGGTAAAATAAGTAACAAGTGGAGAAAATTAATAATAACTTGCAAAATGTCTGGGAAAGGTTACATCTATTAATGTTAACGAGAATTATATTAATTATTGCCCCGAAAATGCAAACTTATCTCTATTCTCTTCCACTTACAAATTGTATAAAATAAGGTCCTTCGTTTGATTTCTTGATAAAGTTTATATATGACGTGATCTGGTCGTTATTTTAAGAATATTTAGGTAAAATCATAACTTAGGTTGAATTTGAAGGGATTGGCTACCTAACATGCTCCATCTTTTTTTTTTTTTTTGTTTTTGTT
>CM046374.1:27265789-27358220 GCA_025413025.1 Ficus hispida | reverse complement strand
TGGCTCACCGCTGAGACTCTTTTGTACATTAATGAAGCTCATATATATATATATATATATACACGCACACATATATATAATATATTCATGACTTTTCAAGGATAAGTTAAGCGCATATGCCTCATTCTATACGTTTGTATTAAGAAGTGGTGCCTAATTTTCTTAAAAGTCTTCGTTCAATAATTTTCTCTCACCTTTCTCTTGTCACATTAATTTATTGATGCCTCATTCCGTTTCTATATTAAGAGGTGGGGCCTAATTTTCTTCAAAGTCTTCGTATTTCATTATTAGTTTTCTCTGACCTTCTCTTGTCATATTAATTCACTGTCTTCGAAGTCTAGGTCATCACAACTTGATTGCCATCTTCAAACTATCGACAGTCTTCCACAACGTCCACTAAACAAAAACAACTATAATAAGAAGAATAAGAAATTAACAAAGTCTAGCTATTATGTATCCACGGAAATATCTAAGAAATTCTACTGAAAAATATACTACATCCAAAAAATTAAACGGCAAAGGATATTACACCCCTCTTTTGGTATCTATACTATCAACAAAGTCTTGCAATTATTGTTTCCACGAAAATGTCTCAAAAATTCTATGGAAAAGATATTACACCCTCTCTTCTACTATCAACAAAGTCTAGCAATTATATTGACCAGGCGTAATTTTAAACATGTCATTTTATAAAAGTTTAAGGAGTCTCGAGAAACAAATGATCAATTATTTAAGTATTAACATTTACCAAAAAATCATAAGTGTCTAAATGTTTGTATTCAAGTATTTGAAAAAAAAAAAAAAAAAAAAGAAGGCTGCAAAGCTATTTAATGCTCATAGTTACCCCAAGGCTTTCTTATATGTTGGCTCTTGGATGATAGAAAAGAATTCTCACTTTAGATTTATGGATTAATTAGGCCAGAAATGAGCATTGTTGAACTTAGAAATTCAAAACCAAACGTAAATGAAACATAAACAAAGCATGATTTCGAATATAGGGAATAATAATAATTACATGCAGTAGTAGGGGGATCTCAACTCTACCATAATTGTTATATATATATATATATATATATATAGTCTTAATATGCATTTGCTATCAAACTAATCTCCATAGAGTCCTGTTCTCCTAATGTTGACGAAGAACTAGATGTCTCCATGCCATCCTCGACATTATGCTTCGGTTGCTCTTGCTCTTGCTCTTGGGGACATAGGCAAGGCTTTGACGGCATTTGTAGGGATTCAACTTCGCCATCGAGCATTCCTATGACTTTCTTCATTGAAGGGCGATCACAAGGCTTCAACTGTATGCACCATAATGCTACAATGATAATCTTCTTTATCATTTTCGATTCCTCCTACGTGGTAATGTCTTTTGTTTCTATGTCTTTCCCACTATAAACTTGATCATATACCTAGAGAGGAAAGTAAATTTGGCTCATTCGCATTTAGGTTTTTCCTTCTATTTGCCATTTCCATCAACAACATTCCAAAACTATAGACATCGGCTTTGCAGGAGACTCCCCCAATGTTTTTGTAAAATAATTCTGGAGCTATATATCCGATCATTCCTCTTGCTGCTGTCAAGGACACGATGCTATTATCCAATGGAGATAACCAAGCTAGCCCAAAATCAGAAACTTTTGGAATGAAATTCTCATCTAAAAGAATATTGTGAGGTTTAATATCAAAATGGAGAATTCGTATATCGCATCCTTCATGAAGATACCCAATACCACGAGCAACTCCAAGAGAGATCTCAAATATTTCCTTAGAGCTTAATGAGTTAGATATTCCTCCTCTTGGAAAAATGTACTTGTCTAGAGATCAATTAGACATGAAGTCATATACAAGGGCACGCTTTCAACCCTCAAAGCAAAAGCCGATTAGTCGTACCACATTTACGTGATGAATCCTCCCCATGCTAGCAACTTCATTGATGAAATCTTGTCCATTAGCTATCGAGTTGCCTAATATTTTAATTGCTACTATGCCTCCACTGCTGAGCTTTCCTTTATATACGGATCCAAAGCCTCCTTCACCCAATTTTATTTTGAATCCTTCAGTCATCTTCCTAATGTCCCTATAAGAGTACGTACCTTATTGGTGTTAGGTTGCTATGACTTTGGAGGAATGCTTCAATGCCGTCGTACATCGACAAATGTCGTCTTCGCCATTTATAGATCGCAAGAGCAATAATAAATGAAACTCCAAACGTTGTTCTTGGTGCTAACAGTCCCACTGGTAAAATAATCAATATCTATAAATGAGTAAAGTTGATGGCCCAAAAGAAATGGATAAGAAAATACGAATATCTTAGTTTTTAATGGACAAAAGGAACATGAGACTTCTACGGTAGGAACGATAATTATTTCTGTTGAAAGGAACTGCAATTTTCGACATTTGATTATTTTCAACCATCTGATATATGAATGATTGCAATTTCATATTGCACACTATAAATTTTTGACATGTAGAATTATAGATCATACCCTGAAAATATTATCCAACTGTTAAAACTGCAACTTTGACCAATAGTGAAAAATTAATTTCTTGCCTTAGAAATTCCCGGATTAATATTTCATAAAATCCTTACTTCCATTGGTGAGATAAGCAAAAGGTAACTATAATTTATTAATTAGGTTATGATCTTCCTACTTTATCAGTTCATGCTGATACCAATTATAACAGTATAAAAAATGTCATTTTTTCTTCATTCATATAAATAAAATGTCTTCTAATAATGAAATGATCATTTTCGTTTAACAAGCTTTCTCAAACCGTTTGTAAACATGTTGTTATTGTTCTTCCATAGGGGAAAAAATAAAATAAAATAAACCTCTTTGAACTAAAAAGGTCTTACCAATGTATTTGTATCCTCCCAAGTAGTACACGTAAACTGCAAAGAGAGACGAATGAAACGAATGAAAAGGTGAAATAAAGTGACTATACATTTGTAAAGGAGGAAAAAAAAAAAAAAAAACAATTAAGAAAGAGGAAGAGTGTAAGAGAAAAATGAATGCCAAAGTAATTCTTAGGATAAAAAACCCTAGAAGAATACAATCAAAATTTGTGTGAATTATTTGAATTGGCTAGCTAGCTCCCTCCAATATAGCACCTTTAAATTTTCTTGATTAGCCCGAATAAATTATCAAAATTAGTGTTAATATTTAATTGGCAAAATATTAGCTCGTTGACTATGGTTTAGTAAAAGTAACTAATTAATGCTATATATGAGGACGTCACTTTTCTAGCGCTCTTTTTCTTATTCTCTTACTTCTGCAATTGCCACATATTTTTTCTTTTCCACATAAAAATGAAGATAAAATCTTTGTTTTAACCAATATTAATCTTCTTTCTCTCTCAAGATTCCAAAGGCTTAAATTTAACCGTCTAGACTAAATATATATATAAACACGCGCACACACACCTTTGACCCGATAATAACTACGTGATTCTAGAAGGAGAGCTTCTGTGTTCTATATCTCTCCCATCAAGGCAAGACGCCGCGTTAGCTACTGAATATTGGGAAAAAGATTTAATTATTCCAAAAAGGCCAAGAAAGCCATTAAAATCATCTTTTGCTTTTCTTTTGACGAGAACAAATAATTTTTTTTAATTTAAACTAATAAAGTTTTTTTTAATCAAGTAATAAGCAGTAGCGAAAAATTATACTTGTATATCTATATACACAAATATGCAAATGTCGAGGAATAAATTTTCTAATATTAACAAGTGACAGAGTTGTAACAATAATAAGGAAAACAATGATATATGTTTTTTTAGTTTTGTTTTTCTTTTTTCTTGTTTTAATAAACTTAAGTAGGGGATTTTTCCTCTTTCCGTTTACATAAAAATGGTCTATGAATGGAACTTTTGTTTATAGCGAAAAAAATGACATGCGATAAGATAAGAAGTAAGAGATAGTAATATGAAAAAAAAAAAAAATGATTGAGCAAGTGCCCTGAACGGTTCTCCTAGAAAAAACCAGACAATGAAATCTATTTTGGTCACCTTTATTATATTCTCTTTCTGTTCCCTCCTTTTATTTCTAATTGTCTAATTTGTATGTGTGAGTTAGATCAAAACTTTAGTAAGCATTAATTCTCTTGGTGAAACAACAGCCAGCAATAAGAAATAAGAAAAAGAAAATGCGAAGATGGAGAAAATCCTTACGTTGGAGGTAGCCCCAAATCCAATAGACGAGACCTGCGTTATCCAAAATACCAAATATGTATAATTTCATCGAGCAAAAAATAATCTCGGTATGCTAATATTCTTAGAAATACTAAACCAGGAAAAAAAAAAAAAACCACAAATTATTTTATTTCATATTTGTAAATCCAAAAAAAATTCCTTACCAAACTCATAATTGTCGACTCTGTAATCTGGGAATTCGCAGCCATAAACACAACGAACCCTGTTTGAGTCTTCATCATCGAAGTAACAAAAAGAAGCCCTTCCGGTTTTATCAAAACTTCGCAACCATGAAAGCTCAAAGCCATAAACTAGCGCTCTGCGGATGTCGTGGGAAGTGATCTTCCGACGAATATTAAACCGCCCCTTCCGTATGACAGTCGTTTGTTGTATCCGGCAGGGTTCCTCCAGCGCAGAAGAAAGAAATTATCCATCAAATACGTAGTAATAAGAGTACTACTGCCTTCTGGATTTGAATGACAACGCCGGGGGAAAAGTGTGATTGGACACACAATTAGGAGCCGCATCGATAAAAGAAGAATTCTGCACTGGGATTTCGCAGTTGAAGAATATTACAGTTTCCAAAAGTTGTCGAGTATTCTTGAATATCGTACTGGGATATGGTCGTTCCGAATAGTATAACAAGCCGGAACTAACTTCGTTTTCATAAAGAATATCATTAAGATGCCAAAATCTGGAGTTATGAGACAGAGTGTTGTTGGGGACGGAGGAGCAATTACCGTTCCGAATATTTGGATCCACGACTCTAATTGTATAGTTGTTGTAATTTATTGCCTCTACGTAATATTTCTGATATTCTAAGTATCTGTCAGCATACAAGGAATCAGCAGGCACAGGCTGGGTCGAGCCTAGCCCGATTAATTAGTTTTGAAATTACAGGCCCAGCCTGACCCGAAAACCCAGGGGATTAAAATCAGACCAGGTGAGTGGCTTTTGAAAGGAAAAAAGATATATGGATGACCCGTCAGGCTCAAAAGTAAAGCCTAGGCCCGCCGTTATACTTACAACGGCTCGGGCCTAGGCCCAATCTTAACTTTAATATTCACAATCCAAATCAATAAATTATTAATCTAATAGTTCAACAGTAGGTTTTACTGATAATGAAAATGACAGTTTCCTGTAACAATTCCTCTTCCCGCCCTTATTTAAATAATATTTTTAAAGATACTCGTTTTGTTAGTATCATCAAGTTGTTATTTTTGGCTCTATTCCATTATTTAGTACCCTAATGATGTCCGGTTATAATCTATTTTTCTTTTGCCCTTAGGGTATGATTGGTATGAATGAGAGAAAACGAGGAGAGAATGGTCCAACACTTAGGTAAGGAAAATGAAAAAAAAAAAAAAACAAAGGTGAGAGATCCTCTTTCTTGTCATTCCTCCAACAAGTTTTCTAATTTAGGTGAGATTAAAATTTAGATGATTTGGAGGATTTGGATTCCTTTTCCAAAAACTTTACTTCCTCTCTTCTCTCTTACTGAATAATTATGAATGCCAAAATCCTTCCACCCCTTTCGTTTATTCACCTTTCTCTTCTACCAAACACACTTCTAACCCTTTTATCCTGACTATTTTATTATTTTGTTCTCTAAGTAGATGCAGGCAGAGAGAGTTGGTCATATGTTTGGTCATTTCGCTCTCTCTCTCTCTCTTTCTCTCCCCCTCACTTCTCACATGCTTGTCACATTATCTCATATCCAAATTCTTTCTTTAAAATAATATATAGCCGCGTATCATTATTTTCTCTATTTATTATTACTCCACTTTATAATTCAATATTCATCGGTAAAGAGAGAAACTTTTAGTGTTTTGTTTTTACATTATTTATCTCATATTTATACCATTAAAGTAGAATCGTGAGACGTGGACAACAAACTTTTATCTACTTTAAGTGTTTTTTGTACCAGAAAAAAAAAAAAAAAAAAAAAAGGCAAAACAGAAGACCAATAGAAGGGAAACGTTCGATCTACGGTTTTTAATTAGAAAATGATCATATTTATATAATACATAAAAAAATAACGAGTGTATATTTATAATGTGTCCAACTTTATCAGCGGGATTATAATATTGTATGTATAATATATTTTAAACTCACTACTTTATTCCTTATGAAGTTTACAAATCAGCTCTTTGAATTTCCGGGCATTACACTGACTTTTAAATATTATGTCATACCATAAGATGAATAAGAAAGCCACCAACAAAGTCTAGCAATCCAACAAAATATCTCAGAAACTCTGCGGAAAAGATAACACCCCACTTTCGACATCTATCGTCAACAAAGTCTTGCAATTTTTGTTTATGGAAACATCTCGGAAATTCTTTAGGAAAGTTATTGAACTCTCAACAAAGTCTTGCAACTTTTCTCAAAAATTTTGGGAAAAAGATATTCCACCCCGTTTGTGGCGTCAAAAAATCTTGCTATAATGGTTCTACCTTCAATTTAATTTTAGAAAAAAGTACCCCAATAACCATTTTTTTCAATTATGGATAAATATGATATAAATTCTCTGAGTTTGATCAACACGACACAAACTTGTGATTACTTTAATTTAACTTTGATCATACTGGTCTAATGTCATTTTTTTGGTGTTGTGATGATGCAATTAGTCCTATAAATTTAGGCGGCCAGGCCCGGCCCGGCCCTTACGAGCGGAAAGGGAAAATCATGCCGGGTCAGGCCCTATCAATTACTTGATTTTGAAATTACAAGCCCCACCCGAAAACCCAATGAGCTTAAAATCGGGCCAGGTAAACGGGCTTTTGAAAGGAAAAAAAATCTATATGGGTGGCCCATCAGATTCAAAGGTAAGGCCGTTATACTTCCACCAGACCGGGCCCGTCCTTTGGCAAAAAATGGGGGCAACAGATTAGCTCGCTTAGTCCGACCCATATTTACAGTACCACATGCATTGTTTTTCAAACTTATGTCGTTCAAGTGGCGCATAGTGGAGTTAATAGGGAAATTAGAAATTTCCTGTTGAATTTCATCCAATTACCTACATTCAAGGTTTTTTGTTCCACACAAAAAAAAAAAAAAAAAAAAAAAAGCATTTCATTTGTAGGAATAAAAAGTTACAGGGTAGGTGCAAAATAGTTTTTTAGATTTTTGTGCCTTGCTGGGTAGAATTTTTCTTTAGAAGCCAATGCATCAAAGAGTTTCAATAAATAATAACCTTAATGTTAATTTCTCTCTTTCTTTTTTAATTTTTAGAAAGATCTTAAACTACTTTCATACCATTCATGTTGTTTATAATGAAATTCTTTCGTGATGTATGTCATTGCTCATTACGCATAGGGTACATCCAAATTTTTACTTCAGAAACTAATCAGTAAAAAACTAAATTAAGAAAAATAGAAACTAACTTCCCTGCATTGAGGGTCGAATTTTTAGTTACAAAAGAGTACTTCAACAAATATGTAAAGATATCGCATGGAATCGCTCGTGGACTTGATTATCTTCATCGAGGATGTGACATGAGAATTTGCATTTTGATATCAAGCCTCACAACATTCTTTGGGATGAGAATTTCATTCCAAAGATTACCGATTTTGGTCTAGTAAGATTCAGTTCACTGGATACTAGTGTAATGTCTTTAACTGCAGTAAGAGAAACCATTAGATACATAGCCCCAAAATTGATCAACAGGAATCTTGGAGGAGTCTCGAATAGTGCTGATGTCTATAGTTTTGGAATGTTGTTGATGGAAATGGCAAAGAAAAGAAAAAATTTGAACCCACATGCTGAGAACTCAATCCAAATTTACTTTCCGTTATGGATATATGATCAACACAGAAAAGGAAAAGAAATGGAAGCAGAAGATTCCACCAAGGAGGAATCGAAAACGGTAAAGAAGATGATCATAGTAGCATTGTGGTTATATCATAGTAGCATTGATGATTAGAGGAATCGAAAACGGAAATCTTCTGTCCTTAGATTAGAAATTTGAGTTATATAATTCGATTAGCTTATCGAAGACTTTTTTTTTTTTTTTTTACATTTTTATGCGGAAGACTTTGCAGTCTTGCTTTAACATGGTTAGCAAATTGCAAAGAATACTTACAGCGAAGAGTTGAAATTTTCAATGAATATGAGATTGAAGCAGAAAAACAAGACAAAAACGCTACATTTCAATTGAGATTCCATGGAGCTAGCTATATACTGAAGGTAAATACTGTCACTGATGTTTATCTTCTTATCGAGTAGCTAGGTTGGGTACTCTATTTGTTACTAAAGTTTTTATTTATTTATTTTCCTTCTTTTCTTTTTTCCTTGTTAGGGAATTTCTACGGTAAAAATTTATGTTTTTCACTATTGGTAGAAGTTAGTATTGTACTGGCTGGATTCATTTTTCAACATTCTATGTCGCATGGTGCAAGTTAACTTTAATATTCACAAACCAAACCACTAAATAATTAATCTTATAGTTAAAAAGTAGGTTTTACTGACAATGAAAAGGACAGTTTCCACCGTAGAAATTTCTCTTCCCGCCCATTTGTAAATACAATTTTTAAAGATACCCGTTTTGTTGGTATCATCATGTTGTGAGTTTTGGCCCTATTCCATTATTTAGTACCCTAAATATGATTGGTATGAATGAGAGAAAATAAGGAGAGAATGGTCCAAAACTTAGGTAAGGAAAATGGAAAAAAAAAAAAGTGAGAGATCCTCTTTCTTGTAATGTTTGATATGCAATCCTTCCAATATGCTTTCTAATTTAGGAGAGATCAAAATTTAGATGATGTGAAGGATTTGGATTCCTTTTCCTTAACTTTTACTTTCTCTTTTTTTTCTTACCAAATAATTATAAACGTCGAAATCCTTCCACCCCTTCCCTTTATTCACCTTCCTCTTCTACCAAACACACTTCTAATCCTTATATCATGACTCTTTTATTATTTTGTTCTCTAAGTAGATGCAGGCACAGAGGATTAGTCATATGTTTAGTCATCTCTCTCTCTCTCTCTCTCACTTCTCACATGCATGCTTTGTCACATTATCTCATATCCGAATTCTTTCTCTAAAATAATACATAACTACGTATCATTATTTTCTCTTTTTATTATTACTCCACTTTATAATTCAATATTCATCGGTAAAGAGAGAATCTTTTAGAGTTTTCTTTTTATATTATTTATGACTTATTTATACCATTAAAGTAGAATCGAGACACATGGACAACAAACCTTTATCTACTTTAAAATGTTTTTTGTACCAGAAAAAAAAAAACCTTTATCTACTTTAAACTCACCAATTAATTCCTTATGAAGTTTACGAATCAGCTCTTTGAATTTTCCGGGCATTACACTAACTTTTAAATTTTATGTTGCATCACCAACAAAGTCTAGCAATCAAAGAAATATCCACTAAAGAAAAACAATCATAATAATACGAATAAGAAAGTCACCAACAAAATTTAGCAATTCAAGAAAATGTCTTAGAAACTCTGCGGAAAAGATATTACACCCCACTTTTGACATCATCTATCGTCAACAAAGTCTAGCAATTTTTATCTTTGGAAATAGCTCCGAAATTCTTCAGAAAAGTTATTGCACTCCTCTTCAACAAAATCTTGCAATTGTTCTGAGAAATTTTGTGAATAAGATATTCCACCACCCCGTTTTTTGTGCCAAAAAATCTTGCTATTATGGTTCTGCCTTCAATTTAATTTTAAAGAAAATTACTTAAATAACTATTTTTTTCAATTATAGATAAATACAACATAAATTCTTTTAGTTTGACCAAAATGACATAAACTCATAATTACTTTAATTTAACTTTGTTCATATTGGTCTAACGTTGTTTTTTTATGTCGTGATGATGCAATTAGTCTTGTAAATTTGGGTGGCCTGGCCCGGCCCTTATGGGAGAAAAGGGAAAATCAGACCAGGTTGACCCCGACTTGATTAATTAATTTTGAAATTATAAGCCCGCCCGGTGCCAAGATCCGGCGGGCTTAGAATCAGGCCGGGTAAACGAGTTTTTGAAAAAACAAAAAGATATGGGTTGCCCGTCGGGCCACTCTAAATGGGCCAGACTCAAATATAATTTCACACTTAATTCGATCATAAGGTATAGAGTTTAAGTCCTTAGTTTAAAATAATATATATATATATATGTATATATATATAAAAAAAAAAAACCTTATGCCAGATCCTATATCTATAAAGTAGGTAGTGGTCCCCAAAAAGAACAGAGTATGTAGGGGTTTGGTTATGAATATTTAATTATCTAAGTTGGGTTCATGATCTTGTCCTAACAAAGAGACAAGAGCCAAAAGAAACTATATATATATATATATATATATATATATTATACAAATATTAGTTATCTAAGTTGGGTTTGGTTATGACAAAGCATTCAGTCTTAAAAAAGTTTATTGATAAACTGCCCTTCATAAAATTTAAATTCGGTCAACTGTCAAGCATCTTATGCATCTTCTGTAGAGAGACATGATTTTTATGGTTACACAGACGCGTTGTGACCATTCCAAAACCTAAAATTGTAAATTTGTGATTTTCAAAGGTTCAATGATATATATATATATATATATATATATTATATAAATATTAGTTATCTAAGTTAGGTTTGGTTATGACAAAGCATTTAGTCTTAAAAAAGTTTATTGATAAACTGCCCATCATAAAATTTAAATTCGGCCAACTGTCAAGCATCTTATGCATGCTCGGCAGAGAGACATGGTTTTTATGGTTACACAGACTCGTTGTGATTATTCCAAAACCTAAAATTGCAATTTTGTGATTTTCAAAGGTTCAATGATATATATATATATATATATATATTATACAATTATTAGTTATCTAAGTTGGGTTTGGTTATGACAAAGCATTCAGTCTTAAGAAAGTTTATTGATAAACTGCCCATCATAAAATTTAAAATCCGGTCAACTGTCAAACATCTTACGCATGCTCTGCAGAAAGACATGGTTTTTATGGTTAGACAGACACGTTGTGACCATTCCAAAACCTAAAATTGTAATTTTGTAATTTTCAAAGGTTCAGTGATATATATATATATATAAAACAAATATTAGTTATCTAAGTTGGGTTTGGTTATGAAAAGGCATTCAATCTTAAAAAAGTTTATTGATATACTGCCCTTCATAAAATTTAAATCCGGTCAACTGTCAAGCATCTTATGCATGCTCTGCAGAGAGACATAATTTTTATGGTTACACAGATGCGTTGTGACCATTCCAAAACCTAAAATTGTAATTTTGTGATTTTCAAAGGTTCAATGATATTATATATATATATTATACAAATATTAGTTATCTAAGTTGGGTTTGGTTATGATAAAGCATTCAGTCTTAAAAAAGTTTATTGATAAACTACCCTTCATAAAATTTAAATCCGGTTAACCGTCAAGCATCTTATGCATGCTCTGCAGAGAGACATGATTTTTATGGTTACACAGACGCGTTGTGATCATTCCAAAACCTAAAATTGTAATTTTATGATTTTCAAAGGTTCAATGATATATATATATATATATATATATATTATACAAATATTAGTTATCTAAGTTGGGTTTGGTTATGACAAAGCATTCAGTCTTAAAAAAGTTTATTGATAAACTGCCCATCATAAAATTTAAATCCGGTCAACTGTCAAGCATCTTACGTATGCTCTGCAGAAAGACATGGTTTTTATGGTTATACAGACACGTTGTGACCATTCCAAAACCTAAAATTGTAATTTTGTGATTTTCAAAGGTTCAATGATGATATCGGGCTTTGGTAAAAAGACAAAATACATATTTCGAAGCGGAAATGAACAAACAAATAAGACAAACGTACCCCTTTGCAATGACGTAGGAAAAAAGGCAAAATTCCATAGGATTGTCTCTATACTGATGAATATTGAATTGCAAATTGTCGGAGTTATAATTAAAGAGAAAATAATGATATGTTGTTTATATATTATTTTAGAAAAAGAATCGGGATATGAGATAACATGTGACAAATGACAACGTGTGAGAAGTTAGAGAGAGAGAGAGAGAGAGAGAACAAAATACTTAATTAGAGAACAAAATATAACAACAGAGTCATGACAAAAGGGTAAGAGAGAAAAGAAAAGTGATAGAAAAGAGAAGAGTTGAATGATATTTTGATATTCATAATTATTTGGTAGGAGAGAAAAGAAAAGTGAAGGTTCAATGATGAGAGCGGGTTTTGGTAAAAAGACAAAAATACATTTTGCTAAGTGGAAATGAACCACCAAATAAGACAAATCCCTTTGTGATGGCGTAGGGAAAAAAAGGCTAAATTCCAATATTGGTTAGGTATTCGAAAGGACGTTTTTCCTACTGTGGGAATCTTTTATTTTTTAAGTTGGGTTCTGTTATCACAAAGCATTCTAATCCTAAAAAAGATTATTGATCAGGACCATCCCAAAACCTAATATAATAATGTTGTGATTTATTTTTTAAGTTGGGTTCTGTAGGAATCTGTAGGAATTAGTAATGTTGTTGTGATCGTGACCATCCCAAAACCTAATATAGTAATATATGCAGGAATCTTTTATTTTTTAAGGTGGGTTCTGTTATCACAAAGCATTCTAATCCTAAAAAAGATTATTGATCGGGACCATCCCAAAACCTAATATAGTAATGTTGTGATTTTCAAAGATTCAAAGATGATGTCAGATTTTGGTTTAAAGTAAAATACACATTTCCAAGTGGAAATGAACCAACAAATAAGACTAATTCCTTTGCGATGACAGAGGACAAAAGGCAAAATTCCAATATTGCTTAGGTATTCAAAAGGAAATTTTCTCCATGTCTCAATGGTTTGACATTTAATTGATTTAGGAAATTTCCCAAGTGGACCCATCTGAGATACAATGGTGGTGATGATGAGCTACACAGCGACTTTGATTTGGTCCGATGAAGGTCCCGCAGTGGCACACGGTGGAGTTAATATGAAAATTAGAAATTTCCTGTTGAATTGTAATACCCGAAATTTCAATGAACCTATGATTTCCTTTTAGACAAGGAAAATTTCAAGTTTGAAACTTGTATGTGAATATGAAGCTCATGATCTGAGCAGAATATCAGTTTATGTGTGAGTTCTCGTTTAATTAGCTACGAGACTCAACAATAGTTTGCTTAAGTCAAGCATGTGGCCTTTTGAGGAAAAAGGGCAAAATGGTAATTTATGATTTTATGCCGGTCAAAGTTGACCAGGTTGACTTTATGTTTGACTGAGGCGGTACTGCAGTATGATTAATCAGTATGGAAATTATACTGCGGAAAACCGTCATTACGGACAATTAAGTAAGAATAAGCTATGAGACCACCGTAGAAAAAATCAAGCACGATTTTTAGAGCGATAAGGACTAAATAGTTTTAAGTCATAAGAAAATCCGATATGCAGTCAAGTTTTACACAGATGAATTCTGGACTGTAGTCCAGAATGACAATACTGTTTTGGTGAAAAACAGTATTGATATTATGTAAGTTAGTAAGGATATGGACTGCAGGATTATATTATTGGATTTTTAAGTATCCAATGGATAATTATGCATGAAATGGAAGCCAAGTGGCTCGATTTTAGTTGGCGACCTACAGGGACTAAATTGCAGATATTTTGTCCGTAGGGGCCAAAGTGCAAATTTTAGAAAAGTTAGTAATGATGGATTAGTATGTAATTATGGAATGATGGATTTTCCTAACCAAGGTTCCAACTAGGCCAAAGTTTGGTTACAAGCCTAGTTACATTGGAACAAGGATTTAAGCTAAGATAAGCTTAGAAAGATTTTTGTTGATTTTCACACTAAATGGCCGGATTTTTACTTGGCTTGGTGAGCAAGTATTGAGCTAGATGATATCATCAAGATGATGTCATCATCGTGATGCAAGCGGATGATGTCACGAGGGTGATGCAAGCCAAACTTGGTGAGCAAGCAAACTTGCCCACCAAGGCATCCAAATGGCCGGATTTTTGTAGCATGCTTGGAGAACAAGTTTTGGCTTGATGATGTCATCAAGATGATGTCATCAAGGTGATGTAAGCAATGATGTCATCAAGGTGATGTAAGCGATGATGTCATCAAGGTGATGTAAGCAATGATGTCATCCAAGTGATGTCATGGGTGACATAAGCAAAACTTGGTGAGCAAGCAAACTTGCCCACCAAGGAACCATAATGGCCGGCCACCTAGGAGGATCAATGAGCAAATATTTTGCTCTTAGGTCCCTTTATGCAATTGTAGAAACTTAGATTTTCACCTATAAATAGGTGATGTTAGTTCACAATTTTAGAGCAAGTCTTGTAGCCTTAGCCAAACTATGGCAAAATTCTCCCACACATTGCACCCTAGAGGCCGAGCCATAGAAGAGAAAGGAAAGAAAGAAAATGCTGAAAATCAAAGAGAAAAGTGAGCTTGAGTGGTCGGTTTGCTAGCTAGAACCACAAGGAAAAAAGTTGTGAAATTTTGGTACCCATTGGAGGCCAAGTGGCCGGCCATGGGAGAGGAAAAGAAAGAAAAAGGAAAAATGCAGAAAATTGGGTTCTAGGGCAGCCGAATGTTGTAGGATGAACCACCAAATGACCAATAGGTTTTAGTGCTCATTTGAGGAGCAAAAACCGGTGATAGGCAGCCAAGGAGATAGGGCAGAAAATCGAACCAATCTCCTAGCCCAGCCTTGTGTTCAATCGAGGTAAATTCCTTTGGTCCCGAGCTTTTAAATTAAGCTTTTACTTTGGAAATTTATGTGTATTTCCAAGTCGGATTGTAAGAGCGTAAGCTCACCGTTTATTTTTCCGAGCTTAGCTTAGAGTGCTTGTTTATGCATGGTTAAGGTGGTGGTCTCTAGCTTACATTTTTGATGCATGTTTATGGGTTTTTGAGTTTGCCTACTAAGTGTTTGTTGTATGTTCCCATAGAATTAAAAGTGAATGTATGATTATGTGTATGATGGATTAGAACGTTAGAAACGATTGCATGTATGACTTTAGGCTCCCGCTGTGATCGGTTGAGGTAGCGTGCACGTTTTAGGACGTAAAACGAAATTAAGAACCGAAACTGCCAGTCTCGGGTCAAGACTGGGCAGTGTTCTGGAAATGTTATTTTGAGGCCCTTAGAGGCCGAATTTGAAGAAACTCATAACTACAAAGTTGTAGATAATGATTTTTCCTAGAGGGTAACGCGGACCGTTTTTCAAAATAAGGCTCCAATGGCCTCCGTTTTTACGAAAATCCGAGGCTAGTCTGCCCAGACCTAGTCTACACGTCCAGTAAGTTTCAAATTAAAACTGACAAGAATCCAAGCAGAACTGGGTTTTCCTCAAAACACGAAAGTTGTAGCATTATCCGAGATCTACAACTTTTGTGAAGAAAGTTTTATCAAATTACGAACAGATTTTAAAGTACAATTTGATTCCCAAAACTGTACAGGAAACAGAAATTCCAGCACAGGATTTTCAGAAAAACAGTGCATAAGAAGGAAATTCTTACACATGCACTGATAACCTGAGTTTAAGAAACTGTTTTCAAAGATTATATTCAGAGCTTGACAGTATTTAACTGTCTTTGCTTAAATGTTAAGATTTGATGAAAATGCGGTTTTCATTAAGATTGTTAAAGAAAACTTGACAACGGTTTGTCAAGAAATAATTGAAATACGCAGGGTCCTATGGTAAACAACTATAGGACAAATAGAATAGTAACCGGAGAGGTTACCTAATTTTATTAGGCCAAATAAGTTAGGTTACTTATAGTAACCACATGAGATACCCTTGATAGTGGGTTGGGCCTAATAAGATTAGTAACCTAATACTATTTAAGAATGGTTGGGCTTAGTACCCAAGGTTACCAGAAGTAACCTAGCATGATGTTGGTTAAGTATGTTGGGCCATGAACCCTAGGGTTACGGCTAGTAACCGAGCGAGTTATCATAAGTTGTGATAGGAGGGAACATATAATATAACTAAGGCTACTCATAAATGTTGGTTGGGACACCAACATTTAATGATTATGAATTATGGTAAGATAGAATGTCTATGGCTCTTATCTTACGTCCTGTTTGGAAACAGGAGTATGAACTGTTGTCGTGCCATGATTCGGACGATTAACCAAAAGCATAGGACGACAAGTAAGTATAACTCCGCCTACAGCATGGGCAAAATGTTTTTAAAGAACATGTTTTTCAAGAAATCATGTGTTGATGATTTATGATACTATGTTATGATGCTATGTTATGAGGTTTAAGTCATGATGTTTATGATAAGATGAAATGTTAGGATGCTATGTTATGAGGTTTATGTCATGATGTTTATGATAAGATGAAATGTTATGATGCTATGTTATGAGGTTTATGTCATGACGTATATGATAAGATACTATGTTACGATGCTATGCTATGATGATTTATGTTACGACGGTTATGTAATGGTTCATGATATGTTATGTTTTGATATAGTGACATCATGTAGCATGTCCACTAATATTAACTACATGGTAAGAACACATGTTAAGATAAGCTAAGGTCATTGTGTCGTACCGACTTGCCATGATGGCGAGTTTAAATGGTTTAGTCTATGGTTTGGGTTGAGTTGGATTGGCTGCCCCAATCACTCCATGTTAAATAGTTTGTTTCATGGTTTGAGTTGGTTTGGATTGGCTGCCTCCAGCCATTCCATGGTGATGGACCACGGTACGTGCACACTTGATATGCAAATAAATAAGAATCAAGATAATAAATGAAAATTTAATCGATTCATAAGAAAACCTAATTGGTTCATGCATTCCTTTGTTAAAAATGTTTTGCGGATTGCACGTTGTACTTACTGGGCATAAGCTCATTACTTACGTTCATGCTGTAGGTTAGCTACCTACCGGCAATCCTTGATGCAAGGCTGTGAAGGCTGGCGCTACAGACTGTGAAACGTGGGATGGACACCGCCACGAGTTTTGAATTTCCGCTATGTAAAATATATTTTGAAAAATATATTTTAAAGATGTGTTTTATGTTATGTGAGAGTATGGATAAGAAAACGTTTTCAAGAAGAAAACTATTTTTAAGAAATTGTTTTCAAGAACGAGTTAAAGAATGGTTTTCAAGGATGATGGCAACAAGTTGCCTCGTGTTGTACCGAACCGCATTAGGTCGGATTGGTCCACGGTATACTTATGATTAGCTTTCAATATGATTATGAAAGCTCGGTACTCGAGTGAGTACATATGATTATGTATGAAGATAAGTTATGTTCAAGGTAGAGTAATAAAAGAAAAGAAAAGAAAAATTTTACTCAGAATTTTCCGCAACTTTAAACTTATTTTTAAAGTAAGAATTAAGTTAAGCAAGCAATGTAACGGCCCACGTCTGCGCAGTAGGACGCCCCTACGCGTGACGGTTCGGGGCGTTACATGAATTTCATCCAATTACCAACATTCAAGGTTTCATGTCCCCCCAAAAAAAAAAATAGCATTTCATTTGTGGCAATAAAAGTTACAGGGTACAAAATATTTGGTTTGATATTTGTTCCTTGCTGGGTAGAATTTTTCTTTAGAAGCCAATGCATCAATGGGTTTCAACACATATTAACTGTAATGCTAATTTCTCTCTTTCTTTTCTAATTTTTAGAAAGATCTTAAAACTTACACAACTTTCATACCATTCATAATGTTTATAATGAAATTCTATGTCATTGCTCATTGCGCATAGGGTACATCCAAATTTTTACTTCAGAAACTAAACAGTAAAAAACTAAAATTAAAAAAAATAGAAATTAAATTCCCTGCACTGAGAATTGAACTTTTAGTTACAGAAAATTACTACAGCAAATATGTATTATATTTTGTTTATTCATCAATCACATCTAAATCTAGGTTCATATATCTAGCATGCGTCTTGGTCTGCGCTTTCGATGGACCAATTGACGCAAAAGGATTTGGAGGCATGGTTAATTCTTCGCCACCATCTTGCAACATTTGAACGACAACTTTCATAGTAGGGCGACCTTGCGGATACCATTGGATGCACCAGAGTCCTGCAATCGCAAGTTTCTTTGCAATTTTACTATCTCCCTCATCTTCAATTTGTATTCGGAGATCTTTTCCTTCCTCTAAAAGATTGTAAATCCATTCTGGGTAGTAAATTTCACTCGTATTCTCCTCTATCTTATTTGTGCTCTTTCTTCCACCTACCATTTCAAGCAACAACATTCCAAAACTGTAAACATCGGACTTGTAGGACACATTTCCGAAGTTTTTGGAGAATACTTCTGGTGCAATGTAACCAATAGTCCCCCTAGCTGTGGCCATTGACACTATACTTTGATCCTTTGCACACAACTTAGCAAGACCGAAATCAGAAATTTTTGGTTTGAAGTTGTGGTCTAGCAAAATGTTATGGGGCTTGATATCGAAATGCAAAATCCGTTGTTCACAGCCTTGATGGAGATACTCAATTCCCTTGGCTATGCCGAGAGCAATATCCTGCATTATTTCCCAACTAAGCAAACGGTTTGCACCACTGGCCGTTGACAAGATATACTTATCGAGTGAATCATTTGGCAAGAACTCGTAAATGAGAGCCCTTGTAAATCCTTCAGCGCAATAACCAACCAAGCGAACCACGTTGACATGGTGAATTTGACCCATCGTTCCTACTTCATTGATGAACTCCTCTCCATTTCCCTTGAAATTGTTTAGGATCTTCACGGCAACGAGGACATCATTAGAAAGCTTTCCTTTGAACACCGTTCCATAGGCTCCTTCGCCTAATTTCTCGTTGAATTGATTTGTTATCTTCTTAATGTCAGCATAGGCGTACCTTGATGCCTTGAGCGCTTTGTAATCCTCTAAGAACGTTTTAATTCTCAGTCGATTCTCTCTTTCCTTTTTGTCTGACGTATAGACATGAAAAATCGCTGTGGCCGACAATATGAGAACAAAAGATCCAACAACTGCACCTGCACGTACCGAGAAAATCAAAATCGATTATAACCAGAAAATGTGTCTCCAATTCGAAGAGTCAAGAACCTTAACAACTAATCTCTTAAAATAACTGAAATGTTAAAACGGTAGTCATAACTTACCCGCAATCACCAACTGTTTTAATTTGTGGCCACCTGTAAATGATCGTGAAAATATAAAGTTAGTTTTCCTCCAATATAATTACTGAATGTAGAATCTACACATGTTGTTTTCCATATATCTACAGAAATTTTGTAACGTATGTTCGTAGAAAAGAAACAGATAGAGAAATTGTTACCCTTATGTGATTTGGACATCTCGAAGCATTCGGTCTCATCCGCAGTCCCATTTTTCTTTAATCTACATCCCTTGCCTTTTTCTTCGCAGTATGAACAACTTGGTTTCGACCATGATAACCACAAAGTTTGATTCCATTGGAATATTTCTGGTGGAACGAATGAAATGTGGAAGATCTTCTTACAAGAAACAAGCTCATGCAAGACGTACATAACCCTGTCGAAGGGAGTGACGAAAACATAATATCCATGGTAACTGAAGCAAGGGATCGGACCGCTTATGTCGTATGATTCATACGTAGAATTAAAAGAGCAATTGAATAGCGTAGAGCCTTCAGAAGATTCAAACTGGAAAGGTGAGACTGAAAGATTGAGGAATTTCAAGATCTGTTTCTGAAGGCCACATTGATCTGGACTATATAAGTAAATAAACTGAAATTCATAGTCTATATATGTTACAAAGAACTTCATTTGAATATTGGGCAGCTCAAGAACAGTATGGTTAGTACTAGTACAGGATAAGTCGAAGCCGGGGTATCCACAGTGCGAAGGCTGACTGCTTTTTAGTCGGAAAGGGAATCTGATCGGCGGCCCGTTGTCCCCACACCTTGCCTCTCCGCATTCATTTTCGCCAGCTACTTTGTTATCTGCAAGAATTGTCATGAAAAATAAGAAAAAATATGAGATGATCATCATCACCTTTACTATGGAAACATTCATCTCTCGAATTCCGGATAATGGTACTGCTTCTCAAGTCAGCCTCTTAATTAAGACTCTCAAAATTTGACAACTCAAAATTTTTCAAAACACCAAAACTACCCTTAATAATCTGTATGAGTTTTTTTTTTTTAAGCATTCATTATCTGATAATTTATTTTAAAAACTATAACTTGTACAGCTGGAGGGACCCATAGCCAATGGGCTTCACCTATTCCAATTTTGAGTGGGTTTACATTCAGAAAAACTGTAACAGTTAAAAAAAATGTTATTTACTTTTTTATATTTTATATTTTGTTTTTATTCAAAAAAAATATACCATAACATATATTTAATACATAAATCTACTTTTTTTTTGTCAAAAACAAAAAGACAAAATAAAAACACCAAAAAAAAAACTATTTGTTTAATCATTTATTGTTTCCAATAAATGATTAAACAAATAGTTTTTTTTTTTGAAAAAATGATTAAACAAATGGTAGTTTTGTCTTTTTGTTTTTTTTCCCCCTTTTGAAATGTAAGCGTGTGGCTAGGGATATTTTGTGACTGGTTTTACAAATACATTAGATATTTTAGACATTTGTATAATTAAATGGACAAAATGATATTTTAGCTTAACTCGCTCTGTTGACATTTTCCAAGTGAAAAGACTTAGAAGATACCCTCAGCTTTTCCTGTGAAATACAGAGTTGTGAGGATTAATTCCACCAAAAAAAAAAACACAAAAAGTTGTAAGGAAAACGCTCTGATCTCTCTCCCATTAATTAAAAATGGAAAGTGGAAGAGCGTTGTTGATGCAGGCAACTTTTCTACTAATGGTGATCGGTATGCAGTTCCATGGCGCAAGCTACGCAAAGGCCAATAGTCGCGATCTCTGCTCTTCTTCATGTGGGAGTATCCGCAACATAACCTCTCCTTTCCGACTCGCAACTGACCCGTCTAATTGTGGCGACTCTAGGTACGAGCTTTCTTGCGAGAACAACGTTACAGTTCTATATTTGCCTGTTGATTCCACAGAATATCAAAGATACTACGTACAGGCAATCAATTACAATAACTACACGATCCGGCTCGTGGATCCCAACATTCAGAAAGATGATTTCTGCTCCATCCCCAGCAATACCTTGTACATCCGATGGCCAATATATGATATTAATGGTACTTATATATTGTATGATATTCATGTATTGTTGGGGAACCACCCATGGTCAACTCACTATCGCCGAATTTCGGAAAATGTAATATTCTTCACCTGTGAAAGTCGAGTGCTGAATTCTTCTTACATAGACGCTTCTCCGTGCGTATTCAACCGTACTTTTTCCTCCGAGACTTCATCGCCGTCGTTCCTATCCAGTTCAAAGCAGTACTACTCTTATTATTACGTCGTCATCGATGTTTACTCCTTTAGTCCCGAAGAATTGGACGAGTCTTGCTGGATAGAACAAATAAGTCTCTTAACACAAGAACATTTTAACAAGCCGACATCAAACGACATCCACAATTTGCTTGTTTATGGCTTTGAGCTTTCGTGGGTGCCAAGTTTCGCTACAAGGAATTCTGATTCGTGCTATGTGGACGAGGAAGATTCAAACAGGGTTCGTTGTTTCAAGTACTGCTGGTTTCCGGATTACAGAGTACAGAATGTGGCTCGGTGTGGTAAGTAAGGATATTCCAAAATACAATTATTAATTAAGCAAAACGCAAACCAATCCTTTCTCTTAATTAAGTACTTCTCAAAATACCAAGATTCTGAATTTAAGTTTATGACGTTATATTTCAATTTTGGATTTTGCAGGCCTCTTCTACAAATTTTTGAACTACCTCGAGCGTAAGTGTTTCTTTCTTTTTTCGTTTTTTTATTTTTATTTTTTAGGGTGCTAGCACAAGTGTCTCTGTTTGTTCTGTTTCGTTTTTCTTTGATTTTATTTTAAATTTCACTTTCCAAGAATAGGTGTTGTCTAATTTTCTCACTGTAATTTAAAATCGAATAAAATCTTCTGAAAAAACTCATCAAAAGTTACAATTTTAGTACTTTCAATTTTGTTGTTGTTGGTTCTTTTCTTTTTCTTGGGTCATTTTAGCAAAATCTAGTGGGAATTAGTATTGTTTTGGGAACTCTTCTAAAGGGAGACTTGATTATTGTATTTTGGCCTTGAGCTTTTGCTCTGTATTTCCATGGAGGATTTCTTCCAAATTATCCTATCTTGAAGGCTTGATTCGAGGAGATCAACCTTCAATTTTAGTAAAGATTTGTTCGTTCTGGTTTGTTAGACTCTCTACGTCAATATGTTATTAAATTCGTTTAAAAAAAAAATTTGACACTTAAATACCAAAATACAACTATGATAAGATATGACGAGTTTTGTGCCCATTTATTAAAATTTAAGAGGCAAAAAAGACAATCATTATTTTTCAGCACTAAATTTGAAAATATTCCATGTTTTTATTGTGATCGTTAATGGGGTCAAATTAATATATAAATCGAATCCCTACACCTGAGTGATCACATTATGTTTTCTAGGGTTGTCCTATCCTAATAAGTTGGTAATTTCTTTTGTTTATTGCAGTTTACTGGTACTACAAGGGAGCATACAAATACATTGGTAAGGCCTATTTATTCGAAAACACTTAATTTGCATAATATATATATATATATATTTTTTACATTGGTAAAATAAGTAACAAGTGGAAAAAAATAATAATAACTTGCAAAATATCTGGGAAAGGTTACATCTATTAATGTTAACCAGAATTATATTAATTATTGCCCCGAAAATACAAACTTATATCTATTCTCTTCAACTTACAAATTGTATAAAATAAGGTCCTTCGTTTGATTTCTGGATAAAATTTATATATGACGTGATTTGTTCGTTATTTTAGGAATATTTAAGTAAAATCATAACTTCGGTTGAATATGAAAGGATTTGGCACCTAACATGCTCCATCTTTTTTTTTTTTTTTTTGAATGTTAGTCTACAATATTACTCTTGTTTTCCTTAGATTGTAGGAAGCTTTGCACAGTTGTGAATCTTATTCCAAAAAAAAAAAAGTTGAAAAAAACTTTTTACCCACTAATTTCTGATCACTTCTTATTCAAATTCCACCAAAGAAAAAAAAATAAGTCTGAGAAAAATCCAAATTAGAAAAAAGAAAAAAAAAAAAAAAAGACGGTTCTTCATATCGTTGCACAATCTAGAGCTAATGAATAACTCAATAAAAATGATGTTGAAGCGAGTTCAGCGGGTGGGAGGTACAAACAAGATTGTGCTGGGAAAAAGAAATTCGGGGAAGAAGATAATGTTATACTCTAATTTTTTTTAGTGTTTTTATTTATGGTTAATTTTGTAGACGTGCTTTCTATTATTTCAATAAGGACGTTATTTGATATATTTTTGCATTCATGGGAAACGGATTATACATATTAAAATTTGGAGGTATATTAGACCTAAAGTTAAGGAGAAAATTTAACTTTACGCTATTTGTTTCTATGGGGTATAACTCATTTTAATAAGTTAAAACATCTATTTTTCAACTCATTTTTCCACCAACATAAAATAAAATAATTAAACACACACACACACAGACACACACAGAGACGAGCACATTTTGAGTAAAAACATCTCCAAAAGAAAATTTGTTATTTTCATGTTTTGTTTTGCTCTGAGTTAATGAAGAGTGAATATCAATGTCTAGTAGTAACACCATAAAAAAAATAAAAAAAAAATTTCCCCCCTTTTCGTTCACCATAATTGCTTATCTCTTCTAATGATTTTACCACCAGCTGGACTGTTAGCAATAAGAACAGCAGTTGGAGTTTCATTCGTGGTTGCCTTAACCATTTACAAATGGCAAAGACGGCATTTATCGATGTATGATGGCATTGAAGAATTCCTCCAAGGTCAAAACAACCTCATGCCCATACGATACTCTTATCGGGAAATTAAGAAGATGACTAAAGGCTTCAAGGACAAATTGGGTGAAGGAGGCTTTGGTTCTGTGTACAAGGGAAAGCTTTCTAGCGGTCACTTTGCGGCAATCAAAATTCTCAATAAATCCAAAGCTAACGGGCAAGATTTCATCAATGAAGTTGCTACCATTGGAAGGATTCACCATGTCAATGTCGTGCGATTAATCGGTTTTTGTGTCGAGGGTTCAAAGCGTGCCCTTTTATATGACTTCATGCCTCTTGGATCTCTAGATAAGTACATTTTTTCTGGAGAAAAAAGGAATCACTCCTTAGGTTTTGACAAAATATTTGAGATCACACTAGGAGTGGCTCGAGGAATTGAGTATCTTCATCGAGGATGTGACATGCAAATCCTACATTTTGATATTAAGCCTCACAACATTCTTTTGGATGAGAATTTCATTCCGAAGGTTTCTGATTTTGGACTAGCAAGATTATGTCCATTGGATAATAGTATCGTATGTTTAACTGCGGTAAGAGGAACCATTTGATATATAGCTCCGGAATTGTTTTACAAAAACATTGGAGGAGTTTCTTACAAAGCGGATGTCTATAGTTTTGGAATGTTATTGATGGAAATGGCAAGCAGAAGGAAAAACTTAAATGCAAATGCTGAGAATTCAAGTCAAATTTACTTTCCTTCGTGGATATATAATCAGTTTGACAAAAGACATGATATAGAAATGGAAGATCTAACAGAAGACGAAAAGGAAATGATAAAAAAGATTATCATAGTAGCATTATGGTGCATACAATTGAAGCTTGCGACCGCCCTTCAATGAGCAAAGTCATAGAAATGCTCGAAGACAAAGTTGAATGCCTGCAAATGCCTCCAAAGCCTTCTTTTTATCCACAAGAGAACCACGGTGCAGATGCTAGGCAGACATCAAAGGAAACGTGCTCATCGGCACTATCTGACGAGGAACTCTCCGAAATTAGTTTGATCTCGAATGCATATTAGGATATATATGTTATTATTGATTCGAGTTTGATGAATTAAATAATCACTTTGTGAGTTTGCTTATGATATACTTATTTTCAGTTGATCTTTTCTTTAATCTATCTTTATCGTTTAAATATAATTCCAAGAAACACTTTTTGAGTTTTTTTCACTCGTTCCCAAAGAAGAAAACTATTTTTTTTTTCCCTTTTTCAAACTTAAGATTTTAGACAAAAACTAATTCTATATTGGGTTTTAGTATAATATCCATAATTATATAACCTCTTATCTAGTCACCGCGAAAATTTTGAATCGGCACAAGTATTCAGAATAATAAGTATTGCATGTACTGCAATATAGAATAGTTAACATGATTTAAAAAAAAAAGTAATTAAATCACTTGTCCAACACTTGATTTTTTCTTGAAAGACAAATCTGCTATGAGGTATCAAAACATTTTTTGGAAGAGAAAGAAATCAACAAATATAATAAAGACACGACGCTCCTCCAAAACATTTCATTCATTTGTTTGCGGTTTCGAGTCTGTCATTATATCATGACTGAAATTGTCACCTCTTTAAGATTAATCAATCACTTATAAAAAATCAATCAATAATCTATGAAATTCTATTTTAAAGAGTTTTAGCACTAAACCTCCTAAACTTTTTGTGTTTTGACAAAATTTGGTTTGAACTTTAAAATTTTGACACTTATCCCCCTACACTTTATCAGGAGAAAATTATGACAGATCCCTTAACTAATTGAGATCCTGATTTCGTTATGTATTCGATTTTCTTTTTCTGTTGTGGATCATGGATATTGGATAGTTTCTCTGTTTCCGGTGTGATTTTTTTTTTTTTTTTTTTCAGTTCTGTTGCTTGCAAATTGGATTGTATGACATTGATATATGCTTTACTACTGCCAACTATATATAATATTTATTTTATTAACTCCTACAATAAAAATAAATAAATAATACCAACAGGAATTCTATGTCCAATATTGTGCTAAATTTAGAGGTATTTCACTCGTATTCCAGAATTTAGCTAGAAGCATGCCTACAAAGACTTGACTAATTCAAATCATTAAATAATTATTTTTGTATACTTTTTTAATCAAGGAAATTAGTGGAAGACTTCATTTTCTGTAATTCTTTGAAAGGAAATTAGTAAAGGACTTTAAAAATCAATAAAATATGATTAGAGCAGTTGTAATTTTTTTTATTCTTAGTTAATAATTCTTGTTTTTTTTTTTTTAATAATACAACTTTATCTTATATTTATTGTACAGTTGCAATATATCAATGCAGCATCCAACAATAATAATATATTACTTTTTAAGGACGTCAGTGGAAGACTTTTTTTTTTTTGAAAGCAGCGTTATTCGAATACTTCATTTCATTATTGCGCCCACATTATTGTGTTAAACAAGTGGTCAAGGACTCAGTGGAAGAGGAAGACCATGATATGCGATGACCACACAAACGAAAACTTGGTGAAAAAAAAAATCAATTTTGTACTAAAAAAAAAATTTATGGTACAACCTCTTATTTGACACTATGAATCGTTGTTTTACCTATTTGATTAAATTTTTAATAGTCTGATTTATGACTAAATAATTTTGTGTTACGTGTTATAAATTTTTAAAATGAACACTCATTGATCATACTATTGAAAATTAATCTAACTTTCAAAAAGCAATCGATCCTTATCAATAATATAAAATAAGAATCCCCACTGAGAAGCTCTAATAAAAAATATTTTTCTTTTCTAAAAAATATTAATCCGAACGTTTTCCTCTTAGGTTGACTGCTGGTGGAGTCATTTCTTGCAGCTAGGCTGAATATGCTTCTGAGGCAGGGTCTAATTACCCAATGTCTAATGAACTATATGCCGTGAAATCTAGTATATTTCATGTATAAACGATTAAAAAGTACACAAAATAAATAAAAATACAGGAATTTATATCAGTGGGTCACTTTTAATTTAAGAACTATGCCGATTACCATGTTTAGGAGTTTCACTACGATGTTTGGAAACTATGTTTCCAGACCTCAAACGGAGCCTTAATTTCTTGATTTTCTAGATGTTTTCCTAAAGGGTTCTGAGCAAATTTTCTGGAGTTCAACCGAGGAGTCACAATTTATTAAAAAAAAAAAAAAGAATTTATATAAAAAATTACACCAGTCCCCTGCTCAATTTATTAAAATGAAAAAATATATATATATGAGAATTTATATAAAAAATTACAAACTAAGTTTCCTGTATTGAGGTCAAACATTTACATTACAAAGGAGTACCGTCGTAATTATTCATCAATCACTTCTAAATCAAGGGCCATATGTCTTGCAGTCATCTTGTTATGAGCTTTTGATGGACCTATATTGATGCGAAAGGATTTGGAAGCATGGATAATTCTTCCCCTCCATCTTGCAACATTTGTACTACAACTTTCATGGTATATAGGGTGGCCTTGCGGATACCATTGGATGCACGTCTACAATCGCAAGTTTCTTCACAATTTTATTGTCGCCCTCTTCTTCGATTTGTATTCGGAGATCTTTTCCTTCCTCTAAAAGATTATAAATCCATTCTGGGTAGTCAATTTCACTTGTATTATCCCCAATCGTATTTGTGTTCTTTCTTCCACCTACCATTTCTATCAACAACATTCCAAAACTGTAGCGTTGGACTTATAGGACACATTTCCAAAGTTTTTGGAGAATACTTCCGGGGCAATGTAACTGATAGTCCCCCTAGCCGTGGCCATTGACACTATACTTTGATCCTTGGAACACAGCTTAGCCAGACCAAAATCAGAAATTTTTGGTTTGAAGTTGTGGTCAAGCAAAATGTTATGGGGCTTGATATCAAAATGCAAGATCTGTTGATCGCAGCCTGGATCGATGGAGATACTCAATTCCCATGGCTATGCCAAGAGCAATATCCTGCATCATTTTCCAATGAAGCAAACGGTCCGGCCGTTGACAAGATATACTTATCAAATGAGTCATTTGGCAAGAACTCATAAATGAGAGCTCTTCTAAATCCTTCCGCACAATAACCAACCAAGCGAACCATGTTGACATGGTGAATTTGACCCATTGTTCCTTCTTCGTTGACGAACTCCTCTCTGTTTCCCTTGAAATTGTTTAGGGATCTTCGCAGCAACGTGGACTTCATTGGAAAGCTTTCCTTTGAACACTGTTCCATAGGCTCCTTCGCATAATTTCTCCTTGAACTGATTTGTTATCTTCTTAATGTCAGAATTGGCGTACCTTGATGCCTTGAGCGCTTTGTAATCCTCTAAGAATGTTTTAATTCTCAGTCGTCGGTTCTCTCTTTCGTTTTCTTCTGATGTATAGACATGAAAAATCGCCATGGCTAACAGTACAAGAACTAAAGAACCTACAATGTGCACATGCACAAATCATTAAAATCAAAGTCGATATTAGAACCAGACAATGTCTCTCTAATTCCAAGAGTCAATAACAACATTAACAACTCATCTCTTGAATAACTGAAAGGTTAAAACTATAGTCAACTTAATCGCAATCACCAACTGTTTTAATTTGTGGCCACCTGTAAATGAACATACAGATATAGATGTTAGTTTTCCTTGAACAAAATTACTGAATGTAGCATTTGCACATGTTATGTTTGTAAAATACGCGTTTGTGCCATTTGTAACTGAGGCAAGGGATCGGACCACTTAGGTAGTATATGATTCATACGTGGAATTAAAAGAGCAATTGAATAGCGTAGAGCCCCCAACAAATGCAAACTTGAAAGGTGAGATTGAAAGATTGAGGAATTTCAAGTTTTGCTTCTGAAGGCCACATTTTTGTGGGTTATATATGCTAATGTACTGACGATTATAGAATATATCTGTTACAAAGAACTTACATTCGAATATTGGGCAGCTCAAGAACAGTTTGGGTAATACTAGCGCGGGATAAGTCGAAGCCGAGGTATCCACAGTGCGATGGCTGGCTCCTTTTTAGTCGGAAAGGGAATCTGAAATACAGAGTTGTGAGGATTCCACCAAAAAGGAAAAATTGTGAGATAAACGCTCTGTTCTCTCCCCATTAATTAAAAATGGAAAGTGGAAGAGCCTTGTTGTTGGCTGGCCGATTACTGATCCAGGCAACTTTTCTGGTAATGGTGATCGGTATGCAGTTCTGTGGCACTAGCTACGCAAAGGCCAATAGTCACGATCTCTGCTCTTCTTCATGTGGGAGTATCCGCAACATAACCTCTCATTTCCGACTCACAAGTGACCCGTTGAGCTGCGGTGACATAATATGACCTTTCTTGCGAGAACAACTTTACATGTGAACTCATACGGCCCATAACATCAAAGATACCACGTACAGGCAATCAATTACAATAACTACGCAATCCGGCCTGTGGATCCGACATTCAGAAAGATGATTTCTTCTCCATCTCCAGCAATAGCTTGTACCATTTGGACAGTTGGTCGAACTCAATTCATGAAACTGTTATATTCTTCACCTGTGAAAGTCCAGTGCTGAATCCTTCTTATATACACACTTCTCTGTGCGTATTCAACCATACTTTTTCCACCTAAACGTCGCCACTCCGATTCAGTTCAAAGCAGTGCTACTCTTATTATTACGTCTTCGATGATGCCTTTGAATCCGATTAATTGGACGAGTCTTGCTGGATAGAGCAAACGAGTCTCAGGACATTCTAACAAGAAGCTGACATCAAATGACATCCACAATTTGTTTTCGCTACAAGGCACCAAAGTTCTTGCTATGCCGACGGGGAAGATTCAAACAGCGTTCATGTATCAATTACTGCATATTTCCGAATTGCAGAGTGGACGATATGGATATTCCCAAATATAATTACTAATTAAGCAGAACTCAAAGCAATTCTTTCTCTTAATTCAGTGCTTCTCAAAATACCAAGCTACTGAATTTCAAATCATGACATTGTATTGCTATTCTGGATGTTGCAGGCCTCTTCTTCACGATTTTGGGCTACCTCGAGCGTAAGTGTTTCTGTTTGTTCTGTTTTGTTTTTCTTTTAAACAGAATCATAATGTTAATATATAGCAGAATTTATCATCATTGTTAATAAATAGCATATTTCACTTTACAACTTATTAATAAGTTTTTATTTTACCCTTTCCGTTTTCCCTCTCTCCCTCCTTTCTCTTCTCTCTCTCCTCCCAAGCACCATTGACGAAGATTGACGGAGTCGTGAGGCCGAGAATATGGTGAGCTCGTGATTTTGATGAGATGTGGAAGAGATGTCATGCCAGTAGAAGCACGTCGCTAAATCGAGATGCGTGAAGATGTCTTCCCGATGGAGCTCTGTGCTCTGTTGCCGGAGATTGGAACTTCATCAGACAAAAACGCTTCTCCAGCATTACGAGGCATTTTCTCCGGTGACGGCGGGTCTTGGGCCTGGTTCTAGGATTGTTTTTAGCACGTACGGATTTGCTAGGATTTACACGAATCTCTAATTATTAAGCTTGGATTTACAATTCAAGATTTACAAGGATTGATACAGATTTACAAGGATTGATACCATAGGGAGGCCAGAGATCCAGCGCCAATGGTGACGAGGATGGACGTAGACGACGACACAACTGGAGACAAAACTATGGAACAGATGCTAGAGAGACATCAAAGGAAACGTTTTCAACGGCACAATCTGACGAGGAACACTCAGAAATTAGTTTGATCTCAAATGCATAGACACAAATGATTATGGATTCGAATTTGATTGATTAAAAAAATCACTTTGTCAGTTTGCATAAGATACACTTATTAGTTACCATCAGTTTTTTTTTTTTTTTTAATCTATCTTAATCATTGAAATATTTTTTTTTTCACTCGTTCCCATTGAAGAAAAAAATTTTTTTTTTCTTTTTTAAACTTGGGAATTTAGACTAAAACAACCTATATACATACCTACTCATAAATGTTTTTATCTAGACACCTCCAAAATTTTGATCCTCGAACAATGTATATGAACTTGAAGTATACTTCCGAATAATAACTCGTATTGCGCACATGTAGTGCGATATAGAATTATTAATATGATAAAAACAAGTAATTAAATCACTCGTCCTACTCTTAATTTTTTTTAAAGAAAATGTTGTAATACAAAACGATGGCTCATTAGTCTAACCTGTGCCTGAAGCAGAATTCTTTTGTGTCATATTGTGCCATATTGACCTTTTAATCATAATTTTTTTGCGTCATATTAGACAAGTGTTAAAAATTTCTGTCATTTTGTTAAAACGGTTTTCAAACAAGTGTCATTTAGGTGTTTAAGCAAAAAGAAAGGGAAAAAAAAAAAAAAAAAAAAAAAGGTGTGGTGCATTCCCCTTATTTAAGCTGGCCAAAAATTGGGCCACTGCAATCAAGGCCTGGGCCTAAATCCCTCGAAGTAGGCCTTCATGTTAGTCATCACTTTTTTTTTTTTTTTTTTTTGTTTACCCTTTTCCTTTGCGTTTTTTTCAAAAAGAAAGGGGGGAAAAAAAAGTGTGGTTCTTTTTTATGTTAGTCATCACTGATGCAAAGTCTACCATTGAGTCTTTTAATATAAATCTAGTTTGTGCATATATTATAATAATTAGTATCATAGATTTTATAATTATTATATATTGTGAATAACTTTCGAATGTCTTTAATTTAATATATATATTTACTGTTCTAAAGTTAGATAGAGTAGTTTTAATTAAATATTTTTGTATTTCTTAAAAAACTTTCTTATATAATAGTTTAAAAATAATAGTAAGGCCATTTATGTTATATTAGGACAATATTTGTTTCGGAAGCAAAGCAAGATAAATAAAATGATAACTTGATTAATAATGGTAGTACAATATATATCAAGGTTTAAATAATGATAATACAGTACAATGTAATGTTTACATAAGTAGAAATTTATAAATTCAAAGTTAAGTTTGTTTTCTCAATCTAAGGGTTCATTCCATCATCAAAACCCATGGTCATCTTCTTCATTTTTCTTGGGATATTCAAAGTTAAGTTTGTTTTCTCATGGTCATCAAAAATCATGTATATTTAATTATATGAATCTAATGGTCCATTTTTCTTCAAAACTCATGGTCATCTTATAGTATCACCTGGAAGGGCAAATGAAGAATCACGAAAAGAGAAATTATACTTTTTAGTTAAAACAAGGATCGGTGTATGTTTTTTTTTTTTTTTAAGAAATATTAAGTATACTGTTTGGAAGAAAGTTATAAAAAAGGGGAAATAAAGATTCATTAATTTGATTCATTACAATATTTTGAATAAGGGTTTATAATTTAAACGTTTCCTTAAAATGGAAGAAGAGCAGTAAATTAAGTTTAGAGTAACTGGATACAAAAATTCAAATTAAAAATTACCTAAGTGATAAAATACAGTTATAATAAGAACGTAGAAGGCAATCAGTACTTTGACAGGAAAAAAAAAAATCAAAAAAGACTATGAACTACTATCCAAAGTCACTCCTTAATAGAAAAATACTATCAATATTGTGGAAATACCAATTCAAAAGAGCAAAAAAGATAATCCTAGACATTTGTTTTGGACGATCTTAATGTAACATTTCAAATGTAAAAATTTTTGTTTATTTTTAGTAGGATATATAGAGAGATATTAGTACGCATCGATTACTTACGAGAGAGATTGTACGTAAAAGTCTAATTTTCTTACAAATGTTAGATATTCAGAAGCCTAAATTTGATTTTCCCGTAGTTATTTTGAATGTTTAAGAACTAAACAATACACGAACATACTTATAATTGTTGTTAATATTTTCTAGAGTTTTCTTGAACAGTTACAATCGAAAGATGAATAAATTATGAATGATTATAACTTTTCATGTAAAAGAGACCAATTTTAATGAGAAATTACAATAATAATAATAATTCATGATTCATTATCACAAAGCATTTTAGTGAAATGTTGCAACCATTTATAGTCTTTTTTTTTTTTTTTTGAGAAATATGATATTAACCATTTGGAAGAATAAAATAATAATAATAATAATAATTTTCAAAGTGGTGGGTAGAGGAGCCTTTTATAAGGCCCATGAAAGAAGACAATGAAAGAAGACAATTCTCATAAGGAGCGAGAAAAAAAAAAAAAAAAAACGATCACATCTAGATGCCGTTTTGGACAACCCACTAACCCACGCTAACTTTTTGAAAGAGCACAAAGAGATTTTGCAAGTGTTGTTTGACATCAATTAAATAGGAAATAAAAAAACAACAATATTTAGATGCCGTTTTGGATGATCCACTAACTCACACGAACTCTTTTAGTATTGTTAAGATTCGGGACGTCAGAGAAAAGAAAAAAAAAATTTAAAAACTCTTCAACAAATTTCTTCAATCTATAAAGGCAAATATGTATTTGCAGCCATAACTATAAGACTACCATGGGAGCTATGTAAACAATACGCTCCATGACCTTTTCAGCCAAGTATAAGACTTTTGGTACTGTAGCCCTTTTAACTTTATGGCAATTTCTAAAATGCCAACCAATAATAAACATTTTATTGATTTTGAACTGTCGGAATTGTATAAAATCCCGTTGAGTTATATATATATATATATATATATATTATTTTGATATGATTTTGATCGAATCTAATATTTTAAAAATATACATCACTGATCTTATACCTTAAATGTAAAAAGCGGCGGAGCCACATTTAACAAGCATCCCACTCAAATTTTGAGAAATTGATTTTTAATTTTAAAATTCTTGTTAATTAATTTTAGATGGGCCTCCATTTTATAAGGAGAATTACAACTGCGCCCCGTTTAAATTTTGATATTCCAATTTTTATAACTAAAATTTCAATAGAGTTTAGTTATCCACAATTTATAAGAAAATTTTCATTGCGTTCATGCTCAATAATTAGAATATATAATTTTTCCTTATTTAAGAAAAAAATTCCTGGTTCCGTTGCTTACTGTAGAAGGACTCTTTTGTATCTTAAGATCATATATACACTTTATTCATGATTTTTCAAGGAAGGTTAATCATATATGCCTCATTCTATACGTTTCTATTAAGACATGGGCTAGTACTCCTCTATGTGATCAGACAAAACTCTGCTAAGAAGAATGAGAAAGTCGTCCACAAAGTCTAGCAATTATGTATCAACGGAAATGTCTCAGAAACTATGCGAAAAATATATTGCACTTTTTTTCCCCCTCATTTATCGTCCACAAAGTCTTCCTATTATTGTATCCATAAAAAATATCTCAGAAATTCTGCAGAACAGTTATGGTACCCCTCTTTAACGTCAAAAAAGTTGTGCAATTATTGCATCAATGGAAAGGTCTCATAAATTCTGAGAAAAAGATATTGCACCCCACGCTTTTGGGGTCAACAAAGTCTTGCAATTATAGCTCTATTTTCAATTATTTTGATAAGATCAAGTGGCCACTCATCCAGTTGATTTGATCAGTTATCAAGAGAAATAAATTGTGCGGCAATGTTATTTTCTTTCAATTCTTCGTTGAGAAATTTTTGTAGCTTGCTATGTCTTCTTCTGAGAAATTGCATTATTAAAGTATTTTACTTTTCTTCTTCAGTCACATTAAACGGAAAGTTCAGTCTTCACAAGCCATCCTAAAGTGTTGGTTCCATGTCCTCTACCAAAGTCTTTTACAACATAATGAAAAGCATTAGATACTAAGGTATACCTAAGTTTCTATGGTAGCAACTATTGATTTCACTATCGGTAGGAATTATAATTTGTAATATTGGACTAAGTTTTTAATGATCTGATATATGAGTTAAAAAATTTGAAATACATGTGACAAAATTGCTCCCATTTAGATATCAAGTTGTTAAAAGGTTAATTTAATGACTAAATTTATGGTTTCTACTGATCATGAGAAATGACAATTCTATCATAGAAATCTACGAAGCCTAAGCTTTTCAAGTAAGCTAGTAGTACATTTCATTTTAAGTTGTTTAAGGTTTTATATAGTCCACCCCTTTTTATTAAAATCTATGTGCAAATTAAAAAAAAAAATCTATATGCAACTTACCTCTCTTTCGTCAAATAATAGAAAAGTTAAATTGCTACAGTTGAACATGTTTGGTTCACCATTCAAAAAAAAAAACCCAATTTAGTTTTTGTCTTTTCTAAAATGTTAACTAGTTTCATTATTCATCAATTTTAATTATAACTTAAAAACTCAAACTTTAAAAGTCCATAACTCTATAATACAAGTCTAAATAAAATTTATTTATTTTTAATTGCATAGAATTTCAAGACGAATAAAACGATATCCATATTAATTTTTTTTTTAAGAAAATATTTCAATTTTTTGCACCTTTTTATTTGTTTTAGTAATCTACTGTTCTGATTGGAAAATGTTCCATGTAATACTTTAATGATACGACATAATATTTAAAAGTTAGTACGTAACCTCAGGAAAATTCATATTGTTAATTTATGAACTTCATAAGGAATTAAATAGTGAATTTAATATACACATATAACATTATAATCCCTTTGATAATAAAGAATTGTTCTTGGCATAGCCGGCTCAACCCTTAGGGTACTTAGGCAAATGCCTAAGACCCCAACCTAAATAAAGGCCCTAAATTAATCTCATCTTTATATGTATCATATATTGATGATATATGTAAATTAAAGGGGAAAAAAACTAAATAGATAAAGATTTTGGAAAATCAAGAAGTAGAATGGATACTTGTAAGTTGAAATATAGTAATCTAATTTAGTAAGTGACATACCACATATTCTGTATTAAAATGTACTATAGCCTTCGAAAATGATGAGAGATCCTATAATCACTTTTTCCAACATACATTTTAGGCTGTAATTTGAACTTCAGATAGCAAATCCTTTTTTTTTTTTGGGCTGGAAAGAACTACTTTTTAGCATTACTTATAAAACATTTCAAGTGTTATAAGTTTCGAGAGCAGTAAGCACCCTTCAACAGTTTTTAATTTTTTAAAGTTGTTTAGATTTAAATGAATTTTTACATAAAATTTACTTACTCAGTTATTTTTTAAAATTTTATTTTTATAAAGGCCCTTTCGAGTAGTATTTCTTAACGCCCAAAATTACTAGAGCCGGCCTTGGTTCTTGGACACATATATATATATACACACGTTATTTAATATTTATAGTATATAAATATATATAGTCGTTTTCTAACTAAAAAACCGTATGTTGAACATTTCCCTTCTCTTGCTCTTCTATTTTGCCTGTTCTTTTTTTTTACACCCCGGTACCAAAAAAAAAAAAAACACATTTAAAATGGATAAAGGTTTGTTGTACATGTCTCTCGATTCGACTTTGACGCTAATATGTGATTAATAATATAAAAAAAAACGCTATTAGATAATGAATATTGAATTATAAAGTTTCGGAGTTTTAATAAAGGAGAAAATAATGATAAGTAGTAATATTTTATTTTAGATAAAGAATTAGGATATGAGATAACATGTGACAAATGAGAACATGTGAGAAGTGAGAACAAAATGATAGTACAAATGACAATAACATTTCTCTAGTAGCCAGAATAAAAGCTCATCCTCTTTGCCTGCGTATACTTAAATGCTTGATGAATATCCCTACCTATCAATACTAAATGCTTTTTTAATTTTGAATGGTTAGAATTGTATCAAAACTTGTCGAGTTTTATATATTTTTATTTAATTTTGATATGATTTTGATCAAATATAATATTTTAAAAATGTACAATACTGATTATATAACTTAAATCTAGAAAGTGGCAGAGCCACATTTAAGTAAGTAGGGGTACAAGCGTCCCACTCAAATTTTGAAAATTTGATTTTTAATTTTAAAATTTTTGTAAAATTTTAGTCGTGCCTTCATTTAGAAGACAAATTACAACTACGCCCTGCTCTAATTTTGATGCATCAATTTTTACTACTAAAAATTCCAGTACAATTTAGTTTAGTTATGCATACTTTATAAGAAAAAATTCAGTGCGTCCACGCTCAATAATTAGAATATTTAATTTGTCCTTATTTAAGAAATAAATATCCCTAATTTTTTTTATATTATCCAATAAAAAAATTCCTGGCTTGCCGATTACTGTAGAAGGACTCTTTTGTATGTGAAGCTCATATCTACACTGTATTCATGATTTTTCAAGGAAGGTTAATCGTATATGCCTCATTCTATACGTTTCTATTATGAGGTGGGCTAGTACTTTTCCATGCGATCAGACAAAACTATGCTAAGAAGAATGACAAAGTCGTCCACGAAGTCTAGCAATTATGTACTCACAGAAACGTCTCAGAAATTATGCGAAAAATATACTTTTCCAACATCTATCATCAACAAAGTCTTGCTATTGTATCCATGAAAATGTCCCAGAAATTCTGCAGAATAGATATTGCACCCCTCTTTAACATCAAAAAAGTCTTGCAATTATTGCATCAATGGAAAGATCTCAGAAATTTTGCCAAAAAGATATTGGATACTTTCGGGGTCAACAAAATCTTGCAATTATAGCTCTGTTATCAATTTATTTTGATAAGATCAAGTGGCCTACTCATCTAGTTGATTTGATCAGTTATCGAGAGAAATAAATTGTGCGGCAATGTCATTTTCTTTCAATTCTTCGTTGAGAAATTTTGATAGCTTGCTATGTCTTCTTCTGAGAAATTGCATTGGTAAAGTATTTTACTTTTCTTCTTCTATCACATTATACGGAAAGTTCAGTCTTCACAAGCCATCCTAAAGTGTTGGTTCCATGTCATCTGCTAAAGTCTTTTACAGCATAATGAAAAGCACTAGATATTTACGTATACAGGAGTTTCTATGATAGCAATTCCGTTGATTTCACTATATCGGTAGGAATTACAAATTTTGATGTTAGACTAAGTTTTTAATGATATATGATATATGAGTTGAAAAATTTGAAATGCATATGACAAAACTGCTCCCATTTAGATATCAAGTCATTAAAAGGTTAATTTAACAACTAAAGTTATAGTTTCTACTGATCATGGGAAATGACAATTCTACCAATCTACTATGCCTAAGCTTTTCAAGTAAGCAAGTACATTTTAAGTTGTTTAAGGTAATATAGTGTCCATCCCTTTTTATTAAAATCTATAAAAACATCCATATGCAACTTTCATAGTAGGGCGACCTTGCGGATACCATTCGATGCACCACAGTCCTACAATCGCAAGTTTCTTTGCAATTTTACTATCTCCCTCGCAAGTTTCATCGCAAGTTTATTTTAAATAAGGGGTTTATAATTTAACCGTTTCCGTAAAAAAAAAAAAGGAAGAAGAGCAGTAAATTAAGTTTAGAGTAAACTGGATACAAAAATTCAAATAAAAAATTAAGTGACAAAATACAATCGTACATAAGAAAGTAGAAGGCAATCAGTACTTTGACGGAAAAAAAAATTCAAAAAAGACAATGAAATACTATCCAAAGTCACTCTTTAACATTCTGAGCAAAAAATAAATAAATAATAATAATAAAAAAGAAGTCACCCTTTAAGAGAAAAAAAGTATCAATATTGTAGAAACAACAATTCAAAAAAGGCAAAAAAGATAATCCTGACATTTGTTTTGGACAATCTTAATGGAACATTTCAAACGTAAAAATTTTCTCTTTTATATTTAATAGGATGTATAGAGAGAGATATTAGTGCGTACCGATTTCTTACGAGAGGGATTGCGCGTATAAGTCTAGTTTTATTACAAATGTTAGATATTTAAAAGCCTAAATATTTTAGAACTGAACAATACACGAACATACTTATAATTGTTGTAAATATTTTTCAGAGTTTTCTTGAACAGTTACAACTGAAAGTTAAATAGATTATTAATGATTATAACCTTTTATGTAAAAGACACCAATTTTAGTGAGAAATTGCAGTAGTAATAATAATTCGTAATTCCTTATTACAGAGAAATTTAGTGAAATGTTGCAACCATTTATACTCCGTTTTTTTTTTTTTTTGGAGAAATATTAAATTCACCATTTGGAAGAATGAAAAAACAAAAAAAAAAAGATAATTTCCCAAGCGGTGTTTAGAGGAGCCTTTTATAAGGCCCATTATATGAAGGCAATGAAAGAAGTCAATTCTCAAGGAGGGAGTGAAAAAAAAAAAAAAAAAAGACAGCATCTAGATGCTGTTTTGGACAACCCACTAACCCATACCAACTTTTTGAAAGAGTACAAAGAGGTTTTGCAAGTGTTGGTTGACGTCAATTAAACATGGAGTAAAGAAACGACAATATTTAGATGCCGTTTTGGACAACCCACTAACCCACACCAACTCTTTTAGTATTGTTAGGATTAGGGACGTTAGAGAAAAGAAAAAAAAAAATTAAAAACTCTTCAACAAATTTCTTCAATCTATAAAGGCAAATATGTTTGTACAGCCATGAATATAAGACTACCATGGGAGCTAAGTAAACAAAACGCCCCATGACCTTTTCAGCCAAGTATAAAACTTTTGGTATTGTAGCCCTTTTAACTTTATGGCAATTTCTAATATGCCTACCGATAATAAACGCTTTATTAATTTTGAACTACCAGAATTGTATATAAACCCGTTGAGTTTTGTATATTTTATGTTGATACGATTTTTTAGTTATTCATAGTTTATAAGAAAATTTTCATTGTGCTCAATAATTAGAATATATAATTTTTCCTTATTTAAGAAAAAACCAAACCCCTAATTTTTATATTGTCCAAGAAAAAATTTCCTAGTTCCGTTGCTTACTGTAGAAGGACTCTTTTGTATCTTAAGATCATATATACACTTTATTCATGATTTTTCAAGGAAGGTTAATCGTATATGCCTCATTCTATACGTTTCTATTAAGACGTGGGCTAGTACTCCTCCATGTGATCAGATAAAACTCTGCTAAGAAGAATGAGAAAGTCGTCCACAAAGTCTAGCAATTATGTATCCATGGAAAAGTCTCAGAAAGTATGCGAAAAATATTTTGCGCTTTTTTTTAGCATCTATCGTCAACAAAGTCTTCCTATTATTGTATCCATGAAAAATATCTCAGAAATTCTACAGAACAGATATGGTACCCCTCTTTAACGTCAAAAAGTTGTGCAATTATTGCATCAATGGAAAGGTCTCATAAATTCTGCGAAAAAGATATTGCACCCCACGCTTTTGGGGTCAACAAAGTCTTGCAATTATAGGTCTATTTTCAATTTATTTTGATAAGATCAAGTGGCCACTCATCCAATTGATTTGACCAGTTATCAAGAGAAATAAATTGTGAGGTAATGTCATTTTCTCTCAATTCTCCGTTGATAAATTTTTGTAGCTTGCTATGTCTTCTTCTGGGAAATTGCTTTAGTAAAGTATTTTACTTTACAGCTTCTGTCACATTAAACGGAAAGTTCAGTCTTCACAAGCCATCCATCCTAAGGCGTTGGTTCCATGTCTTCTGCGAAAGTCTTTTACAGCATAATGAAAAGCATCAGATATTTACATATACGGGAGGGAGTTGCTATTGTAACAATTCCGTTTGTTTTACTATATCGGTACAGTTTTTAATATTGGACTAAGTATTTAACGATTTGATATATGAGTTAAAAATTTTGAAATACATGTGATAAAATTGCTCCCATTTAGATATCAAGTTTTAAAAATTTTGAAATACATGTGACAAAATTACTCCCATTTAGATATCAAGTTGTGAAAAGATTAATTTAACTACTAAAATTATAGTTTCTACTGATAATGAGAAATGACAATTCTACCATAGAAATCTACTAAGCCTAAGCTTTTCAAGTAAGCTAGTACATTTTAAGTTGTCTAAGAGATATACATCAGTGACATTTACTATCACGTCTTCGCATAAATCTCGGCAAAAAGATATACATTATGGGACAAAAAGATATACATCAGTGACATTTACTCGTCTTCAATTTAAATTTTAAGTATCCAATAATTGACCTATACGTCAGTGACATATACATCAGTGACATTTTAAAACTCTTCCGTTTATGGCCTTCATGGAAAAATCAATTGAACTCTGTACGGTTTTTGTCTTGTTTTTCTACTCATTGAAAATTCCAAGTCTCCGCTATAAGTCTTCGCATATGATGCATGATCTGGCGTTGGGACCATCCCAAAACCTAAAACTTAAAGTTGTGATTTTCAAAGTGTCAAATTTTTGTTAAAAGAAAAAGACACATTTACAAGTTCAAATGAACCAACAAAGAAGACAAATCCCTGGTTTCGCTATAAATTAAAAATTTTAAATTAAAAAAAATAAGAGGGAAGGGGAATTTTTACCATAGAAACTGTCATTTTTCATTATAAATAGAAACTGCTTTTTAAACGTTAAATTAATTAATTAGTAGTTTGATTTGTGAATCAATTGTAGTGCGCAACATAGAATGTTGAGAAATTAATTCAATTGTTAAAATATTAACCAACCAATTGAGAAAAATAGAAATTTCAACGGTAGAAATTCCCTGTCCCAAGAGAAAACAAAAACAAAAAAGCTTTAGCGACAAAAAGAGTACCCCACCTAGCTACTTGAGAAAAAGATAAATATGACCAGTGGCATTTATTTTTCAAGTCATCGCATGAAAACTCTGCAGAATATAGCTAGTCCTCACGGAAAACTCAATAGAACTGTACCGTTTTTGTCTTGTGTTTCTGCTTCAATGAAATTGATTTAGGAAATTTCCAAAGTGTACCCTTCTGAGACAATGGTGGTGATGGTTAGCTACACCGCACTTTGATTTGGTCCGACGACGGTCCCGCAGTGGCACGCAGCGGAGTAAATTATACGGCAACCAATTTCCTTTTGAATTTCGTCCAATTGGTTGAGGTGTGTTTTTCGTGGGGACCCTTCTGACTATTTTGGGAGGGCCAGGGCTGGAAATATTCTAGATTTTGTGTCCCAAAGCAAAAATTTGCATTTAATTTGTGGCAACAAAAAATCACAGGAGTAGACAAAATATTTGGTGTGTTTTTTGTCCCTTGTTCTGGGTAGTATTTTTTTTGTTTAGAAGCGAATACAATATCAAAGGGTTTCAACATATTTCTAGCTCTTCTATAATTGAAGCTATTTAACCTTGAAACATAGACAACTTCCATACTAATAATGACTTTTCTCATAAAATGTTTTCATGATGTATGTCATTGCTCATTACACATAAGGAACAATCCTAATTATTACTTTAGAAACTAAACAGTTAAAAAAAAAATACAAACTAACTTCCCTGCACTGAGAATTGAACTTTTAGTTACAAAAAAGTACTACAACAAATATGCAAAGATATTTTGTTTATTCATCAATCACATCTAACTCTAGATTCATATATCTAGCATGCGTCTTGGTCTGTGCTTTGGATGAACCAATTGACGCAAAAGGATTCGGAGGCATGGTTAATTCTTCCCCTCCATCTTGCAACATTTGAACCACAACTTTCATGGTAGGGCGACCTTGCGGATACCATTGGATGCACCAGAGTCCTACAATCGCAAGTTTCTTTGCAATTTTACTATCTCCCTCGTCTTCAATTTGTATTCGGAGATCTTTTCCTTCCCCTAAAAGATTGTATATCCACTCTGGGTAGTAAATTTCACTCGTGTTCTCCTCTATCTTGTTTGTGTTCTTTCTTCCACCTACCATTTCAAGCAACAACATTCCAAAACTGTAAACGTCGGACTTGTAGGACACATTTCCGAAGTTTTTGGAGAATACTTCTGGTGCAATGTAACCAATAGTCCCCCTAGCTGTGGCCATTGACACTATACTTTGATCCTTTGCACACAACTTAGCAAGACCAAAATCAGAAATTTTTGGTTTGAAGTTGTGGTCTAGCAAAATGTTATGGGGCTTGATATCGAAATGCAAGATCCGTTGTTCGCAGCCTTGGTGGAGATAATCAATTCCCTTTGCTATGCCGAGAGCAATATCCTGCATTATTTCCCAACTAAGCGAACGGTTTGCACCACTGGTCGTTGACAAGATATGCTTATCGAGTGAATCATTTGGCAAGAACTCGTAAATGAGAGCTCTTGTAAATGCTTCGGCGCAATAACCAACCAAGCGAACCACGTTGACATGGTGAATTTGACCCATCGTTCGTACTTCATTGATGAACTCATCTCCATTTCCCTTGAAATTGTTTAGGATCTTCACGGCAACTAGGACATCATTGGAAAGCTTTCCTTTGAACACCGTTCCATAGGCTCCTTCGCCTAATTTCTCCTTGAACTGATTTGTTATCTTCTTAATGTCAGCGTAGGCGTACCTTGATGCCTTGAGCGCTTTGTAATCCTCCAAGAACGTTTTAATTCTCAGTCGATTCTCTCTTTCCTTTTTGTCTGAAGTATAGACATGAAAAATTGCTGTGGCCAACAATATAAGAACAAAAGATCCAACAACTGCACCTGCAAATACCATGAAAATCAAAATCGCTTATAACCAGACAAAGTGTCTCCAATTCAAAAAGTCAAGAACCTTAACAACTGATCTCTTAAAATAACTGAAACTTTAAAACGGTAGTCATAACTTACCCGCAATCACCAACTGTTTTAATTTGTGGCCACCTGTAAATTATCATGAAAAAATAAAGTTAGTACTTTTCCTTGAATATAATTACTGAATGTAGTATTTACACATGTTGTTTTCCATATATCTACAGAAATTTTGTAACGTATGTTTGTAAAAAAGAAACAGATAGAGAAATTGTTACCCTTATGTGATTTGGACATCTCGAAGCATTCGGTCTCATTCGCAGTCCCATTTTTCTTTAATCTACATCCCTTGCCTTTTTCTTCGCAGTATGAACAACTTGGTTTCGACCATAATAACGAAAAAGTTTGATCCCATTGGAATATTTCTGGCGGAACGAATGAACTTTCGAAGATCTTCTTACAAGAAACAAGCTCCCGCAAGGAGTAGATAACCCCGTAGAAGCGAGTGACGAAAACATAATATCCATGGTAACTGAGGCAAGGGATCGGACCGCTTGTGTAGTATGATTCATACGTAGAATTTAAAGAGCAATTGAATAGCGTAGAGCCTCCAGAATATTCAAACTGGAAAGGTGAGATTGAAAGATTGAGGAATTTCAAGTTCTGTTTCTGAAGGCCACATTTATGTGGGTTGTATATGTCAATGTACTGAGATTTATAGATTATATCTGTTACAAAGAACTTCATTTGAATATTGGGCAGCTCAAGAACAGTATGGTTAGTACTAGAACAGGATAAGTCGAAGCCGGGGTATCCACAGTGGGATGGCTGACTGCTTTTTAGTCGGAAAGGGAATCTGATCGGCGGCCCGTTGTCCCCGCACCTTGCCTCTCCGCATTCATTTTCGCCAGCTACTTTGTTATCTGCAAGAATTGTCATGAAGAATAAGCAAGAATATGAGATGATCATCATCACCTTTACTATGGAAACATTCATCTCTCGAATTCCGGATAATGGTGCTGCTTCTCAAGTCAGCCTCTTAATTAATACTATCAAAATTTGACAAATCAAAATTTTTGAAAATACCAACACTACCCTTAATAATTTGTATGAGTTATTTTTTAAGCACTCATTATCTGATAAATTATTTTAAAAACTAAAACTAGTACGGCTGGAGGAGGGACCCATCACCCATGGGCTTCACCAATTCCGATTTTAACTGGGTTTACATTCAGAAAAACAGAAACAGTTAAAAAAAAAAATTTAGGGACATTTTATATTTTATATTTGTTTTTATTCAAAAAAAAAAACCATAACATATATTTAATACATAAATGTACATTTTTTTTTCTCAAAACTAAAAGACAAAAAATAAAAACACAAAAAAAAAAAACTATTTGTGTAGTCATTGAATGTTTTAAATGGTATTTTATATGGATTGGAATGGTAGTTTTGGTTTTTTTATTTTTATTTTTTTCCTTTCGAAATGTAAGCGCGTAGCTAGGGTATTTTATGACTGGTTTTACAAACACATTAGATATTTTAGACATTTGCATAATATTTTAGCTGAACTCGCTCTGTTGACATTCTCCAAGTGAAAAGACTTAGCAGATACTCAGCTTTTCTGTGAAATACGGAGTTCTGAGTATTCCACCCAAAAAAAAAAAAAAGAAAAAAAAAAAACAAAAAGTTGTGAGGAAAACGCTCTGATCTCTCTCCCATTCTCTCCCATTAATTAAAAATGGAAAGGGGAAGAGCCTTGAAGATGCGGGCAGCTTTTCTGGTAATGGTGATCGGTATGCAGTTCCGTGGCACTAGCTTCGCAAAGGCCAAAATTCACGATCTCTGTTCTTCTTCATGTGGGAGTATCCGCAACATAACCTCTCCTTTCCGACTCGCAACTGACCCGTCTTATTGTGGCAACTCTACGTTCGAGCTTTCTTGCGAGAACAACCTTACAGTTCTATATTTGCCTGTTGGTTCCATGTTTAGAAGCTCATCCGACCCGGAAGAATATCAAAGATACTACGTACAGGCAATTGATTACAATAACTACACGATCCGGCTGGTGGATCCCAACATTCAGAAAGATGATTTCTGCTCCATCCCCAGCAATACCTTGTACGATTTGGACATAATCCGATCGTCAATATATGATATTGATGTATTGTTGGGGAACTACCGATGGTCATTTCACTATCGCCAAATGTATGAAACTGTAATATTCTTCACCTGTGAAAGTCGAGTGCTGAATCCTTCTTACATAGACGCTTCTCCGTGCGTATTCAACCGTACTTTTTCCTCCGAGACTTCACCACCGTCGTTCCTATCCAGTTCAAAGCAGTACTACTCTTATTATTACATCTTCAATGCTGACTCCTTTAGTCCCGAAGAATTGGACGAGTCTTGCTGGATAGAACAAATGAGTCAAGTAATAAAAGGACATGTCAACAAGAAGCTGACATCAAACGACATCCACAATTTGCTTGTTTATGGCTTTGAGCTTTCGTGGGTGATGCAAGGTTTCCCTACAGTGAAAGTTGGATATACTTGCTATTTCGACGAGGAAGATTCAAACAGTTCTCCGGTTTACAGAGTACCCAATATTGATCGGTGTGGTAAGTAAGGATATTCCAAAATACAATTATTAATTAAGCAAAACGCAAACTAATTCTTTCTCTTAATTAAGTACTTCTCAAAATACCAAAATTCTGAATTTAAGCTTATGACGTTATATTTCAATTTTGGATATTGCAGGCCTCTTCTACAAATTTTTGTACTACCTCGAGCGTAAGTGTTTCTTTCTTTTTTCGTTTTTTTTTTTTATATATATATATTTTTTAGGATGCTAGCACAAGTGTTTCTGTTTGTTCTGTTTTGTTTTCTTTGATTTTCTTTTAAATTTCACTGTCGAATAATAGGTGTTGTCTAATTTTCTCACTATAATTTAAAATCGAACAAAATCTTCTGAAAAAACTCATGAAAAGTTACAATTTTAGTACTTTCAATTTTGTTGTCATTGGTCTTTTCTTTTTCTTGGGTCATTTTAGCAAAATCTAGTGGGTATTAGTATTGTTTTGGGGACTCTTCTAAAGGGAGACTTGATTATTGTATTTTGGCCTTGAGCTTTTGCTCTGTATTTCCATGGAGGATTTCTTCCAAATTATCCTATCTTGAAGGCTTGATTCGAGGAGATCAGCCTTCAATTTTAGTAAAGATTTGTTTGTTCTAGTTTGTTAGACTCACTACGTCAATATGTTATTAAATTCGTTACAAAAAAAATTGACACTGAAATACCAAAATACAACTTATGATAAGATATGACGAGTTTTGTGTCCATTTATTAAAATTTAAAAGGCAAAAAAGACAATCATTATTTTTCAGCTCTATATTTGAAATTAATCCATGTTTTTATTGTGATCATTAACGAGGTCAAAATAATATATAAATCGAATCCCTACACCTACACCTGAGTGATCACATTATGTTTTCTAGGGTTATCATGTCCTAATAAGTTGGTAATTTCTTTTGTTTATTGCAGTTTACTTGTACGACAACGGAGCATACAAATACATTGGTAAGGCCTTTTTATTCGAAAACACTTAATTTGCATAATATATATATATATATATATATATTTTTTCACACTGGTAAAATAAGTAACAAGTGGAAAAATAATAATAATAATAACTTGCAAAATGTCTGGAAAATATTACATCTATTAATGTTAACCAGAATTATATTAATTACTGCCCCGAAAATACAAACTTATCTCCATTCTCTTCAACTTACAAATTGTATAAAATAAGATCCTTCGTTTGATTTCTTGATAAAATTTATATATGACGTGATCTGGTCGTTATTTTAGGAATATTTAGGTAAAATCATAACTTAAGTTGAATTTGAAGGGATTGGCACCTAACATGCTCCATCTTTTTTTTTTTTTTTTTGAATGTTAGTCTACAATATTACTCTTGTTTTCCTTAGATTGTAGGAAGCTTTGCACAGTTGTGAATCTTATTCCAAAAAAAAAAAAAAAAAAAAAAAAGAAGTTGAAAATAACCATTTACCCACTAATTTCTGATCACTTCTTATTCAAATTCCACCAAAGAAAAAAAATATTAGTCTGAGAAAAAATCCAAATCACAAAAAAGAAAAAAAAAAAAAAAAAAAAAGGCGGTAGTCGTATCGTTGCACAATCTAGAGCTAAAGTATAACTCAATAAAAATCATGTTGAAGCGAGTTCAGCGGGTGGGAGATACAAGTTCCATATAGTCAATCAAGTAGCATTCCCGAACTTGGAAGGGGGAAAAAAGAAAAAACGAACAAGATTGTGCTGGGTAAAAAGAAATTCAGGGAAGAAGATAAGTTATACTCCAATTTTTTTTTCTCTTTAGTGTTTTTATTTATGGGTAATTTTTTAGACGTGCTTCTATTATTTCAAAAAGGACCTTATTTGATACATTTTTGCATTCATCGGAAATGGATAATACATATTAAAATTTGGAGGTATATTAGACCTAAAGTTAAGAAGAAAACTTAAATTTACGCTATTTGTTTCTATGGGGTTTAACTCATTTTAATAAGTTAAAACATCGATTTTTCAACTCATTTTTTGAAAACAAAAAACAAAAAACAAAACACACACACACACACGCATATACACACCGAAACGAGCACATTTTGAGTAGAAACATCTCTAAAAGAAAATTTGCTATTTGCATGTTTTGTTTTGCTATGAGTTAATGAAGAGAGAATATCAATGTCTAGTAGTAACACCATAAAATTTTTTTTTTTCCCCTTTTCATTCACTATAATTGCTTATCTCTTCTAATGATTTTACCCAGCTGCTGGACTGTTAGCAACAAGAACAGTAGTTGGAGTTTCATTCGTGGTTGCCTTAATCATTTATAAATGGCGAAGACGGCATTTATCGGCGTATGACGGCATTGAAGAATTCCTCCAAGGTCAAAACAACCTCATGCCCATACGATACTCTTATCGGGAAATTAAGAAGATGACTAAAGGCTTCAAGGACAAATTGGGGAAGGAGGCTTTGGTTCTGTGTACAAGGGAAAGCTTTCTAGCGGTTGCTTTGCTGCAATCAAAATTCTCAGTAAATCCAAAGCTAACGGGCAAGATTTCATCAATGAAGTTGCTACCATTGGAAAGATTCACCATGTCAATGTCGTGCGATTAATCGGTTTTTGTGTCGAGGGTTCAAAGCGTGCTCTTTTATATGACTTCATGCCTCTTGGATCTCTAGATAAGTATATTTTTTCTGGAGAAAAAAGGGATCACTCGTTAAGTCTTGATAAAATATTTGAGATCGGACTAGGAGTGGCTCGAGGAATTGATTATCTTCATCGAGGATGTGACATGCAAATCCTACATTTTGATATTAAGCCTCACAACATTCTTTTGGATGAGAATTTTATTCCGAAGGTTTCTGATTTTGGACTAGCAAAACTATGTCCACTGGATAATAGTATCGTATCTTTAACCGCTGCAAGAGGAACCATCGGATACATAGCTCCAGAATTGTTTTACAAAAACATTGGCGGAGTTTCTTACAAAGCGGATATCTATAGTTTCGGAATGTTATTGATGGAAATGGCAAGCAGAAGGAAAAACGTAAGCACAAATGTTGAGAATTCAAGTCAAATTTACTTTCCTTCATGGATATATGATCAGTTTGGCAAAAGATATGATATAGAAATGGAAGATCTAACAGAAGACGAAAAGGAAACGATAAAAAAGATGATCATAGTAGCATTGTGGTGCATACAACTGAAGCCTTGCGACCGCCCTTCGATGAGCAAAGTCATAGAAATGCTTGAAGGTAAAGTTGAATGCCTGCAAATGCCTCCAAAGCCTTCTTTTTGTCCACAAGAGAACTACGGTGCAGATGCTGGGCAAACATCCAAGGAAACATGCTCATCGGCACTATCTGACGAGGAACTCTCCGAAATTAGTTTGATCTCGAATGCATATTAGGAGATAGATATTATTATCGATTTAAGTTTGATGAATTACAAAAAACACTTTGTGAGTTTGCATATGATATACTTATTATCAATTGATCTTTTTTTTAATCTATATTTATCGTTAAATATAATTTTAAGGAAGACTTTTGAATTTTTTTCACACGTTTCCAAAGAAGAAAACTATTTTTTTTTTCTTTTTCAAACTTAAGATTTTAGACAAAAACAACTTCTATATTGGGTTTTGGTATAATATCCATAATTATATAACCTTTTATCTTGTCACCGCGAAAATTTTCAATCTTGATCGGCACAAGTATTCAGAATAATAAGTAATGATAATGGAATATCTAATGGAAATGATGTCGAAGACACAGATCTAATTGTTGATTCGAGTATGGTTAATTAAAAAATCACTTTATGAGTTTGCATATGTATAAATTGATCTTTTTTATTTTCATTGACAATTTGTACCTTTAGGTTAAAAATGTGTATCAAACACTTCCTATTGATAACCATATGCTTTGATATTCTTAGAGAAAATGCATATTTGACTTGCAAATGAGTCGTCTTAATGACACGTGAGTTGGAAACAGGTAACATTGTTTGATTTGAACCCTACTGTTTTTTTTTTTTTTTAATTATTTTTCAAATATCAAAAACCTTCTATGTAACTTCTCAAGAGAATTTAAGGTTTTGTTTTCTTTTAATGTTGCTCTCATAAAATTGTAGTAGATACCATTTTATGCAAATATCTAAAGTAAAGTAAATAACAATGTTTTAAAATATTTAAAATAAATTAAAATTTTATGAAGTAAATTAAAAATTTAATAGGTAAATTTCTTCAAAAAAAATTTTACTAAGTAAATAACATATTTACAAGATGTAAATAAATATTTACCTGATAAACATAATGTAAATAAATCATTTACATGATAAATCTGTTATTTACTCAAATAATTTAAAAATATATTATTTACTTTAATTATTTTCTTAAAATTGTTATTCTTTCTTCGTTTACTTTCTCTCTCTTAAAACAAGAGCGGGCCAAGCGGTGGGCCTATACTTTCTTTGTTGGGCTCATGGCGGATTTCACCCAATCAGGCCCCAATGGTTGGCCCATCACTTAATTTCGACAGATTCGTCAAAGTCCGAAACTTTCCTTATAAGAAAAACCGGGTTCCACTGAACCGAACCGGTTTCTCTCGCAAATTAACACCCACACCACACACACGCACTTTCTCTCTCCTCTTTCTCTCTCTAAAAATCTCTCAGCTCACCCACCTTACCCTCTCTCTCTCTAAATCCCTCTGTTTCTCTCTCCCAATTACCCGCCAAAACCATACTTCAATTTCTCACGTCCAAATTTTCGTATTTTCCTTCCCCTGTCTCTCGCTCTCTTGCTGGTCTTTGATCCCACCACGGCGTCGTTCTAGAGCTCCATTCTCATGGATTCCGCGGCGGGCGACGAGATGTCCGAGAAGAGGCCGGCGGAGAACGGGAATTCGGAGGCTCGGCCGACAAAGAAGCCGCGAATTGGGAATGGGAGCGGTGGAGGGCTCAAGAGAGTGGCCGAGATCGTGCTGGTTCTGTCGGCGATGGCGAAGATTCGGGGCGGGAAGAAGCCGACGGAGGCGGAGGTCGAGCTCATGGCGGAGGCGAGGGGGAAATTGGTCGAATTGTGCGATGGCGCTGAAGGATATCGTCGGCCTGGATGCGATCGGGACTGTGATTGAGTATTTGGGGCTTAATGCCAAAGCTGGGGATCAGAAATTAGGGTTTAGAGGCCCTAGGTTGACGATTGTGGAGAGGTTTTCGCAGGCGAAGAGGAAGGTATGGCGTCAATTTCGTTGCTTTTTGTGATTTTGTTTTGAGTTTTGTTTAAGAAACTTGGAAATTTTCACTTTTTTCCTAGGCTTTAGAGTTAACAAAAGGTTCTAGATTGTTGCACAATTGGCTTGGCTTTTCGCGTGGAGTGATTGTAAGATATGATGATGGTATGCAACTGAGATTTGTAAAATTTCTTTTTTTTTAATCACTAAGAAATGCGAATAGAGAGAGGATTCCCGTTCAGTGACGAAGCCAGGAATTATTACTACGAGGGGGCTAATTATGATGAAGATTTAATTATCAAGTATCACAATCTAAGTCATTAATTACTGATAGGAAAATATCTCGATAAGATTATTTTTTGGTCTAATTGTTTATGTCGATGCTATATTTAGTACAAAAGTGTAATAATAACGTATCTGATGATGCTCTAAGTGTTTATGGTGGAGGCTGTTTGTAAATTTGTACAAAAATATTTAACACCCACACCACACACACGCACTTTCTCTCTCCTCTTTCTCTCTCTAAAAATCTCTCAGCTCACCCACCTTACCCGCTCTCTCTCTAAATCCCTCTGTTTCTCTCTCCCAATTACCCGCCAAAACCATACTTCAATTTCTCACGTCCAAATTTTCGTATTTTCCTTCCCCTGTCTCTCGCTCTCTTGCTGGTCTTTGATCCCACCACGGCGTCGTTCTAGAGCTCCATTCTCATGGATTCCGCGGCGGGCGACGAGATGTCCGAGAAGAGGCCGGCGGAGAACGGGAATTCGGAGGCTCGGCCGACAAAGAAGCCGCGAATTGGGAATGGGAGCGGTGGAGGGCTCAAGAGAGTGGCCGAGATCGTGCTGGTTCTGTCGGCGATGGCGAAGATTCGGGGCGGGAAGAAGCCGACGGAGGCGGAGGTCGAGCTCATGGCGGAGGCGAGGGGGAAATTGGTCGAATTGTGCGATGGCGCTGAAGGATATCGTCGGCCTGGATGCGATCGGGACTGTGATTGAGTATTTGGGGCTTAATGCCAAAGCTGGGGATCAGAAATTAGGGTTTAGAGGCCCTAGGTTTGTAACGCCCCGACCGTCCACGTAGGGCCAACTACGTAAACGTGGGCCGTTACCATGCTTGCTTAACTTAAACCTTATTCTTAACCTTACAGAAAATTTCAGAATAAGTTTTTCTTTTCTTCTTTAAACTTTATTTTAAAATCACAACTTAAAAACATCACATATGTAACATGGTACATATTCCTTAAAACATACATATACAACTTGATAATTTAAATAGTTTGCGGAAAAACTTGCGTAGTGGTATCCCATACCGCCTTCACTTGCTGCATTGTTTCCATGGCCCACCAAGTAAAGCTGCAGGCATTTACCTACAGTATGGAATATACTGATGAGCTTTCGCCCAGCAAGTACAAACATAATCTCACAAAACATAATCAACATTGTGTAACTTATGCATGAACCAATTATGATCAATTACGTATCTTTTACGATCACTTATTGACTTGAACTTATTATCTTGCTTACATGTGGGCCCTTAGTGTACGTACCAAAAGCTTGCCAGCCTCAGAACGTCAGGGTTTGCAAGGCCCTTAACAATTCTGGAAAACATGAACATAACCCTTCACGCATCAACGGAAGGTTGATTATCACTTTACCCTCACGCATCAACGAGAGGTTGATAATCACATACTTGAACTTATAACATACATGATCCTCCTGCATCAACAGGAGGTTGGTACGACACCTTACTTGTCTCGGTTTAGTCTTAGTCTGGTTACATTCCCAAGACTAAGAATCTTTACGTGTGATCTTATTAGTGAACATGCCTCATGATGTCACTATCTCATAATGTATATCAACCATAGTATATACATACACATGGCATATCTTATCATAACATATCATAGCTTGACATAACATACATGACTTGTCATAACATGACATAACATGACAAAACATGGCTTAACATGGCAACATATAAATCATAGCATATACATGAAAACAATCATACTTGAAAATAGTATTTACTATTTTCCATACTGTAGGTGAGGTTTGAACTTACCAGTCATCCTATGCTCTTGGTTTATTGTCCATACATGGCACAACTATAGTTCATACTCCTCAAGCTTCACAAAATAATTCTAGCTTAAAGTTTTGGAGATATTCTTTCTCACCAAACCAACACCAATCCACCGAAATCTATTTCCAGCTTTTCTTCTTCACTTTATGTTTGGCTCTTAAGAAAGAGAAGAAGCAGATAATGAACTGCTAATCTATGATTTATTGTCCAAAGGATCATATATGATCCGTACCACCTCTATTTATAGGTGCATGAAAAAGAAATTCATTTAGAATTTCTTTCATTTCTACAATTGTTTACTTGCTCCCAAAGACAGCTTATTTGTCTCTATGTCCTATGAGATGGTCGGTTAAGAAGGCTCAAGATGGACACATAATCAAGGCTAAATATTGACTCATCATAGCTAGACACATGAAGTGTCTCTTCCTTGTGATGGTCGGCCATTAGGTGGCAGCTCTAGCTTGATTACTAACCAAGCAAGCAAAGCTAATAGCTTGCTCACCTAAGCTATTTACCACACTTGTCATTCTCTCAACAAGTTTGAGAAACTAATAACTCTAAGCTGCATATTAATCCATAAGAGTAACATATTTACTCCATAGATTCATGTGGTGGCCGGCCATGATGAAGCAAGTAATAGGTGTTGATGTGTCACAATTCTAGCTAGTCTAGGAGGCAAAATTTGATTGGTCAATGTCTAACAAAACCATGGTGTGTCTTACATCCATTGGCCGGTTTTGGTGCTGAAATTTGCAAGCCTTGGCTTGCCAAAGAAGAAAGCTACATAGATGACTCATCAAAGCTAATAAGGCTTAGTCATCAAAGCTAGAAATTTGATATGCTTATCCTTGTGATGGCCGGTCATATGTGGCAACCAAATGGAAGAAAATAGTTAGACTAACTAAGTTAGCAAACCTAGTTACTTCCTTGGTTTAACATAATTGCATTTGAGTCCTTAACCTTATTTATTTGCTTATCTACTCTAGAGGTGGCCGGCCATGCCTTGCTAAGTGTGAAAGTTGCAAAATGCAACACAGCTTAATATGCAAAACTACTTTGCTTACTAGGCAAGGTTAAAATTGTATGGTATCCAATTCTATTGAACTTCAAATTTTTCATACCTTGCCTATTGGTCCTTAAGAGCAAAATATCAGCTCATTAACCCTTAATGTGGCCGGTTCCCTTAAGTACAAGTGTAGGCAAATGATTGGTCAATTTTGAACCAATCTAAACCTAACTTGATTCCTTGGTTTCCAACTAGGTTAGCCAAATTTAAAAATCATCATAAGCTAAATTGAACTAGGAGATCTAACTAGAAAAATCCATAGTTTCATAAATTTACAATTTATCTATCGAACCACAATTTTTCACAAAATTGCATTTTGGCCCCTAAAGGCAAAAATATTTGCACTTTAGTCCCTGTAAGGTGGCCGACTATGATGATAGCAGTTGACCTCCAATTCTTGCTTAATCAATCACCTAACACTATCTTAACTTTCTTAAAATCCATAACCATTCACTTTTCTTAAAATTACATATTGGCCCCTAAAGATAAAATATTTACATTTTAGTCCTTAAAGGGTGACCAATTCTCAAATTGAGATTTTTCATTCTTTTTAAGACCTTACTTGGCTTAACTCCTAAACACAGTTCATTTTCATACTGGCATACATATTCAGATACTGTTTTCGACTGATAACAGTATACTTACACTGGACCATTATCCAGATTTTGTCTGAACTGCGTATAGAGTTCTCTTAAAATTAGAAATTACTAACAGAGAATCATAATTCATAAATTTGCCTTTTACTATAAAAAGGTCTTTCATAAGTAAATTATCAAATCTTTTAATCAAGAATTTAATAATTTTACTGATGAAACATAACACATAAACATTTCTTAATTACAAACTTTGATTGTTCATAACAGAAATCAAAATTTGTAAACAAGCTGGTCATTACGTTTTATACCGTTTTACTCAAAGATCACTTGCTTTACAAAGCAATAATTTTTGGAGTCTTATAAAAACATAAGAACTCGCAATATCTAATAAAAACCCCAAGCTGGGCTTTTCATAAATACCTTCAGGGCATAATTCCAATATCTATACAAAACATTATGACGTTGGGAAATTCTAGTCATTACAAATCCCATACTGCTTCGCCGTATCTCAGCACCTTCATCTATTTGACTTTCCTGGTCAACCTTTGACTTTTTGGTCAACTTTGACTTTTTCGGTCAAACTTTGACCAACATAAAATCATAAATTACCATTTTGCCCTTTTTCCTCAAAAGGCCACATGCTTGACTTAAGCAAACTATTGTTGAGTCTCGTAGCTAATTAAACGAGAACTCACACATAAACTGATATTCTACTCAGATCATGAGTTTCATATCGACATACTAGATTCAAACTTGTGATTTTCCTTATTTAAAAGGAAATCATAGGTTCATCAAAATTCCGGGTATTACATTCTACCCTCCTTAAAGAAATTTTCGTCCTCGAAAATTCGTATACTTCTAGGTGGCTTTTCTTTAAATCCACTATCGATCCATAGTAACTTGTTCATGTTCCCATTTTTATACTTTAATGGGATCATGTCTCTTATATAGAACCATAATCTTATTTCTATATCATCATAATTCTTATCCTCATACTTTCATGCATACTTTCATATCCTTATCATCATACTTTCATTCTTTCACACTGCATTACAAGAACTATCTACATAAATTTCTTAGCAAGTATATCATTTAACCTGCCATACTTGAAAAGCATATTATATCATATAGCTTTTCCATGCTTGAAAAGTATATTGTATCTTATTTTTTTAAGATACTGTTCTTTAACTGTAATTGAGGGCTCAGCGAATATATCGTATTGAAAATATTTTTCTTTCAATTTAGCTGAAGCTGAGGATCCTCTGGTACAATGTTAATCTTGTATTATTAGAACCCTTTTTCTTTTCATGATGGCCCCTTTCTTGGAACTTTGTTCCTCAAGGTTTTCGGCCCTTTACTTTTCATGATGGCCCCTTTCTTGGAACTTTATTCCTCAAGGATTTGGCCCATAACATAACATAACGTGAGTTGGTTCTAATAAGTATAAGATCAAGCACCATACATAAAATAACTTCTTTGAATCTTCTTTTCCAAGTTAATCATGGAAAACAATAATAAATAGTATTATTGAAAACATATTACTGTTCGAGTGATGCAGCGAAAGGTATCCTTAAATCAACTAGCTACTTGTTAGCCAGTAGAAATTTCTCTTGTGCCTTCAGCATTTCCTATATAGCACAAATGCATAATCATAACTCCAAGGAATATCTAAAACTTCCCATTATTGCGTAATTTCCCTTACAAAGGAATCATATCCTTAATTTCGTCATCATACTGAGAGCCATCATCCAACTTATTGTTTGTGTATTGCCTTGATATTACCACCGAGTCAAGGCACTACCAAACATTTCTTATTGCTGCTCTAGCACTTATCATCATAACTTAGCTATCATAGTTGCAAGATGAGGCTCTTGCAGAATTTGGTTCGGTTGCACATGCAACAAACCATCTTCTAATTTCTAATTCTAATTCTCAACATGTCTAACACTCATTTCTTCATTCATATCTTATCATGTCCTATCTTAGAAACATCATAACTTATCATGATCTCTTCATACCCCATCATAAACTTATCCATCACATACATATCATAGAAATTTTAGGATAGCGGCAATGCATCCCATAAAATTAAAAGTATCATAGGTATCATTCTTCGTATAACCATTGATGAAATATGCTCATTATAAAAGCAATATCTTAACTAATTCTAAAAAAAAAATAACTTAACTTACTTGGGCACTTGTAGAAACGATATGAAGCAGAGTGAAGTAGGCTGGCAGAATACCGCTCTGATACCAAACTGTAACGCCCCGACCGTCCACGTAGGGCCAACTACGTAAACGTGGGCCGTTACCATGCTTGCTTAACTTAAACCTTATTCTTAACCTTACAGAAAATTTCAGAATAAGTTTTTCTTTTCTTCTTTAAACTTTATTTTAAAATCACAACTTAAAAACATCACATATGTAACATGGTACATATTCCTTAAAACATACATATACAACTTGATAATTTAAATAGTTTGCGGAAAAACTTGCGTAGTGGTATCCCATACCGCCCTTCACTTGCTGCATTGTTTCCATGGCCCACCAAGTAAAGCTGCAGGCATTTACCTACAGTATGGAATATACTGATGAGCTTTCGCCCAGCAAGTACAAACATAATCTCACAAAACATAATCAACATTGTGTAACTTATGCATGAACCAATTATGATCAATTACGTATCTTTTACGATCACTTATTGACTTGAACTTATTATCTTGCTTACATGTGGGCCCTTAGTGTACGTACCAAAAGCTTGCCAGCCTCAGAACGTCAGGGTTTGCAAGGCCCTTAACAATTCTGGAAAACATGAACATAACCCTTCACGCATCAACGGAAGGTTGATTATCACTTTACCCTCACGCATCAACGAGAGGTTGATAATCACATACTTGAACTTATAACATACATGATCCTCCTGCATCAACAGGAGGTTGGTACGACACCTTACTTGTCTCGGTTTAGTCTTAGTCTGGTTACATTCCCAAGACTAAGAATCTTTACGTGTGATCTTATTAGTGAACATGCCTCATGATGTCACTATCTCATAATGTATATCAACCATAGTATATACATACACATGGCATATCTTATCATAACATATCATAGCTTGACATAACATACATGACTTGTCATAACATGACATAACATGACAAAACATGGCTTAACATGGCAACATATAAATCATAGCATATACATGAAAACAATCATACTTGAAAATAGTATTTACTATTTTCCATACTGTAGGTGAGGTTTGAACTTACCAGTCGTCCTATGCTCTTGGTTTATTGTCCATACATGGCACAACTATAGTTCATACTCCTCAAGCTTCACAAAATAATTCTAGCTTAAAGTTTTGGAGATATTCTTTCTCACCAAACCAACACCAATCCACCGAAATCTATTTCCAGCTTTTCTTCTTCACTTTATGTTTGGCTCTTAAGAAAGAGAAGAAGCAGATAATGAACTGCTAATCTATGATTTATTGTCCAAAGGATCATATATGATCCGTACCACCTCTATTTATAGGTGCATGAAAAAGAAATTCATTTAGAATTTCTTTCATTTCTACAATTGTTTACTTGCTCCCAAAGACAGCTTATTTGTCTCTATGTCCTATGAGATGGTCGGTTAAGAAGGCTCAAGATGGACACATAATCAAGGCTAAATATTGACTCATCATAGCTAGACACATGAAGTGTCTCTTCCTTGTGATGGTCGGCCATTAGGTGGCAGCTCTAGCTTGATTACTAACCAAGCAAGCAAAGCTAATAGCTTGCTCACCTAAGCTATTTACCACACTTGTCATTCTCTCAACAAGTTTGAGAAACTAATAACTCTAAGCTGCATATTAATCCATAAGAGTAACATATTTACTCCATAGATTCATGTGGTGGCGGCCATGATGAAGCAAGTAATAGGTGTTGATGTGTCACAATTCTAGCTAGTCTAGGAGGCAAAATTTGATTGGTCAATGTCTAACAAAACCATGGTGTGTCTTACATACATTGGCCGGTTTTGGTGCTGAAATTTGCAAGCCTTGGCTTGCCAAAGAAGAAAGCTACATAGATGACTCATCAAAGCTAATAAGGCTTAGTCATCAAAGCTAGAAATTTGATATGCTTATCCTTGTGATGGCCGGTCATATGTGGCAACCAAATGGAAGAAATAGTTAGACTAACTAAGTTAGCAAACCTAGTTACTTCCTTGGTTTAACATAATTGCATTTGAGTCCTTAACCTTATTTATTTGCTTATCTACTCTAGAGGTGGCCGGCCATGCCTTGCTAAGTGTGAAAGTTGCAAAATGCAACACAGCTTAATATGCAAAACTACTTTGCTTACTAGGCAAGGTTAAAATTGTATGGTATCCAATTCTATTGAACTTCAAATTTTTCATACCTTGCCTATTGGTCCTTAAGAGCAAAATATCAGCTCATTAACCCTTAATGTGGCGTTCCCTTAAGTACAAGTGTAGGCAAATGATTGGTCAATTTTGAACCAATCTAAACCTAACTTGATTCCTTGGTTTCCAACTAGGTTAGCCAAATTTAAAAATCATCATAAGCTAAATTGAACTAGGAGATCTAACTAGAAAAATCCATAGTTTCATAAATTTACAATTTATCTATCGAGCCACAATTTTTCACAAAATTGCATTTTGACCCCTAAAGGCAAAATATTTGCACTTTAGTCCCTGTAAGGTGGCCGACTATGATGATAGCATTTGACCTCCAATTCTTGCTTAATCAATCACCTAACACTATCTTAACTTTCTTAAAATCCATAACCATTCACTTTTCTTAAATTACATATTGGCCCCTAAAGACAAATATTTACATTTTAGTCCTTAAAGGGTGACCAATTCTCAAATTGAGATTTTTCATTCTTTTTAAGACCTTACTTGGCTTAACTCCTAAACACAGTTCATTTTCATACTGGCATACATATTCAGATACTGTTTTCGACTGATAACAGTATACTTACACTGGACCATTATCCAGATTTTGTCTGAACTGCGTATAGAGTTCTCTTAAAATTAGAAATTACTAACAGAGAATCATAATTCATAAATTTGCCTTTTACTATAAAATGTCTTTCATAAGTAAATTATCAAATCTTTTAATCAAGAATTTAATAATTTTGCTGATGAAACATAACACATAAACATTTCTTAATTACAAACTTTGATTGTTCATAACAGAAATCAAAATTTGTAAACAAGCTGGTCATTACGTTTTATACCGTTTTACTCAAAAGATCACTTGCTTTACAAAGCAATAATTTTTGGAGTCTTATAAAAACATAAGAACTCGCAATATCTAATAAAAACCCCAAGCTGGGCTTTTCATAATACCTTCAGGGCATAATTCCAATATCTATACAAAACATTATGACGTTGGGAAATTCTAGTCATTACAAATCCCATACTGCTTCGCCGTATCTCAGCACCTTCATCTATTTGACTTTCCTGGTCAACCTTTGACTTTTTGGTCAACTTTGACTTTTCGGTCAAACTTTGACCAACATAAAATCATAAATTACCATTTTGCCCTTTTTCCTCAAAAGGCCACATGCTTGACTTAAGCAAACTATTGTTGAGTCTCGTAGCTAATTAAACGAGAACTCACACATAAACTGATATTCTACTCAGATCATGAGTTTCATATCGACATACTAGATTCAAACTTGTGATTTTCCTTATTTAAAAGGAAATCATAGGTTCATCAAAATTCCGGGTATTACAAGGTTGACGATTGTGGAGAGGTTTTCGCAGGCGAAGAGGAAGGTATGGCGTCAATTTCGTTGCTTTTTGTGATTTTGTTTTGAGTTTTGTTTAAGAAACTTGGAAATTTTCACTTTTTTCCTAGGCTTTAGAGTTAACAAAAGGTTCTAGATTGTTGCACAATTGGCTTGGCTTTTCGCGTGGAGTGATTGTAAGATATGATGATGGTATGCAACTGAGATTTGTAAAATTTCTTTTTTTTTAATCACTAAGAAATGCGAATAGAGAGAGGATTCCCGTTCAGTGACGAAGCCAGGAATTATTACTACGAGGGGGCTAATTATGATGAAGATTTAATTATCAAGTATCACAATCTAAGTCATTAATTACTGATAGGAAATATCTCGATAAGATTATTTTTTGGTCTAATTGTTTATGTCGATGCTATATTTAGTACAAAAGTGTAATAATAACGTATCTGATGATGCTCTAAGTGTTTATGGTGGAGGCTGTTTGTAAATTTGTACAAAAATACATAGGCTGAGAAGAAATAACAGAAAAGTTGAGGGGGAGTTAAAGGGGGATGTATGTAAATTTTGTTCATAATATGTGGGCTGAAAGAAAAAAATGAAAAAGTTTAGGGAGGGATTGGCTTCGTCCCTGATTGTGTTTAATGAGGATAGAAAAAAAACTATGAACCATTTGAAATTTTGTTGATTGGGTCAGACTTTCTTCCATGTCTGGCAACTTTGATATTGAGTAGGTCACCCCTGATGTGATGAACCGAATGTATTTGGATTTCTTCAGTTGAATGAATGAAGTTTTTTTCTTAGTGTAAAAAAGGTCTGATAAATTGCTTGTACAATTCAACCAAAATAAGGCTGGTTGTTGAAGGTGGAAAACGAATAGACTTGAATTTTTTGCTTCCTTGAACTAGCTATGTACTAGCTTCTTGTTGATCTACAACTAGGAGATAGGAATCCAACTATGTGAAAAATCTTCAATTTTTTTCTTTTAAAAATATGGGAGTGGGGGTGAAGGGATTGAACTCTACACCTTACGGTGGAGTTAGCTGTGGGATTGCCTTTAGATTATGCCTACAACAACGAAAAATCTTCAGTATCATGTGCTTACAGCTACTATTTGGTTTGGGACCTTGTATTTCGTCTTACAGCTTGGCTTATGCAGAGAAAAGTGTAGTTTGAGTTTGGATTTTTATCCTTTAGGACCTTTATTAGCAGTTTCATAAGCAGTTATTTTAGTGCTAAAACCACCAGTTAGTTGGCCAGTTGAATTTTGCAATCAAGAATGATATCTTGACGTTTATGGCTCACGTTCTGTAGTATCAGAACACTTTATTATAGGATTAAATATACCTTTATAATAATTCTTGACATTAATCATGTTTGCTAGATGGAAGAATCCAGGAAATTTGCTGCACAATCTTCTCCCTACACTCAACCAGTCCAAACAAGTTTTAATGCGGCAGCCGAAAACCGTGGGACTTCCCATACTGTGAGAATGATTCCATCAGATAAACCAAGTCATCCGCCAATTTCTTCTGGGGTCACCTCAGCTTCACTAGGTCATGTTTCTACAGCAGCTCCATCCATCCAGTATCAATTGCCAGCCAGTGATGTCAGAGCATCAAAACACTTGATTTTTTACAATCTTGAACGACAAATCTGCTATGACGTGTCAAAACATTTTTTGGAAGAGAAAGAAATCAACAAATATAATAAAGACACGATGCTCCTTCAAAACATTTCATTCATTTGTGTGCGGGTTTCGAGTTTGTTATTTTGTCATGACCGAAATTGTCACCTCTTTAAGATTAATCGATTACATATAAAAAATCAATCAATAATCTATGAAATTCTATTTTAAAGAGTCTTAGCACTGAACCTCCTAAACTTTTTGTGTTTTGACAAAATTTCGTTTGCACTTTAAAATTTTGACATTTATCTCCCTAAATTTTATCAGGAGAAAATTATGACAGATCTCTTAAATAATTCAGATCCTGATTTCGTTATGTATTCGATTTTCTTTTTCTGTTGTGGATCATGGATATTGGATAGTTTCTCTGTTTCCGGTGTGATTTTTTTTGTTTGCCCCTTTTGTTTTTTTGTTTTTTTTTTTTTGTTTTGCTTGCAAATTGGATTGTATGACATTGATGTATGTTCTACCACTACCAACTATATATAATATTTATTTTATTAACTCCTACGATAAAAAAAAAAAAAAAAATTACCAACAGGAATTCTATGTCAAATATTGTGTTAAATTTAGAGGTATTTCACTCGTATTCCAGAATTTAGCTAGAAGCATGCCTACAACGATTTTGACAAATTCAAATCATTAAATAAAAAATTTTTTTGTATACTTTTTTAATCAAGGAAATTAGTGGAAGACTTCATTTTCTGTAATTCGTTAAAAGGAAATTAGTAAAGGACTTTAAAAATATATAAATAAATAAAAGATGACTAGAGCAGTTGTAATTTTTTTATTCCTAGTTAATAATTCTTGTTTTTTTTTTTTTAGGCTCTGTTTGGTGAAACGGTTTGAGTTGAAATTTTTTAGTTTGAGTTGGTTGATGATTTAAAAATTAGTTTATAATTGTTGTTTAATTATACAACTTTTATCTTATATTTATTATACAGTTGCAATATATCAGTGCAGCATCCAACAATATTAACATTTTACTTTTTAAGGACGTCAGTGGAAGACTTTTTATTTTTATTTTTGAAAGCAGCGTTATTCGAAGACTTCATTTCATTATTGCGCCTATCTTATTGTGTTAAACAAGTGGTGAAGGACTTTGTGGAAGAGGAAGACCATGACATGTGATGACACAAACGAAAACTTGGTGAAAAAAAAAAATCAATTTTGTTACTTTAAAAAAATGTATGGTACAACCTCTTATTTGGCATTATGAACCGTTGTTTTACATATTTGATTAAATTTTTAATAGTCCGATCTATGATTAAAGTAGTTTTATGTTCAGTATTGTAAATTTTTGAAATGAACAATCATTGATCGTATTATTGAAAATTAATCCAACTTTCAAAAACAATCCTTGACAATATTATAAAATAAGAATCCCCACTGAAAAGCTCTAAAAAATATATTTTTTTTTCTTTTCTAAAAAATATTAATCCGAATGTTTTCCTCTTAGGTTGACTGGTGGAGCCGTTTCTAAATGATGAGCTTTTCCATAGTTTTAACTTTCAGTTATTCAAGAACGTTTTCTTGAATAACTGAAAGGTTAAAACTGTAGTCAACTTTCTCGCAATCACCGACTGTTTTAATTTGTGGCCACCTGTAAATGAACATACAAATATAGATCTTAGTATTCCTTGAATAAAATTACTGAATGTAGCATTTACACATGTTATATGTTCGTAAAATAAGCATTTGTGCCATTTGTAACTGAGGCAAGGGATCGGACCACTTACGTGGTATGATTCATCCGTGGAATTAAAAGAGCAATTGAATAGCGTAGAGCCCCCAACAAATGCAAACTTGAAAGGTGAGATTGAAAGATTGAGGAATTTCAAGTTTTGCTTCTGAAGGCCACATTTTTGTGGGTTATATATGCTAATGTACTGACGGTTATAGAATATATCTGTTACAAAGAACTTCATTCGAATGTTGGGCAGCTCAAGAAAAATTTGGGTAATACTAGTATGGGATAAGTCGAAGCCGAGGTATCCACAGTGCGATGGCTGGCTGCTTTTTAGTCGGAAAGGGAATCTGAACTAGCAGATACCATCAGCTTTTCCTTTCAAATACAGAGTTGTGAGGATTCCACCAAAAAGAAAATTTGTGAGATAAACGCTCTGTTCTCTCCCCATTAATTAAAAATGGAAAGTGGAAGAGCCTTGTTGATTCCGTATATGTGAACTCACACGGCCCAGAATATCAAAGATACTATTTACAGGCAATCAATTACAATAACTACACAATCTGGCTTGTGGATCCCGACATTCAGAATGATGATTTCAGCTCCATCCCCAGCAATAGCCTGTGCCATTTGGACAGTTGGCCGAACTCAATATATGAAACTGTTACATTCTTCACCTGTGACAGTCCAGTGCTGAATTCTTCTTATATAGACGCTCCTCCGTGCATATTCAACTGTACTTTTTCCACCGAAACGTCCCCATTCCGATTCAGTTCAAAGCAGTACCACTCTTATTATTACATTTTCGATGATGTATTTGAATCCGATGAATTGGACGAGTCTTGGTGGATAGAATAAACGAGTCTCATAACAAAAGGACATTCTAACAAGAAGCTGACATCAAACGACATCCACAATTTTCTTGTTTATGGCTTTGAGCTTTCTTGGATGCAAAGTTTCGCTACAAGGCACCAAAGTTCTTGCTATGTCGACGGGGAAGATTCAAACAGCGTTCATGTATCAATTACTGCATATTTCCGGATTGCAGAGTGGACGATATGGATCGGTATGGTAAGGATATTCGCAAATATAATGACTAATTAAGCAAAACGCAAAGCAATTCTTTCTCTTAATTCAGTGCTTTTCAAAATACCAAGCTTCTGAATTTCAACTCATGACACAGTATTGCTATTCTGGATGTTGCAGGCCTCTTCTTCACAATGTTGGGCTACCTCGAGCGTAAGTATTTCTGTTTCTTCTGTTTTGTTTTTCTTTTAAAAAGAATCATAATGTTAATATATAGCAGAATTTATCATCATTGTTAACAAATAGCATATTTCACTTGACAACTTATTAGTTAGTTTTTATTTTACCCTTACTGTTTTTTCCTCTCTCCCTCCTTTCTCTTTTCTCTCTCTCCTCCCAAGCACCATTGACGAAGATTGACAGAATCGTGAGGCCAAGAATATGGCGAGCTCGTGATTTTGATGAGATATGGAAGAGATGTCGAGCTCGTGACTTTAATAATTAACGATTATATATGATTTAAATCGTTGATTTTTTTATTTTATTTTGTTTTACGCTTCAATACCAAAATTATAACTTATGATAAATTAAGGGAGTTTTATTAAAATTTAAGGGGGAAATTAGTAAGCAATCCTTTATCTTGAGCGTTAAATTTGAAATTATTCCGTGCTTTTATTATGATTGTTAATAAGCGGTCAAATTTAAAATTAACCCTTGCTTTTATTATGATAGTTTATTCAGGTTATTTCTACTCCTTAATATCTACACCCTCGGATTTGACTCTTATATTTCCTTATTCTTGTTCTTTTTATGTATCTTCAATAATAATATCATGACACGTCAATTAAAAATGTATTTTTAATTACATAATATCATGACTTATTAATTAAAAAATCATGTTAGTTAAACGCATCTCATAACATTATTTGAGAGACATGAAAAAAAAATAAAATAAATAAGAGAATATATGAAATGAATCACACCCACCTAGTCACATTATATGTATTCTAGTGTCCTATCCTAATATGTTCTCTTATGCTATTTTTAGAAACTCTTTAAAACCTTTTTGGTAATTTCTTTTGATTCCTTGCAGTTTGGTTGTACCACCTTGGAGCATACAAATACATTGGTAAGGCTTTTTTATTCGAAAACACTTAATTTGCATAATATTTTTCACATTGGGAAAATAAATAACAAGTGGAAACCAAAAAAACAAAATTACAAAATGTCCGGGAAAGGTAACATATATTAATGTAACCAGAATAAAATTAATTATTGTCCCCAACATACAAACTATAAAATATATACTTAGGATAAATTTTAAAATTCATCCCCGAACTTATCTCTATTCTCTTGAACTTATAAATTGTATAAAATAAGGTCCTTTGTTTGATTTCTTGATGAAAAAATCAAAATTAAGTAATTAAAAAAAAAATCAGATGGTGGTAGTCATAGCGTTGCACAATCTAGAGCGATAGAACAACTCAATAAAAACCTGTTGGAGTTAGGTCAGCGGGTGGGAGCTGCAAGTTCCTTATAGTCAATCAAGTAGAACTCTAATGTTTTTGGGAATGAAGATAATGTTATATACTCTAATGTTTTTCCGTTTAATGTTTTAATTTATGGGTAATTTTGTAGATGTGCTTCTAGTATTTCAAATACCATTCTCTCTCTGTTTCACGTGCAAATTGGGTGTAGGAGGCTTTGGTTCTGTGTACAAGGGAAAGCTTTCTAGCGGTCCCTTTGCAGCAATCAAAATTCTCAGTAAATCCAAAGCTAACGGCCAAGATTTCATCAATGAAGTTGCTACCATTGGAAGGATTCATCATGTCAATGTCGTGGGATTAATCAGTTTTTGTGTAGAGGGTTCAAAGCATGCTCTTGTCTATAATTTCATGCTTCCTGGATCTCCAGATAAGTACATTTTTTTCTGGAGAAAAATGGAATCACTCCTTAAGTCTTGACAAAGTATTTGAGATCACACTAGAAGTGGCACAAGGAATTGAGTATCTTCATCAAGGATGTGACATGCAAATTCTACATTTTGATATTAAACCTCACAACATTCTTTTGGATGAGAGTTTCATTCCGAAAGTTTCTGATTTCGGACTGGTAAGACTATAGTATCGTATCTTTAATTGCAGCAAGAGGAACTATTGGATACATTGCCCCAAAATTATTTTACACAGTAAATACACAGCTAACGGTCAAGATTTCATCAATGAAGTTGTTACCATTGGAAGGATTCACCATGTCAATGTCGTGCGATTAATCAGTTTTTGTGTCTAGGGTTCAAAGCGCGCTCATTTATATGACTTCATGCCTCTTGGATCTCTAGATAAGTACATTTTTTCTAGAGAAAAAAGGAATCACTCTTTAAGTCTTGATAAAATATTTGAGATCGCACTAAGAGTCGCTCGAGGAATTGAGTATCTTCATCAAGGATGTGACATGCAAATTCTACATTTTGATATTAAGCCTAATAACATTCATTTGGATGAGAATTTCATTCAGAAAGTTTCTAATTTCGGACTGACAAGACTATCCATTAGATAATAGTATCGTATCTTTAACTGCAGCAAGAGGAACTATTGGATACATTGCCCCGAAATTATTTTACAAAAACATCGAAGGAGCCTCATACAAAGTGGATGTTAATAGTTTTGGAATGTTATTGATGGAAATGGCGAGTAGAAGAAAAAACCTAAGCGCAAATGCTCAGAATTCAAGTCAAATTTACTTTTCATCGTGGATATACAAATAGTTTAGCGAAAGACATGATGTAGAAATGCTTGAAGGAAAAGTTGAATGCCTGCAAATGCCTCCGAAGCTTTCTTTTCGTCCGCAAGAAAACTATGGAACAGATGTTAGAGACACATCAAAGGAAACATTTTCATTGGCACAATTTGACGAGGAACTCTCAGAAATTAGTTTGATCTCAAATGCATAGACACAAATGATTATGGATTCGAATTTGATTAATTAAAAAAAAATCACTTTGTGAGTTTGCATAAGATACAATTATTAGTTACTATCAGTTTTTTTTTTTAAATCTGTCTTAATCATTCAATTTTTTTTTTTCACTCGTTCCCATTGAAGAAAATTATTATTTTTTTCTTTTTTAAACTTGGGAATTTAGACAAAAACAACCTATATACATAACTCATAAATGTTTTTATCTAGACACCGCCAAAATTTTGATCCTCGCACAATGTATATGAACTTGAAGTATACTTCCGAATAATAACTCGAATTGCGCACATGTACTGCAATATGGAATTATTAATATGATTAAAACAAGTAATTAAATCACTCATCCTACTCTTAATTTTTTTTTAAAGAAAATGTTGTAAAACAAAACGCTAGCTCATTACTCTAAACTGTACCTGAAGCGCTGAAAAACTATTTGGTATAACGTATGAAATACACTACTATGATTGACAATTTGACAATTTCATAATTTGTACTTTGAAGTTAAAAATGTGTAGCAAACATTCCCAATTGATCGCCGTGTTAATTTTTTTGCCGAAAATTTGACATTTGACTTGTAAATTATGAGTTATTATTTAGTGGCACGTGAGTCAGAAATTGATAAATGGTGCATTGATTTGAACCCTATTATTTTTTTCATTACTATTATTATTTCTACATATTTGATTGATAGTTTTGTGAAATTGTTGTCCAATAAAATATCCGAAATTAAACTTTCTAATAGAGTATTCAATATACTATATTAGAATATTTTGATGATCAATGTCTGCGGATGGAGTCAGAGACATCTAGTCATTCATGTTGAAAACTGAAAATATTTTAATAAAGTATGTAGTATACTTTATAAGAATATTCTGGTGATCGATGCCGACTGCTGGAGTCGGGACATCCAGCCATCTATGTAAAAAAACTAAAAATATTCTGATAGAGTATCCAAATATTCTGACAATCGGTGCCGCAGGCATAGCCGGAATCTAATTCAATGTATATGATATTATAGTAGATTTATAAGTAATAGGGACAATTTAGGTGAAATATGTTACGTTTACCTTTGACTTTGAAAAACATATTTGGTTGATCTTTAAAAATATTCTGATGATCGATCCACATGTTACGTTTACCAGAATTCTTTTGTATCATATTGGTTAAGTTTTAAAAATTTCTGTCATTTTGTTAGAACGGTTTTCAAACAAGTGTCATTTAGGTGTTTAAGCAAAAAAAAAAAAAAAAAAAGATGCGGTACTTTCCCCTTATTTAAGCTGGCCAATAAGTGGGCCAAGGCCTGGGCCTAAAACCCTCAAAGCAGGCCTTCATGTTGGTCATCACTTTTTTTTTTTTTTTTTTCAATTTTCTTTGGCTTTTTTCCCCTACTGATGCAAAGTCCACTGAGTCTTTTAACATAAAATTAGTTTGTGCATATATCATAGCAATTAATAGCGTATATTTTATCATTATTATATGTTGTGAATAACTTTTCGAATGTCTTTAACTTAATACATATATTTACTGTTCTAAAGTTACAAAGAGTAGTTTTAATTAAATATTTTTGTATTTCTTAAAAATTTTTCTAATCTAATAGTTTACAAAAAAAAAAATAAATAAAGGAGCCATTTATGTTATATTATTAGGACAATATTTCTTTCAGTAGCAAAGTAAGATAAATAAAATGATAACTTGATTAATAATGATAGTACTATATATCAAGGTTTACATAATGATAATACAGTACAATGTAATGTTTACATAAGTATAAATTAATATATTCAAAGTTAAGTTTTTTTTTTTCCCCTCAATCTAAGGGTTCATTCCATCATCAAAACTTATATATGGTCATCTTCTTCATTTTTCTTGCGATATTCAAAGTTAAGTTTGTTTTCTCATGGTCATCAAAAATCATGCATATTTAGTTACATGAATCTAATGGTTCATTTTTCTTTAGAACTCATGGTCATCTTATAATATCATCTGGAAGGGCAAATGAAGAATCACGAAAAGAGAAATTATACTTTTAAGTTAAAAAAAATGATCAGTTTATTTATTTTTTTAAGAAATATTAAGTGCACTGTTTGAAAGAAAGTTATAAAAAAGGGGAAATAAAGATTAATTAATTTGATTCATTACAATATTTTGAATAAGGGTTTATAATTTAAACGTTTCCTTAAAAATAAAAAATGGAAGAAGAGCAGTAAATTAAGTTTAGAGCAAACTGGAATCAAAAATTCAAATTAAAAATTACCTAAGTGATAAAATACAATTATCATAAGAAAGTAGAAGGCAATTAATACTTTGATAGGAAAAAATTTTCAAAAAAGATGATGAACTACTATCCAAAGTCACTCTTTAACATTCTGATTAAAAAAAAAAAAAGTCACTCTTTAATAGAAAAAGACTATCAATATTGTGGAAACACCAATTCAAAAGAGGCACAAAAGATAATCCTAGACATTTGTTTTGGACAATCTTAATGGAACATTTCAAACATAAAAATTTTCTCTTTTACTTTTAGTAGGATATATAGAGAGATATTAGTGCGTATCGATTACTTGCAAGAGAGATTGTGCATAAAAGTCTAATTTTCTTACAAATGTTAGATATTCAGAAGCCTAAATTTGATTCTCCCACAGTTGTTTTGAATGTTTGATAATTGAATAAATACACGAACACACTTATAATTATTGTTAATATTTTCTTGTGTTTTCTTGAACAATTGTTACTAAAAGTTGAATATATTATGAATGATTATAATCTTTCATGTAAAAAAGGCCAATTTTAGCGAGAAATTGCAATAATAATAATAATTCATGATTCATTATCACAAAGCAGTTTAGTGAAATGTTGCAACCACTTATACTCTTTTTTTTTTTTTTTTTTTTTTTTTTGAGAAATATGAAATTCACCATTTGGAAGAATAAAAAAAATAATAATAATAATTTTCCAAGTGGTGTTTCGAGCAGCCTTTTACAAGGCCCATTATAGGATGGCAATAAAAGAAGACAATTCTCATAAGGAGGGAGTAAAAAAAAGACCGCATCTAGGTGCTGTTTTGGATAACCCACTAACCCACACTAATTTTTTGAAAGAGCACAAAGAGGTTTTGCAAGTGTTGTTTGACATCAATTAAACAGGGAGTAAAAAAACAAACAATATTTAGATACCATTTTGGACGACCCACTAACCCACACCAACTCTTTTAGTATCGTTAAGATTCAGGACGTCAGAGAAAAGAAAAAATTAAAAAACTCTTCAACAAATTTCTTCAATCTATAAAGGCAATATAAGACTACCATGGGAGCTATGTAAACAATACGCTTCATGACCTTTTCAGCCAAGTATAGGACTTTTGGTATTATAGCCCTTTTAACTTTATGGCAATTTCTAATATGCCAAATAATAATAAATGCTTTATTGATTTTGAACTGTCAGAATTATATAAAAATCTGTTGAGTTTTATATATTTTATTTTCATATGATTTTAATCAAATCTAATATTTTAAAAATATACATCACTGATTTTATACCTTAAATGTAAAAAGCGGCGGAGTCACATTTAAGTGAGTGGGGACAAGCATCCCACTCAAATTTTGAGAAATTGATTTTTAATTTTAAAATTCTTGTAAATTAATTTTGGTCGTGCCTCTATTTTATAAGGAAAATTACAACAGCGCCCCGTTTAAATTTTGATATTTTAATTTCTACAACCAAAATTTCAGTAGAGTTTAGTTATTCACAGTTTATAAGAAAATTTTGATTGGGTTCACGCTCAATAATTGGAATATGTTATTTTTCCTTATTTAAGAAAAACAAAAGAACCCTAATTTTTTATATTGTCCAATAAAAAAAATTCCTGCTTCCGTCGCTTACTGTAGAAGGACTCTTTAGTATCTTAAGATCATATATACACTTTATTCATGATTTTTCAAGGAAGGTTAGTCGCAAATGCCTCTTTCTATACGTTTCTATTAAAGACGTGGGCTAGTACTCCTCTATGTGATCAGACAAAACTATGCTAAGAAGATTGAGAAAGTCGTCCACAAAGTCTAGCAATTATGTATCCACGGAAATGTCTCCGAAACTGTGCGAAAAAGATACTTTTTTAACATCTATCGTCAACAAAGTTTTGCTATTGTATCCATGAAAATGTCTTAGAAATTCTAAAGAATAGATATTGCACCCCTCTTTAACGTCAAAAAAGTTATGCAATTATTGCATCAAATGGAAAGGTCTCATAAATAATTCTGCAAAAAAATATTGCACCCCCCCTCCCCCCCGCTTTTAGGGTCAACAAAGTCTTGCAATTATAGCTCTATTTTCAATTTATGTCTTCTTCTGAGAAATTGCATTGCTAAAGTATTTCACTTTTCTTCTTCGGTCACATTTTACGAAAAGTTCAGTCTTCACTAACCATCCTAAAGTGTTGGACCTATATCTTCTACCAAAGTCTTTTACAACATAATGAAAAGCGTCAGATATTTATGCATACGGGAGTTTCTATTATAGCTATTCCGTTGATTTTACTATATCAACATAATAGCTATAATAGAAAAAAGATATTGCACCAACCAAACCCACCCCCACACCCCCCCCCCCCCCCCCCCCCCCCATTTTGGGTCAACAAAGTCTTACAATTATAGCTCTATTTTCAATTTATGTCTTCTTCTAAGAAATTGCATTGCTAAAGTATTTTACTTTTTTTCTTCCGTCACATTGAACGGAAAGTTCAGTCTTCACAATCCATCCTAAAGCATTGGTTCCACGTCCTCTGCCAAAGTGTTTTACAGCATAATGAAAAGCACTAGATATTTACGTATAAGGGAGTTTCTATGGTAGCAATTCCGTTGATTTTACTTTATCATAGGAATTACAGATTTTAATGTTCGACTGAGTTTTTAACAATATGATATATGAGTTAAAAATTTTGAAATGCTTATGCCAAAACTACTCCCATTTAAATATCAAATCGTTAAAAGGTTAATTTAACAACTAAAGTTATAGTTTATGAGAAATGACAATTCTACCAATCTACTAATTAAGCCTAAGCTTTTCTAGTAAGCAAGTACATTTTAAGTTGTTTAAGATAATATATTGTACAACCCTTTTTTATTAAAATCTATATGCAACTAAAAAAAAACCATCCATATGCAACTTAACTCTCTTTCGTCAAAGAATGGAAAAGTTAAATTGCTACAGTTGAACATGTTTGGTTCGCCATTCAAAATTAAAAAAACTCAATTTAGTTTGTCTTTATCTAAAAGGTCAACTAGTCTTCGCATGAAAACTCTTCAGAATACAGCTAGTCTTCACGGAAAACTCAATAGAACTGTACCTTTTTTTGTCTTGTGTTTTTGCTTCAATGAAATTGATTTAGGAAATTTCCAAAGTGTACCCTTTGGAAATTTCCAAATGCATATTAGTAGACACATATGAATATGGATTCGAATTTGATTAAATACAAAAATCACTTTGTGATGAGTTTGCTTAAGAAACACTTATTAGTTACTATCAGTTTGGGTTTTTTTTTTTTTTTTTTTTAAATCTATCTTAATCATTCAATTATAATTTTAAGGACTTTTGAATTTTTTTTTATTCACTCGTTCCCATTGAAGAAAATTATTTTTTTTCCCTTTCTGAACTAGGGAATTTAGACAAAAACAACCTATATACATAATTCGTAAATGCTTTTATCTAGTCACCGCCTAAATTCCGATCCTCGCACAAAGTATTATGAACTTGAAGTATACTTCCGAATAATAACTCGTATTGCGCACATGGAGTGCGATATAGAATTATTAATATGATAAAAACAAGGAATTAAATCAAAACACTAGTTCATTAGTCTAAACTGTGCCTGAAACGCTGAAAACCTAATGGGTATAAGGTATCAAATATACTACGATTGACAATTTGACAATTTTATAATTTTTACTTTGAAGTTAAAAATGTGTAGCAAACATTCCTAATTGATCGCCTTGTTAATTTTTTGCCGAAAATTTGAGTTTTGACTTGTAAATTATGAGTTATTATTTAGTGGCAAATGAGTCAGAACTTGATAAATGGTGTATTGATTTGAACCCTGCTAATTTTTTCGTTACTATGATTATTTCTACATATTTGATTGATAGTTTTGTGAAATCGTTGTCCACTAAAATATCCAAATTAAACTCTCTAATAGAGTATTCAATATCCTATATTAGAATATTTTGATGATCAACGTCTGCAGATGGAATCAGAGATATCTAGTCATTCATATTGAAAACTGAAAATATTCTAGTAAAACATGCAATATACTTTACAAGAATATTCTGGCGATCGACACCGACTATTGGAGTCGGAGACATCTGGCCATCCATGTAGAAAACTAAAAATATTCTAGTAGAGTATCCAAAGATTCCGACAATCGGCGCTGGCGGGCATAGCCAGAATCTAAGTCAATGTATATGATATTATAGTAGATTTTCTAAGTAATAGGAGCAATTTGGATAAAATATATTAGGTTGACCTTTAACTTTGTAAAACATATTAGGTTGACCTTCAACTAGAATTCTTTTGTATCGTATTGGTGAAGTGTTAAAAATTTGTGTCATTTTGTTAAAAAGGTTTTCAAACAAGTGTCATTTAGTTGTTTAAGAAAAAAGAAAAAAAAAAAAAAAAAAAGGTTATGTACATTATTGTCCAAATTAGAGTTTTTGATTTGAAATATGTCAATTTTTCTTTTTATTTACATAAATGTCAAAACGAGTAATTAGAAAGACAATTTTACCTTTCATAAAGAATGGAGAATTAACAATAAAGAAATTACAAACAAAGAAAACAAAGAAAAAAAGAGCTGGCGGGCATAGCCAGAATCTAAGTCAATGTATATGATATTATAGTAGATTTTCTAAGTAATAGGAGCAATTTGGATAAAATATATTAGGTTGACCTTTAACTTTGTAAAACATATTAGGTTGACCTTCAACTAGAATTCTTTTGTATCGTATTGGTGAAGTGTTAAAAATTTGTGTCATTTTGTTAAAAAGGTTTTCAAACAAGTGTCATTTAGGTGTTTAAGCAAAAAGAAAAAAAAAAAAAAAAAAAAAAGGTTATGTACATTATTGTCCAAATTAGAGTTTTTGATTTGAAATATGTCAATTTTTCTTTTTGTTTACATAAATGTCAAAACGAGTAATTAGAAAGACAATTTTACCTTTCATAAAGAATGGAGAATTAACAATAAAGAAATTACAAACAAAGAAAACAAAGAAAAAAAGAAATCTAAGATGTTTACTAAATAGGGCTAAAGTTGATTTAATACAATTGCAAAAAGAACTGATAGAAAAGAAAATTTTGAATTTTTTTTATTTATTGTAAAAGAAGGCATAAATATTCATAATGAACTAAAAAATAGAATATTTTCTCAAAATCAAATTTCACATTAATATCAAAAGTTAAATATAGAAAAAAAAATCTCAAAAAAATATTTCGTATGATGAATCTGTCTTTATCATAAAGATATGTTTGATTTCATTTTTACTAATTTATATAAATAATAGTATTTTTTTTCCATAAAGAGTTTGATTCTAATTATTGTGTTATTCTTCAATTTATTTATATAAAACATAAATGGCAACAGTTTAATTTAGTGGATTACATAAACAAATAGGTTTTCTCATAAAGAATTCATTAGTTTTTATTTAAAAAGTATGAATATTCATCGATCTTTATCAATAATATTTGGTATTGTGCGTAAAAAAAAAATGAACATTTTGGACATTTCATTATCGCAGAGCATTTTAGTAAAATGTTGCGGCCATTTTATACTCTCTAATTTTTTTTTTTAGGAGAAATATGAATTCACCGTTTGGAAGAATAAAAAAAAAATAAGAGAGATTATTTCCCAAGCGATGTTTAGAGGAGCCTTTTATAAGGCCCATTATAGGCCGGCAACGAAATAAGACAATTCTCATAAGGAGGGAGTAAAAATAAAAATAAAAAAACTACAACATCTAGATGCCCTTTTGGACAACCCACTGACCCACACCAACTTTTTGAAAGAGCACAAAGAAGTTTTGCAAGTGTTGTTTGACGTCAATAAAACGGGAGTAAAAAAACAATAATATATAGATGCTGTTTTGAACGACCCACTAACCCACACCAACTCTTTCAGTATGGTTAGGATTAGGGACGTTAGAGAAAAGAAAAAAAAAATTAAAAACTCTTCAACAAATTTCTTCAATCCATAAAGGCAAATATGTTTATACAGCCATACTATAAGACTACCATGGGAGCTAAGTAATAACGATACGCTCCATGACCTTTTCAGCCAAGTATAAGACTTTTGGTATTGTAGCCTTTTTAACTTATGGCAATTTCTAATATGCCTACCAATAATAAACGGTTTATTAATTTTGGACTGCCATAATTGTATATAAACCCATTGAGTTTTATATATTTTATGTTGATATGATTTTGATCAAGTCTAATATTTTAAAAATATGCATTATTGATTATATACCTTAAGTGAAAAAAGCGGCGGAGCCATATTTAAGTGAGTGTGGACAAGCATCCCACTCAAATCTTGAGAATTGATTTTTCGTTTTAAAATTCTTGTAAAGTTTTAGTTGTGCCTCCATTTTATAAGGAAAATTACAATTACATCCCGCTTAAATTTTGATATTTCAATTTTTACTGGTGAAATCTCAGTAGAGTTTAATTATATTCACAGTTTATAAGAAAATTTTCATTGCATTCACGCTCAACAAAATAACCCTAATTTATCATATCGTATAATAAAAGAAGTTATGGTTTCGTCACTTATTGTAGACGTACTCGCTCTTTCGTATCTTAAGATCATATATACGCTTTATTCATGATTTTTCAAGGAAGGTTAATCATATATGCCTCATTCTATATATACGTTTCTTATAAGACGTGGACTAGTACTCCTCTACGTGATTAGACAAAACTATCCTAAGAAGAATGAGAAAGTCGTTCACGAAGTCATAATAAGAACAAAGTAACAAAAGAGTCATACCAAACACCGTACGTAATAGAAAATATCCTCACCAAAGTGATCTACTATTTTTTCCTTTTTATTTTCTATCCTTCATGCCAATCATACCCTAAAGGCGAAAGCAAAATAAATGACAACTGAACATCATTAGGGTACACAATAACCCTAATTAGAATATGTAATTTTTCCTTATTTAAGAAAAACAAAATACCTATTGTCCAATAAAAAAAAAATTCTTAGTTTCGTCGCTTATTGTAGAAGGACTCTTTTGTATCTTAAGATCATATATACAATTTATTCATGATTTTTCAAGGAAAGTTAATCATATATGCCTCATTCTATACGTTTTTTTAATAAGACGTGGGGCTAGTACTCCTCTATGTGATCAGACAAAACTTTGCTAAGAAGTATGAGAAAGTCGTCCACAAAGTCTAGCAATTAGCATCTATCATGAACAGAATCTTCCTATAATTGTATCCATAAAAATGTCTCAGAAATTCTGCAGAACAGACATGGAACCCCTCGTTACCGTCAAAAAAAAGTCTTGCAATTGTTGCGTCAATGGAAAGGTCTCATAAATTCTGCAAAAAAGAAATTGCATCCCTTGCTTTTGGGGTCAACAAAGTCTTGCAATTATAGCTCTGTTTTCTTCCTTGAGAAATTTTTGTAGCTTGCTATGTCTTCTTCTGAGAAGTTGCATTGGTAAAGTATTTCACTTTTCTTCTTCGGTCACATTTTACGGAAAGTTCAGTCTTCACAAGCCATCCTAAAGCATTGGTCCCATGTCTTCTGCCAATGTCTTTTATAACATATTGGAAAGCGTCAGATATTTATGCGTATGGGAGTTTCTATGTAGCTATTTCATTGATTTTACTATATCAATAGGAATTCCAGTTTTTAATGTTGGACTAAGTTTTTAACGATATGATATATAAGTTAAAAAATTTGAAATGCGTGTGACAAAATTACTCTCATTTAAATATGAAATCGCTAAAAGCCTAAAAGGTTAATCCAACGATAAAAATTATAATTTCTATTGATCATGAAAAATGTCAATTCTACCATAGAAATCTACTAATTAAGCCTAAGCTTTTCAAGTAAGCTAGTACATTTTAACTTGTTTAAGGTTATATGTAGTCCATCCCTTTTTATAGAAATCTATATGCAACAAAAAAAAAAAAAAAAAAAATCTATATGCAACTTACCTATCTTCTGTCAAAAACGGAAAAGTTAAATTGCTACAGTTGAACATGTTTGATTCACCATTCAAAATTAAAAATCTTAATTTAGTTTTAGTTTTTTTTTTTAAATTTCTAAAAAGACAACTAGTTATTTCACAATTCACCAATTCCAATTATAACTTAAAAACTCAAATTTTAAAAGTCCATAACTCTGTATATACAAGTACAAATAAGATAATTTTTTTAACTTCAAAGAATTTCAAGACGAATGAAACAAGATCCATATTGTATTTTTTTTTTTTTCAGAAAACATTTCAAGTTTTTACACCTTTTATTTCCAATCAATCTAACGCACACCAAACAGATAACTCAACTGCAACTTAACTCAAATTAAATTTTTTCAACTCAAACCAATCAACAAAAAGCGTGCGAAATCTTTTTCAGTTTTTATTAATGGTTGCAAAAAAAAATTTTTAACGATTCAATTTGTTTTTTTTTTTCCTTTATCATCTAATGGCTGAGATTTAGGATGCACATACTTCCTCCAAAAAGTGATATGTTGTTTTTTTTTTTTTTAAAGGAAAAAATCTCCCTTAAAAGAAATAGAATTTTAAGTTAGATTCAAACATGTCTTTTAACATGTCAGATTTTCGTGATTTTTCGGGAAATCGTCCTATTTGTTTTAGTATTTTACTGTTCTGATTAGAAAATATGTTCCGTGTATTACTTTAAGTACGACATATATTTAAAAGTTAGTATAATGTCCAGAAAATTCACGGAGTTAATTTGTGAACTTCATAAGGAATTAAGTAGTGAATTTAATATATATATATATATATATATATATATATATAATATTATAATCCATTTGATAAAGAATTGTTCTTGGACACAGACATATATATACACGTCATTTTATGTATAGTTTATAAATATAGTCATTTTCTAACTGAAAAACCGTATATCGAACATTTCCCTTCATTTGGTCTTCTATTTTGCCTGTTCTTTTTTTTTTTTTTTTTTCCTGGTACCAAAAAAAAAAAAAACATGTAAAGTAGATAAAGGTTTGTTCTCCATGTCTCTCGATTCCACTTTGACGGTAATATGCCATAAATAATATAAAAACAAAATACTATTAGATGATGAATATTGAATTATAAAGTGTCGGAGTTATAATAAAATGAGAAAATAATGATTCGTAGTTATATATAATTTTAGAAAAAGAATTAGGATATGAGATAACATGTGACAAATGAGACGATGTGAGAAGTGAGAACAAAATGATAGTACAAATGACATTAGCATTTCTCTAGTAGCTAGATAAAAAGCTCGTCCTCTTTGCCTGCGTGTGCTTAAAGAACAAAATAACAAAAGAGTCATAATAAATACCAATCATACCCTAAAGGCGAAAGCAAAATAAATAACAACTGAACATCATTAATTAGGGTACACTATAATGGAATAGGGCCAAAACTCACGACTTGATGACACCAACAAAACAGGTCTTGTTAACTTTTTTTTTTTTTTTTTTTAATTTATTTAAGGAGGGAAGGGGAATTTCTACCTTTTTAAAGACCTAGCCTAGGTACTACTCTGAAGACTTTCTCAGGCATAGAAATAGCTCGTTCCAAGTCTGTACTTTTATCTTTTTACTATTACAATTAAAAACTGCTTTCTATCCGTTCGATTATAAATTATTCCATAGTTTGATTTGTGAGTAGTTACAAGATTTATAGCACGTGACATAAAATATTGAAAAATTAATCCAAACAGTTAAATTATCAATTCCTGCCAATGGTGAAAAATAGAGGTTTTTCTATGTATAGAAATTCCCTATCCCAAGGGGGAAAATAAACCTTAGTACCCAAAAAAAAAGGTACTAAAATATATACATCTATAAATATATATACATATATATATTTGTTCATTTCAGCGTAATGTAACTTTTTTCAACATCAATGATATTTAGCTAGCTTCATGGAAAATTCCATTGAACTGTACTGTTTTTGTCTTGTCTTTTCTGCTTCATTCACATATTCATTCATAGGTCCTAGTCTTCACTGTAAGTCTTCGGTGAAATTTGATAACCATCTTCAAGCAAGGCTGCATCGTTTGATACATGGAAAAGCGCAGGCCGAGCTAAAAAGCTGACACTGAAGGAAAAATATAAAGAAAAATACCATGTGAGATGTGTAGATAGTAAGGGTATTATACGAGTATCGACTTAGGTACGATGTCTTGAAATACCTATTAATTTCTTCTTCAGTATTTATTTAAAAAACAAAAAGACATAATAACTATCACAAAATAAATATTAAGGTAGGTTTGCATGAACTAAACTTTTTTTTTTTTCTAAATTTTTACGATAGGACTTTCTATTTTGTACTACAGTAAGAACTATTATTTTAGCCATTCAACTAAAGGTCTGTTTGGTGAATGAGTTTGAGTTGAAAATTTTAAGTTTTAATAGTAAATTTATGTTGACTTTTCAGAAAAGACAAAAAAACTTTTTCAGAAAAAGATAAAAACTGAGATGAAATTTTTGGTTTGAAATGATTTTTCAAACAAAGCATTATCTAAACGGTCTAATCTATTACTAGAGTAGTTATGTGTCTTCGGTGTACGTAAGTCTTCGCTATACTACCGGTAAACTAAACTTCGTTGTAAGTCGTGAATTTTGCTATCCATCTTCAAACAAGACTGCATCGTTTGAGTAATGGAAAGGTGCAAAACGAGCTAAAAAGCTGACACTGAAGGAAAAACATAAAGAAAAATACCCCATGTGTGGATAATGAGGGTGTAACAGGGTACCAACATAGTCGAGATATTTTGATATAGCTACTAATTCTTTCTTCGACATATATTTAAAAATAATAATAAAAACGAGCTCAAAATAAATATTAAGGTAGGTTTTCATGAACTAAACCTTCTTTTTTTTTTCTTTCTTTTTTTTTAATTTTTATAATAGGACTTTCTATTTTATACCACCAATAAGAACTGTTATTTGCAAGAATTGTCATGAAAAATAATAAAAAATATGAGATGATCATCGTCACCTTTACTACGGAAACATTCATCTCTCGAATTTCGGATAATGGTACTGCTTCTCAAGTCAGCCTCTTAATTAAGACCCAAAATTTGACAAATCAAAATTTTTGAAAATACCAACACTACCCTTAATAATTTGTATGAGTTATTTTTGAAGCATTCACTCTCAAAAGTGGGCTACTGCAATCAAGGCCTGGGCCTAGATCCCTCGAAGCAAGCCTTAGGCTCCGTTTGACACAACAGTTTAACTCAAGTTAAACTGTACTTTTTTTTGTTTTTTTCTGAAAAAATTTTTTGTCTTTTATGAAAAAGTCAACAAAAATTACTATTCAAACTTAAAAATTTCAACTCAACTCATTCACCAAACACCCCCTTAATGTTGACCATCACTTTTTTTTTTTTTTTTTCATTTTTCATTTTTCTTTGGTTTTTATTCCCCTACTGATGCAAAGTCTACCACTGAGTCTTTTAACATAAAACTAGTTTATGCATATATTATAGCAATTAATATCATAGATTTTATAATTGTTATATGTTTGTGAATAACTTTCGAATGCCTTTAGTTTAATATATATATATATATATATATACATATATTTACTGATCTAAAGTTAGAAAGAGTAGTTTTAATTAATTATTTTTGTATTTCTTAAAAAAATTTCCAATATAATAGTTTATAATAAAAAAAAAGGCCATTTATATTATATTAGGACAATATTTGTTTCGGTAGCAGATAAATAAAATGATAACTTGATTAATAATGATAGGACAATATATCAAGGTTTACATAATGACAATACAGTACAATGTAATGTTTACATAAGTAGAAATTTATATATTCAAAGTTAAGTTAGTTTTCTCAATCTAAAGGGTTCATTCCATCATCAAAACTCATGGTCGTCTTCTTCATTTTTCTTGGGATATTCAAAGTTAAGTTTGTTTTCTCATGGTCGTCAAAAATCATGCATATTTTGTTATATGAATCTAATGGTTCATTTTTCTTCAAAACTCATGGTCATCTTATAATATCATTTGGAAGGACAAATGAAGAATCACGGAAAGAGAAATTATACTTTTAAGTTAAAAAAAAAAAGATCGGTGTACGTTTTTTTTTTTTTTTTTTTTTAAGAAATATTAAGTACACTGTTTGGAAGAAAGTTATAAAACAAAAAGGGAAATAAAGATTAATTAATTTGATTCACTACAATATTTTGAATAAGGGTTTATAATTTAAACATTTCCTTAAAAAAAAAAAAAGGAAAAAGAGCAGTAAATTAAGTTTAGAGTAAACTGGATACAAAAATTCAAATAAAAATTTACCTAAGTGATAAAATACAATTATTATAAGAAAGTATAAGGCAATCAGTACTTTGACAGGAAAAAAAATTCAAAAAAGATAATGAACTGCTATCCAAAGTCACTCTTTAACATTAAAAAAAAAAAACGATGAACTACTATCCATAGTCACTCTTTAACATTCTAAACAAAAAATAAAAAATAAAAAATAAAAGTCACTCTTTAACAGAAAAATACTATCAATATTGTGAAAACACCAATTAAAAAGAGGCAAAAAAGAGAATCCTAGACATTTGTTTTAGACAATCTTAATGGAACATTTCAAACGCGAAAATTTTCTCTTTTATTTTTAGTAGGATATATAGAGAGAGATATTAGTGCGTATTGATTACTTACGAGAGAGATTGTGTATAAAAGTCTAATTTTCTTACAAACATTAGATATTCATAAACCTAAATTTGATTTTCTCACAGTTGTTTTGAATGTTTGAGAGTTGACCAACGCACGAACACACTTATAATTATTGTTAATATTTTCTAGAGTTTTCTTGAATAGTTGCAACCAAAAGTTGAATAGATTATGAATTATTATAACTTTTTATATAAAAGAGACCAATTTTAGTAAGAAATTGCAATAATAATAGTAATTCATGATTCATTATCACAGAGTATTTAGTGAAATGTTGCAACTATTTATACTTTTTTTTTGTTTTTTGTTTTTTTGTTTTTTTTTTTTTGAGAAATATGAAATTCACCATTTGGAAGAATGAAAATAATAATAATAATAATAATAATAATAATTTCCCAAGCGATGTTTAGAGGAGCCTTTTGTAAGGCCCATTATAGGACGGCAATGAAAGAAGACAATTCTCATAAGGAGGGAGCAAAAAAAAGGACCGCATCTAGATGCCAGTTTGGACAACCCACTAACCCACACTAACTTTTTGAAGAGCACAAAGAAGTTTTGCAAGCGTTGTTTGACATCAAAAAACAACAATATTTAGATGCCGTTTTGGACGACCGACTAACCCACGCCAACTTTTTTTTTAATATTGTTAGGAGTCAGAGAAAAGAAAAAAAAAATGAAAAACTCTTCAACAAATTCTTCAATCTATAAAGGAAAATATGTAGAAATTCCCTATAGGGGAAAAAAAAAACCTTAGTACCAAAAAAAGCGTACTCAAAAACTATATATATATATATATATATATATATTTTTTTTTTTTCATTTCAGCATAATGTAATGTTTTTCAACTATGGATACCAGATTTTCCAAGAGGTTCTTATATTTAAATCAGGAAAATTGTATGTGGGGCCAGATCAAATTATACAAATGCAGCTTGCGTTTGGTTCACATGTTAAAATTAAATTTTTTATATTGGAGTTGTTTAACTTTTAAAAACTAATTAAAATGTTTATTGACTTTCCAGAAAAAAATAAAAATGGTTGAAAAAAATTAATTCCAGGTGAACCAAACGAGCACGAAATGTCAATAATTGGTTTGGAAAGTCAAGTAATATCCTCTAATTTTCCAAGGGTTAGTGCCCGTTAATTAATTTTTGTAATATTCAGTCGAGAAAAAGATAAACATCAGTGACATTTAGCTAAGCTTCATGGAAAATTCCTTTGTACTGTACCGTTTTTGTCTTGTTTTTCTGCTTCATCACATATTCATTGAAAGTTCCTAGTCTTCTGTGAAATTTGCTAACCATCTTCAAGCATCGTTTGAGTCATGGAAAAACGTAGAACGAGCTAAAAAGCTGACACTGAAGGAAAAACATAAAGAAAAATACCACGTGAGATGTGTAGATAATGAGGGTGTAATAAGATACCGGCCTAATTGAGATATCTTGATATATCTATTAATTCCTTTTTCAATATTTATTTTTTTTAAAAAAAGCATAATAACTAGTCAAAATAAATATTAAAATAGGTTTTCATGAACTAAACTCTTTTTTTTTAATTTTACGACATGACTTTCTATTTTGTACTACCGGTAAAAAATGTTATTTTAGTCATTGGACTAAATTTGAATAGTATAATCTATTACTAGAGTTCTGTGTTGCGCTCTCTGTAAGTTTTTCAAGTAAATCATGGTACAAAAAATTAATCGAACAATTAAAAAAGAAAGTTCTTATCATTTCTGTGAAATAAGACATCCAACTGTATTTTGAATATATTTTTTTTAAGCTAATCACAGATAAAATGAACTTGAAAACCCGTTGTGGAAGTCAAGGAACTCTCTCATTTCTAAGGACTGGACAGAGTGGATAGGGAATCACGAATCATACTAATTGATGTTCTCTAAAGTCACAAGTCTTTTTGTTCAAAACATATTTTTTTCTCTTTTTCATTTTTTTTTTTCCCTAATGAAAAGTCTTCCACTGAATCTTCCATGATCCCAGCTAAAGAGATCCAGACCCTTTCAGCCGATTAAACATTCACAACACGTAAAACAGATTGTTGAAAAATTAATCCAACTCTTAAGATACCAACTTGTACCAATAGTGGAAAATAGAAATTTCCACCTTTAAAATTCCATATCCAATGAAGAAGGGGAAAAAAAAAAAAAAAAAAACTTTAGTAACAAAAAACAGTGCCAAACCTAACCACTTGACAAAAAAATATACATCAGTGATATTTATCATCAAGTCTTCGCATAAAACTCTTCAGTTTATGGCCTTCATGGAAAAATCAATTGAACTGTCTAGTTTTTGTCTTGTTTTTCTACTCATTGAAAATTCCAACTCTCCGCTACAAGTCTTCGCATATGATGCATGATCTGGCGTTGGGACCATCCCAAAACCTAAAAATTAAATTTGTGATTTTCAAAGTGTCAAATTTTCGTTAAAAGAAAAATACACATTTCCAAGTGCAAATGAACCAACAAAGAAGGCTAATCCCTTTGCGATGTCGTAGGAAAATGGCGAACTTCCAACTTACGCAACTTTCATACCATTCATGATGTTTCTTTTTGCGATGGTAATCTTGTGGCGAAAGTAAAACAAATTAAAAAATTAGGTATCGCTAAAAATTAAAAAAAAAAAAAAAAAAGGAGGGCAGGGAATTATTAACTTTTTATCACAAATCTCACATCATTTGGGGATGTATAAATGTGATGGTTTATAAGTAAAGAGACCACCTCTCAATGATATGAGGCCTTTTGGGGTGAGCCTAAGACCAAAACCGTGAGGGCACGAGACCCAAAGTGGACAATATCATATCAAAGGGAGGCACATGATATTATAAATGGTATCAAATCCTATACCCAACAGGAAGTGTAGCCAACGAGGTCGTTAGGTCCCAAAAGGAGAGGTGATTATGACAGTCATCAATCCCTACAAAGAAAGGGTAAGCTGTACAGTCTCGCATCACTTGAGAATTGATATATGTGATTGTTCATGAATAAATAGACCACCTCCTAATAGTATGAGGCCTTTTGGCATAAACTCAAGAGCGAAACCATGCGGGTACGAGATCTAAAGTGGATAATATCATATCAAATGGAGGCATAGGTCGTTACAAATAGTATTAGAGTCTATACCCAACGGGAAGTGTGGTCAATGAGGACGTTGGGCCCTAAAAGAAGAGGTGATTGTGACACTTATCAGTCCCTACAAGAAAATGGTAAGCTGTAGAGTCCCACATTGCTTGGAGATGTATATATGTAATAGTTCATAAGTAAAGAGACCACGTCTTAATGGTATGAGGCCTTTTAGTGCGAGCCCAAGACCAAAACCATATAGACACGAGATCTAAAGTGAACAATATCATATCAAAAGAAGGTATAGGTCGTTACATTTTAACCATGGAAACAACCTACCAGTTGAGAAAAATAGAAATTTCACCTACCAATTGAGAAAAATAGAAATTTCAACAGTAGAAATTCACTGTTCCAAGGGAGAAAAAAAAAACGAAAAAAAAAAAATTTTTCGCAACAAAAAAGAGTACCGCACCCAGCTAATTGAAAAAAAGACAAATATGACCAGTGGCATTTATTTTTCAAGTCTACGAATGAAAACTCTTCAGAATATAGATAGTCTTCACGGAAAACTCAATAGAACTGTACAGTTTTTGTCTTGTGTTTTTGCGTCAATGAAATTGATTTAGGAAATTTCCAAAGTGTACCCTTCTGAGACAATGGTGGTGATGGTTAGCTACACCGCGCTTTGATTTGGTCCGACGACGGTCACGCAGTGGCACGTGGTGGAGTAGATTATACGGCAACCAATTTCCTTTTGAATTTCGTCCAATTGCTTGAGGTGTGTTTTTCATGGGGACCCCTCTGACTCTTTTGGGAGGGCCAGCGCTGAAAATATTCAAGCTTTTGTGTCCCAAAGCAAAAATTTGCATTTTCATTTGTGGCAACAAAAAATCACAGGGGTAGACAAAATATTTGGTGTGTTTTTTGTGCCTTGTTACTGGGTAGTATTTTTTGTTTAGAAACCAATACAATATCAAAGGGTTTCAACATATTTCTAGCTCTTCTATAATTGAAGCTATTTGACCTTGAAACATAGACAACTTCCATACTAATTATGACTTTTATAATAAAATTTTTCCATGTATGTCATTGCTCATTACACATAAGGAACAATCCTAATTATTACTTTAGAAACTAAACAGTTAAAAAAATATACAAACTAACTTCCCTGCACTGAGAATTTAACTTTTAGTTACAAAAAAGTACTACAACAAATATGCAAAGATATTTCGTTTATTCATCAATCACATCTAACTCTAGATTCATATATCTAGCATGCGTCTTGGTCTGTGCTTTTGATGGACCAATTGACGTAAAAGGATTTGGAGGCATGGTTAATTCTTCCCCACCATCTTGCAACATTTGAACCACAACTTTCATGGTAGGGCGACCTTGCGGATACCATTGGATGCACCAGAGTCCTACAATCGCAAGTTTCTTTGCAATTTTACTATCTCCCTCGTCTTCAATTTGTATTCGGAGATCTTTTCCTTCCTCTAAAAGATTGTATATCCACTCTGGGTAGTAAATTTCACTCGTGTTCTCCTCTATCTTATTTGTGTTCTTTCTTCCACCTACCATTTCAAGCAACAACATTCCAAAACTGTAAACGTCGGACTTGTAGGACACATTTCCGAAGTTTTTGGAGAATACTTCTGGTGCAATGTAACCAATAGTCCCCCTAGCTGTGGCCATTGACACTATACTTTGATCCTTTGCACACAACTTAGCAAGACCAAAATCAGAAATTTTTGGTTTGAAGTTGTGGTCTAGCAAAATGTTATGAGGCTTGATATCAAAATGCAAGATCCGTTGTTCGCAGCCTTGGTGGAGATAATCAATTCCCTTGGCTATGCCGAGAGCAATATCCTGCATTATTTCCCAACTAAGGGAACGGTTTGCATCCCCGGCCGCTGACAAGATATACTTATCGAGTGAATCATTTGGCAAGAACTCGTAAATGAGAGCCCCTGTAAATCCTTCGGCGCAATAGCCAACCAAGCGAACCACATTGACATGGTGAATTTGACCCATCGTTCGTACTTCATTGATGAACTCGTCTCCATTTCCCTTGAAATTGTTTAGGATCTTCACGGCAACTAGGACATCATTGGAAAGCTTTCCTTTGAACACCGTTCCATAGGCTCCTTCGCCTAATTTCTCCTTGAACTGATTTGTTATCTTCTTAATGTCAGCGTAGGCGTACCTTGATGCCTTGAGCGCTTTGTAATCCTCCAAGAACGTTTTAATTCTCAGTCGATTCTCTCTTTCCTTTTTGTCTGACGTATAGACATGAAAAATTGCTGTGGCCAACAATATAAGAACAAAAGATCCAACAACTGCACCTGCAAATACCATGAAAATCAAAATCGCTTATAACCAGACAAAGTGTCTCCAATTCAAAAAGTCAAGAACCTTAACAACTGATCTCTTAAAATAACTGAAACTTTAAAACGGTAGTCATAACTTACCCGCAATCTCCAACTGTTTTAATTTGTGGCCACCTGTAAATTATCATGAAAAAATAAAGTTAGTACTTTTTCTTGAATATAATTACTGAATGTAGTATTTACACATGTTGTTTTCCATATATCTACAGAAATTTTGTAACGTATGTGTGTAAAAAAGAAGCAGATTGAGAAATTGTTACCCATATGTGATTTGAACATCTTGAAGCATTCAGTCTCATCCGCAATCCCATTTTCCTTTAATCTACATCCCTCGCCTTTTTCTTCGCAGTATGAACAACTTGGTTTCGACCATAATAACGAAAAAGTTTGGAATATTTCTGGCGGAACGAATGAACTTTCGAAGATCTTCTTACAAGAAACAAGCTCCCACAAGGCGTAGATAACCCTGTCGGAGCGAGTGATGAAAATATTATATCCATGGTAACTGAGGCAAGGAATCGGACTGCTATTGTAGAGAAATACATGCGTAGAATTTAAAGAGCAATTGAATAGCGTAGAGCCTCCAGAAGATTGATCAAACTGGAAAGGTGAGTTTGAAAGATTGAGGAATTTCAATATCTGTTTCTGAAGGCCACATTGATCTGGGCTATATAAGTTAATATACGGATATTCATAGTCTATATCTGTTACAAAGAACTTCATTTGAATATTGGGCAGCTCAAGAACAGTATGGTTAGTACTAGAACAGGACAAGTCGAAGCCGGGGTATCCACAGTGCGATGGCTGACTGCTTTTTAGTCGGAAAGGGAATCTGATCGGCGGCCCGTTGTCCCCACACCTTGCCTCTCTGCATTCATTTTCGCCAGCTACTTTGTTATCTGCAAGAATTGTCATGAAGAATAAGCAAAAATATGAGATCATCATCATCATCTTTACTATGGAAACATTCATCTCTCGAATTCCGGATGATGGTACTGCTTCTCAAGTCAGCCTCTTAATTAAGACTCTCAAAATTTGACAACTCAGAATTTTTGAAAATACCAACACTACCCTTAATAATTTGTATGAGTTTGTTTTTGAAGCACTCCTTATCTGATAAATTATTTTAAAAACCAAAACTCGTACGGCTGGAGGGAACCATCAACCATGGGCTTCACCAATTCCGATTTTAAGTGGGTTTACATTCACAAAGGCAGCAGCTAAAAAATATGTATATATATATTTGTTTAGTCATTAATGTCAAAAACTAAAAGACAAAAAATAAAAACACAAAAAAAAAACTATTTGTTTAGTCATTAATGTTTTAAATGGTATTTTATTTGGATTGGAATGGTAGTTTTCTGGTTTTTTTTTTTTTTTTTCCTTTCGAAATGTAAGCGCGTAGCCAGGGGTATTTTGTGAATAGTTTTACGAACACATAAGATGTTTTAGACATTTGTATAATAAAATGGACAAAAATGATATTTTAGCTGAACTCGCTCTGTTGACATTTTCCAAGTGAGAAGACTTCCTCAGCTTCTCCTGTGAAATACAGAGTTGTGAGGATTCCACCCAAAAAAAAATTTGTGAGGAAAACGCTGTGATCTGTCTCCCATTAATTAAAAATGGAAAGTGGAAGAGCGTTGTTGATGCAGGCAACTTTTCTACTAATGGTGATCGGTATGCAGTTCCATGGCGCAAGCTACGCAAAGGCCAATAGTCGCGATCTCTGCTCTTCTTCATGTGGGAGTATCCGCAACATAACCTCTCCTTTCCGACTCACAACCGACCAGTTGAGCTGCGGTGACTTAAGGTACAACCTTTCTTGCGAGAACAACGTTACAGTTCTATACTTGCCTGTTTATTCCTTTATAAAAAGCCACTCAGCCCAGAATATCAAAGATACTACGTACAGGCAATCAATTATAATAACTACACGATCCGGCTCTTGGATCCCAACATTCAGAAAGATGATTTCTGCTCCATCCCCAAGAATAGCTTGTACATTCGATCGCTAATATATGATATTTATATATTGTACGATTTTGATGTATGGTTGGCGAACCACCCATGGTCAATTCACTATCGCCGAATTTCTGAAACTGTAATATTCTTCACCTGTGAAAGTCGAGTGCTGAATTCTTCTTATATAGACGCTTCTCCATGCGTATTCAACCGTACTTTTTCCTCCGAGACTTCATCGCCGTCGTTCCTATCCAGTTCAAAGCAGTACTACTCTTATTATTACATCTTCGATTATTACCAATTTGGTTCCCTTTTTTTGGACGAGTCTTGCTGGATAGAACAAATGAGTCTCATAACAAAAGAACATTCTAACAAGCCGACATCAAACGACATCCACAATTTGCTTGTTTATGGCTTTGAGCTTTCGTGGCTGCGAAGTTTCACTACAAGGAATTCTGAGTCGTGCTATGTCGACGAGGAAGATTCAAACAGGGTTCGTTGTTTCAAGTACTGCTGGTTTCCGGATGACAGAGTAAATATGGATCGATGTGGTAAGTAAGGATATTCCAAAATACAATTATTAATTAAGCAAAACGCAAACCAATTCTTTCTCTTAATTAAGTACTTCTCAAAATACCAAGATTCTGAATTTAAGCTCATGACGTTATATTTCAATTTTGGATATTGCAGGCCTCTTCTACAAATTTTTGGGCTACCTCGTGCGTAAGTGTTTCTTTCTTTTTCGTTTTTTTATTTTTTTATTTTTTTTAGGGTGCTAGCACAAGTGTTTTTGTTTGTTCTGTTCGGTTTTTCTTTTATTTTCTTTTAAATTTCACCTTCCAAGAATAGGTGTTGTCTAATTTTCTCACTATAATTTAAAATCGAACAAAATCCTCTAAAAAACTCATAATAAGTTACAATTTTGGTACTTTCAATTTTGGTGTAGTTGGACTTTTCTTTTTCTTGGGTCCTTTTAGCAAAACCTAGTGGGTATTAGTATTGTTTTGGGGACCCTTCTGAAGGGAGCCTTGATTATTGTATTTTGGCCTTGAGCTTTTGCTCTGTATGTCCATGGAGGATTTCCTCTGAGTTATCCTATATTAAAGGCTTGATTCGATGAGATAGACCGTCAATTTCAGTAGAGATTTGTTCTTTCTGGTTTGTTGTAGACTCTCTACGTCAATATATTATTAAACTCGTTAAAATAAAAATTGATACAGAAAATACCAAAATACAACTTATGATAAGATATGACGAGTTTTGTGCCCATTTATTAAAATTTAGGAGGCAAAAAAGACAATCATTATTTTTCAGCGTTAAATTTGAAATTAATCCATATTTTTATTGTGATCGTTAGCGGGGTCAAATTAATATATAAATCGAATCCCTACACTTGAGTGATCACATTATGTTTTTCTAGGGTTGTATTAGTTGGTAATTTCTTTTGTTTATTGCAGTTTACTGGTACTACAAGGGAGCATACAAATACATTGGTAAGGCCTTTTTATTCGAAAATTGCATAATATATATATATATATTTTTCACATTGGTAAAATAAGTAACAAGTGGAGAAAATTAATAATAACTTGCAAAATGTCTGGGAAAGGTTACATCTATTAATGTTAACCAGAATTATATTAATTATTGCCCCGAAAATGCAAACTTATCTCTATTCTCTTCCACTTACAAATTGTATAAAATAAGGTCCTTCGTTTGATTTCTTGATAAAGTTTATATATGACGTGATCTGGTCGTTATTTTAGAATATTTAGGTAAAATCATAACTTAGGTTGAATTTGAAGGGATTGGCTACCTAACATGCTCCATCTTTTTTA
>CM046374.1:27217118-27265689 GCA_025413025.1 Ficus hispida | reverse complement strand
GTAATGTAAATGTTTGACCTCAATAAAGGGAATTTAGTTTGTAATTTTTTATATAAATTCTCATATATATATATATTCATTTTAATAAATTGAGCAGGGATTGGTGTATTTTTTATATAAATTCTCATATATTTTTTTAATAAATTGTGACTCTCAGGTGAACTCCAGAAAATCTGCTTAGAACCCTTTATGAAGACATCTAGAAATCAAGAAATTAAGGCTCCGTTTGAGGTCACCAGTATTGGAAACATAAGTTTCCTAACATCGTAGTGAAACTCCTAAAACATCGTAGTGGACATAGTTCTTAAATTAAAAGTGAACCACTGATATAATTCCTTTATTTTTATTTATTTGTGCACTTTTTAATCGTTTATACATAATATATTAGATTTCAGGCATATATTCATTAGACATTTGGTATTAGACCCTCTATCAGGAGCCTATTAATCTAGCTACAAGAAACGGCTCCACCAGTCAACCTAAGAGGAAAACGTTCGGATTAATATTTTTAGAAAAGAAAATCTTTTTTATAAGCTTCTCAGTGGGGATTCTTGTTTATAATATTGTTAAGGATTGCTTTTGAAAGTTGGATTAATTTTCATAATACGACATAGATCAATGAGTATTCATTTTAAAATTTACAACACTTGATACAAAACTATTAGTCATAAATTGACTATTAAAATTTAAGCAAATAGTAAAACAACGGTTCATAATACCAAATAAGAGGTTGTACCATAAAGTCTTTTTAAAGTAAAAACTTGATTTTTTTTTTCACCAAGTTTTCGTTTGTGCCATCACATGTCATGGTCTTCCCCTTCACAAAGTCCTTCACCATTGTTTAACACAATAAGATAGGCGCAATAATGAAATGAAGTCTTCGAATAACGCTGCTTAAAAAAAAAAAAAAAGGTCTTCCACTGACGTCCTTAAAATAAAATGTTAATATTGTTGGATCTGCATTGATTATTGCAACTGTATAATAATATAAGATAAAGTTGTATAATTAAACAAAATTATAACTAATTTTTAAAAAGCAATCAACTCAAACTTAAAAATTTCAACTCAAATCGTTTCAACAAACGGAGTCTTAAAAAAAAAAAACAAGAATTATTAACTAGGAATAAAAAAATTACAACTGCTCTAGTCATCTTTTATTCATTTATATATTTTAAAGTCCTTTACTAATTTCCTTTCAAAGAATACAGAAAATGAAGTTTCCACTAATTTCCTTGATTAAAAAGTATACAAAAAAAAATTTATTTAATGATTTGAATTGTCAAAATCGTTGTAGGCATGCTTCTAGCTAAATTCTGGAATACGAGTGAAATACCTCTAAATTTAACACAATATTTGACATAGAATTCCTGTTGGTAAATTTTTTTTTTTTTTTTTTTTATCGTAGGAGTTAATAAAATAAATATTATATATATTGGTAGTGGTAGAACATACATCAATGTCATACAATCCAATTTGCAAGCAAAAAACAAAAAAAACAAAAAACAAAAGGGGCAAACAAAAAAAATCACACCGGAAACAGAGAAACTATCCAATATCCATGATCCACAACAGAAAAAGAAATCGAATACATAGCGAAATCAGGATCTGAATTATTTAAGAGATCTGTCATAATTTTCTCTGATAAAGTTTAGGGAGATAAATGTCAAAATTTTAAAGTTCAAACGAAATTTTATCAAACACAAAAATTTTAGGAGGTTCAGTGCTAAAACTCTTTAAAATAGAATTCATAGATTATTGATTGATTTTTTATATGTAATCGATTAATCTTAAAGAGTGATAATTTCAGTCATGACAAATAACAAACTCGAAACCGCACACAAATGAATGAAATGTTTTGAAGGAGCATCGTGTCTTTATTATATTTGTTGATTTCTTTCTCTTCCAAAAAATGTTTTGTCACCTCATGGCAGATTTGTCTTTCAAGATTGTAAAAATCAAGTGTTTTGATGCTCTGACATCAATGGTTGGCAATTGATACTGGATGGATGGAGCTGCTGTAGAAACATGACCTAGTGAAGCTGAGGTGACCCAGAAGAAATTGGCGGATGACTTGGTTTATCTGATGGAATCATTCTCACAGTATGGAAGTCCACGGTTTTCGGCTGCTGCATTAAAACTTGTTTGGACTGGTTGAGTGTAGGGAGAAGATTGTGCAGCAAATTTCCTGGATTCTTCCATCTAGCAACATGATTAATGTCAAGAATTATTATAAAGGTATATTTAATCCTATAACAAAGTGTTCTGATACTACAGAACGTGAGCCATAAACGTCAAGATATCATTCTTGATTGTAAAATTCAACTGGCCAACTAACTGGTGGTTTAGCACTAAAATAATGCTTATGAAACTGCTATAGCAATTTCGCAACAAAACAAAGGTCCTAAAGGATAAAAATCCAACTCAAACTACACTGTTATCTGCATAAGCCAAGCTGTAAGATGACATACAAGGCCCAAACCAAATAGTAGCTGTAAGAACATGTTATTGAAGATTTTTCGTTGTTGTAGGCATAATCTAAAGGCAATCCCACAGCTAACTCCACCGTAAGGTGTAGAGTTCAATCCTTCACCCCACTCCATATTTTTAAAAGAAAAAATTGAAGATTTTCACATAGTTGGCTTCCTATCTCCTAGTTGTAGATCAACAGAAGCTAGTACATAGCTAGTTCAAGGAAGCAAAAATTCAAAGTCTATTCGTTTTCCACCTTCAACAACCAGCCTTATTTGGTTGAATTGTACAAGCAATTTATCAGACCTTTTTACACTAAGAAAAAACTTCATTTATTCAACTGAAGAAATCCAAATACATTCGGTTCATCACATCAGGGTGACCTACTCATATCAAAGTTGCCAGACATGGAAGAAAGTCTGACCCAATCAACAAAAATTTCAAATGGTTCATAGCTTTTTTCTATCCTCATTAAACACAATCAGGGACGAAGCCAAGCCCTCCTAAACTTTTTCATTTTTTTCTTTTCAGCCCACATATTATGAACAAAATTACATACATCCCCCTTTAACTCCCCTCAACTTTTCTGTTTATTTCTTCTAGCCTATGTTTTTGTACAAATTTACAACAGCTCCACCATAAAACTAGAGCATATCAATACGTATTATTACACTTTTGTAGTAAATATCATCGACATTAACATTAGATTAATGACTTAGATTGTGATACTTGATATTTAAATCTTCATCATAATTAGCCCCCTCGTAGTAATAATTCCTGGCTTCGTCACTGAACGGGAATCCTCTCTCTATTCGCATTCCTTAGTAATTAAAAAAAGAAACTTACAAATCTCAGTAGCATACCATATCATATCTTACAATCACTCCATGCGAAAAGCTAAGCCAATTATGCAACAATCTAGAACTTTTGTTAACTCTAAAAGCCTCGAAAAAAAGTGAAAATTCCAAGTCTCTAACAAAACTCAAAACAAATCACAAAAAGCAACGAAATTGACGCCATACCTTCCTCTTCGCCTGTGAAAACCTCTCCACAATCGTCAACCTAGGCTCTAAACCCTAATTTCTGATCCCCAGCCTTGGCATTAAGCCCCAAATCCTCAATCACAGTCCCAATCGCATCCAGGCCGACGATATCCTTCAGCGCCATAGCACAATTCGACCAATTTCTCCTCGCCACCGCAATGAGCTCAACCTCCGCCTCCGTCGGCTTCTTCCCGCCCGAATCTTCGCCATCGCCGACAGAACCAGCACGATCTCGGCCACTCTCTTGAGCCCTCCACCGTCCCATTCCCAATTCTCGGCTTCTTTGTCGGCCGAGCCTCCGAATCCCCGTTCTCCGCCGGCCTCTTCTCCGACATCTCGTCGCCCGCCGCGTAATCCATGACAATGGAGCTCTAGAACGACGCCCGTGTTGGGATCAAAGACCAGCAAGAGAGCGAGAGAGAGGGGAAGGAAAATACGAAAATTGGACGTGAGAAATTGAAGTATGGTTTTGGCGGGTAATTGGGAGAGAGAAAGAGAGGGATTTAGAGAGAGAGAGAAAGAGAGAGAGAGAGAGAGAGGTAAGGTGGGTGAGCAGAGAGATTTTTAGAGAGAGAAAGAGGAGAGAGAAAGTGCGTGTGTGTGGTGTGGGTGTTAATTTGCGCGAGAAACCGGTTCGGATCAGTGGAAACGGTTCATCTTATAAGGAAAGTTTCGGAGTTTGACGAATCTGTCGAAAATAAGTGATGGGCCAACCATTTGGGCCTGATTCGGTGAAATCCGCCGAAAAGCGAAGTGGCCCAGCTTGAGCCCAACAAAAAAAGCATAGGCCACCTTTTGGCCCGCTCTTTTTTAAGAGAGAGAAAGTAAACAAAGAAAGAATAACAATTTTAAGAAAATAATTAAAATAAACAACATATTTCAAATTATTAGAGAAATAACAAATTTATCAAGTAAATGATTTATTTACATATAATTATCAGATAAATGATTTATTTACCTTACTTAGAAAATTTTTTTAAAAGAAATTTACCTATTAAAATTTTAATTTACTTGGTAAAATTTTAAATTATTTTAAATATTTTAAACATTACTATTTAATTTACTTTAGATATTTCATAAAATGGCATCCACTACAATTTTATGAGAGCAACATTAAAAGAAAAACCTTAAATTCTCATGAGAAGTTAAATAGAAGGTTTTTAATATTTGAAAAATAATTAAAAAAAAAAACAATAGGGTTCAAATCAAAACAATGTCACCAATTTCCAACTCACGTGGCATTAAGACGACTCATTTGCAAGTCAAATATACATTTTCTCTGAGAATATCAAAGCATATGGTTATCAATCGGAAGTGTTTGATACACATTTTTAACCTAAAGGTTCAAATTGTCAATGAAAATAAAAAGGATCAATTGATAACTATATCATATGCAAACTCATAAAGTGATATTTTAATTAACCAAACTCGAAGCAACAATTATATCTGTCTCGTCTAACATGCATTTGAGACCAAACTAATTTCAGAGAGTTCCTCGTCAGATAGTGCCGATGAGCCTGTTTCCTTGGATGTTTGCCCAGCATCTGCACTGTAGTTCTCTTGTGGACAAAAGGAAGGCTTTGGAGGCATTTGCAGGCATTCAACTTTGCCTTCGAGTAATTCTATGACTTTGCTCATTGAAGGGCGGTCGCAAGGCTTCAGTTGTATGCACCACAATGCTACTATGATCATCTTTTTTATCGTTTCCTTTTCGTCTTCTGTTAGATCTTCCATTTCTACATCATATCTTTTGCCAAACTGATCATATATCCACGAAGGAAAGTAAATTTGACTTGAATTCTCAACATTTGTACTTACATTTTTCCTTCTGCTTGCCATTTCCATCAATAACATTCCAAAACTATAGACATCCGCTTTGTAAGAAACTCCTCCAATGTTTTTGTAAAACAATTCTGGAGCTATGTATCCAATGGTTCCTCTTGCTGCGGTTAAAGATACGATATTATTATCTAATGGACATAGTCTTGCTAGTCCAAAGTCAGAAACCTTGGGAATAAAATTCTCATCCAACAGAATGTTGTGAGGCTTAATATCAAAATGTAGGATTTGCATATCACATCCTTGATGAAGATACTCAATTCCTCGAGCCACTCCGAGTGCGATCTCAAATATTTTGTCAAGACTTAAGGAGTGATCCTTTTTTCTCCAGAAAAAATGTACTTTTCTAGAGATCCAAGAGGCATGAAGTCATATAAAAGAGCACGCTTTGAACCCTCGACACAAAAACCGATTAATCGCACGACATTGACATGGTGAATCCTTCCAATGGTAGCAACTTCATTGATGAAATCTTGCCCGTTAGCTTTGGATTTACTGAGAATTTTGATTGCTGCGAAGTGACCGCTAGAAAGCTTTCCCTTGTACACAGAACCAAAGCCTCCTTCCCCTAATTTGTCCTTGAAGCCTTTAGTCATCTTCTTAATTTCCCGATAAGAGTATCGTATGGGCATGAGGTTGTTTTGACCTTGGAGGAATTCTTCAATGCCGTCATACATCGATAAATGCCGTCTTCGCCATTTGTAAATGATTAAGGCAACCACGAATGAAACTCCAACTGCTGTTCTTGTTCCAACTGGTGGTAGAATCATCATAAGAGATAAGCAATTATGGTCATCGAAAAGGGGAAAAAAATTATGGTGTAACTACTAGACATTGATATTCACTCTTCATTAACTCATAGCAAAACAAAACATGTAAATAGCAAATTTTCTTTTAGAGATGTTTCTACTCAAAATGTGCTCGTCTCTGTGTGTGTGTGTGTGGTTATTTATTTTGTTTTATTTTATTTTGGTGGAAAAATGAGTTGAAAAATAGATGTTTTAACTTATTAAAATGAGTTAAACCCATAGAAACAAATAGCGTAAATTTACATTTTCTCTTAACTTTAGGTCTAATATGCCTCCAAATTTTAATATGTATTATCCATTTCCCATGAATGCAAAAATGTATCAAATAAGGTCCTTTTGAAATAATAGAAGCACGTCTACAAAATTACCCATAAATAAAAACACTAAAGAGAAAAAAAAAAAAAGAGTATAACTTATCTTCTTCCCTGAATTTCTTTTTACCCAGCACAATCTTGTTCCTTTTTTCTTTTTTTCCCCTTCCAAGTTCGGGAATTCTACTTGATTGACTATACGTAACTTGTACCTTCCACCCGCTGAACTCGCTTCAACATGATTTTATTGAGTTATTCTTTAGCACTAGATTGTGCAACGCCATGAATACCACCTTTTTTTTTTTTTTTGCTAATTTGGATTTTTTCTCAGACTAATTTTTTTTTCTTTGGTGGGATTTGAATAAGAAGTGATCAGAAATTAGTGGGTAAAAGGTTTTTTGAACTTTTTTTTTTTTTTTGGAATAAGATTCGCCTCTGTGCAAAGCTTCCTACAATCTAAGGAAAACAAGAATACTATTGTAGACTAACATTCAGAAATCCCAAAAAAAAAACAAAAAAACAAAAACAAACACAAAAAAAAAAAAAAAAACAAAAAAAAACAAACAAAAAAAAAAAAAAAAAAACAAAAAACAAAAAAAAAAAACAAAAGATGGAGCATGTTAGGTGCCAATCCATTCAAATTCAACCTAAGTTATGATTTTACCTAAATATTTCTTAAATAACGACCAGATCACGTCACATATAAATTTTATCAAGAAATTAAACGAAGGACCTTATTTTATACAATTTGTAACTGAAGAGAATATAGATAAGTTTGTATTTTCGGAGCAATAATTAATATAATTCTAGTTAACATTATTAGATGTAACCTTTCCCAGACATTTTGCAAGTTATAATTATTGTTTTTCCATTGTTACTTATTTTACCAATGTGAAAAAAAAATATATATATATATATATATTATGCAAATAAGTGTTTTCGAATAAAAAGGCCTTACCAATGTATTTGTATACTCCCTTGTCGTACAAGTAAACTGCAATAAACAAAAGAAATTACCAACTTATTAGGATAGGACAACCCTAGAAAACATAATGTGATCACTCCGGGTGTAAGGATTCGATTTATATATTAATTTGACCCCTGTTAATGATCACAATAAAAACATGGATTAATATCAAATTTAGCACTGAAAAATAAGGGTTGTCTTTTTTGCCTCTTAAATTTTAATAAATGAGCACAAAAACTCCCATATCTTATCATAAGTTGTATTTTGGTGTTTCCGTATCAAATTTTTTTTTTAACGAGTTTAATAACATATTGACGTAGAGAGTCTAACAAACCAGAAATAACAAATCTTTACTAAAATTGAAGGTACTCGAATCAAGCCTTTAAGATAGGATAATTTGGAAGAAATCCTCCATGGAAATACAGAGCAAAAGCTCAAGGCCAAAATACAATAATAAAGTCTCCCTTCATAAGACTCCCGAAAACAATACTAATAACCCACTAGGTTTGCTAAAACGACCCAAGAAAAAGAAAAGACCAACGACAACAAAATTTAAAGTACTAAAATTGTAACTTATGACAAGTTTTTTTGAATTATAGTGGGAAAATTTGACAACACCTATTCTTTCAAAGGTGAAATTTAAAAGAAAATAAAAAAAAAACGAAACAGAACAAAGAGAAACACTTGTGCTAGCACCCTAAAAAATATGAAAATATTTTATAAAAAAAAAAAAACGAAAAAGAAAGAAACACTTACGCTCGAGGTAACCCAAAAATTTGCAGAAGGGGCCTGCAATATCCAAAATTGAAATACAACGTCATAAGCTTAAATTCAGAATCTTGGTATTTTGAGAAGTACTTAATTAAGAGAAAGAATTGGTTTGCGTTTTGCTTAATTAATAGTTGTATTTTGGAATATCCTTACTTACCACACCGATTCATATCATAATCCGGAAAAATGCTGGAATTGATACAACGAACCCTGTCTGAATCTTCCTCGTCGACATAGCAAGTCTCAAACGGGCTCGTAGCGAAACTTTGCAACCACGAAAGCTCAAAGCCATAAACAAGCAAATTGTGGATGTCGTTTGATGTTGGTTTCTTGTTGACATGTCCTTTTGTTACGAGACTTATTTGTTCTATCCAGCATGACTCGTCCAAAAAATCGGAACCAAGGTGGTAATAAGAGTAGTACTGCTTTGAACTGGATAGGAACGACGGCGATGAAGTCTCGGAGGAAAAAGTACGGTTGAATACGCATGGAGAAGCGTCTATGTAAGAAGAATTCAGCACTCGACTTTCACAGGTGAAGAATATTACAGTTTCTGAAATTCGGCGATAGTGAGTTGACCATGAGTGGTTCCCCAACAATTCAAAAATACCATATGGGCGATGGTTAGATGACCACAGCTCCTCAAACCCCGCCAATGTATAAATATCATCAGTATCATATATTGGCGATCGGTTAGATGACCATGGGTGGTTCCCCAACAATTCAAAAATACCATATGGGTCCCAAACCCGCCAATATATAAATACCATGAGTATCATATATTGGCGATCGGATGTCCAAGGTATTGCTGGGGATGGAGCAGAAATAATCTTCCTGAATGTTGGGATCCACGAGCCGGATCGTGCGGTTATTGTAATTGATTGCCTGCACGTAGTATCTTTGATATTCTCGGCCGTGTGGCTTTTTATGAACGGAATAAACAGGCAAGTGTAGAACTGTAACGTTGTTCTCGCAAGAAAGGTTGTACCTTAAGTCACCGCAGCTCAACGGGTCGGTTGCGAGTCGGAAAGGAAAGGTTATGTTGCGGATACTCCCACATGAAGAAGAACAGAGATCTTGACTATTGGCCTTTGCGTAGCTAGCGCCATGGAACTGCGTACCGATCACCATTACTAGAAAAGTTGCCTGCATCAACAACGCTCTTCCACTTTCCATTTTTATTAATGGGAAAGAGATCAGAGTGTTTTCCTCACAAATATGTATATATATATATATATATTTTTTTTTTTTTGGGTGGAATCCTCACAACTCTGTATTTCACAGGAGAAGCTGAGGGTATCTGCTAAGTCTTCTCACTTGGAAAATGTCAACAGACCGAGTTCAGCTAAAATATCATTTTTGTCCATTTTATTATACAAATGTCTAAAACATCTAATGTGTTTGTAAAACCAGTCACAAAAAACCCCTAGCTACGCGCTTACATTTCAAAAGAAAAAAAAAGAAAAAAAAAAAAAACCAAAACTACCATTCCAATCCAAATAAAATATCACTTAAAACATTAAATGACTAAACAAATGGTTTTTTTTTTGTGTTTTAGTTTTTGAGGGAAAAAATGTAGATTTATGTATTAATATATGTTATGGTATATTTTTTTTCAATAAAAACAAAATATAAATATAAAAAGGTAACTAAATTTTTTTTTTTAAATGTTGCTGTGTTTTTCTGAATGTAAACCCACTTAAAATCGGAATTGGTGAAGCCCATGGGTGATAGTTCCCTCCTCCAGCCGTACGAGTTTTGGTTTTTAAAATAATTTATCAGATAATGAGTGCTTCAAAAACAAACTCATACAAATTATTAAGGGTATTGTTGGTATTTTCAAAAATTTTGATTTGTCAAATTTTGATAGTATTAATTAAGAGGCTGACTTGAGAAGCAGTACCATTATCCGGAATTCGAGAGATGAATGTTTCCATAGTAAAGGTGATGATGATCATCTCATATTTTTGCTTATTTTTCATGACAATTCTTGCAGATAACAAAGTAGCTGGCGAAAATGAATGCGGAGAGGCAAGGTGCGGGGACAACGGGCCGCCGATCAGATTCCCTTTCCGACTAAAAAGCAGTCAGCCATCCCACTGTGGATACCCCGGCTTCGACTTATCCTGTTCTAGTACTAACCACACTGTTCTTGAGCTGCCCAATATTCAAATGAAGTTCTTTGTAACAGATATAGACTATGAATATCCGTATATTAACTTATATAGCCCAGATCAATGTGGCCTTCAGAAACAGATATTGAAATTCCTCAATCTTTCAAACTCACCTTTCCAGTTTGATCAATCTTCTGGAGGCTCTACGCTATTCAATTGCTCTTTAAATTCTACGCATGTATTTCTCTACAATAGCAGTCCGATTCCTTGCCTCAGTTACCATGGATATAATATTTTCATCACTCGCTCCGACAGGGTTATCTACGCCTTGTGGGAGCTTGTTTCTTGTAAGAAGATCTTCGAAAGTTCATTCGTTCCGCCAGAAATATTCCAAACTTTTTCGTTATTATGGTCGAAACCAAGTTGTTCATACTGCGAAGAAAAAGGCGAGGGATGTAGATTAAAGGAAAATGGGATTGCGGATGAGACTGAATGCTTCAAGATGTTCAAATCACATATGGGTAACAATTTCTCAATCTGCTTCTTTTTTACACACATACGTTACAAAATTTCTGTAGATATATGGAAAACAACATGTGTAAATACTACATTCAGTAATTATATTCAAGGAAAAGTACTAACTTTATTTTTTCATGATAATTTACAGGTGGCCACAAATTAAAACAGTTGGAGATTGCGGGTAAGTTATGACTACCGTTTTAAAGTTTCAGTTATTTAAGAGATCAGTTGTTAAGGTTCTTGACTTTTTGAATTGGAGACACTTTGTCTGGTTATAAGCGATTTTGATTTTCATGGTATTTGCAGGTGCAGTTGTTGGATCTTTTGTTCTTATATTGTTGGCCACAGCAATTTTTCATGTCTATACTTCAGACAAAAAAGAAAGAGAGAATCAACTGAGAATTAAAACGTTCTTGGAGGATTACAAAGCACTCAAGGCATCAAGGTACGCCTACGCTGACATTAAGAAGATAACAAATCAGTTCAAGGAGAAATTAGGCGAAGGAGCCTATGGAACGGTGTTCAAAGGAAAGCTTTCCAATGAAGTCCTCGTTGCCGTGAAGATCCTAAACAATTTCAAGGGAAATGGAGAGGAGTTCATCAACGAAGTACGAACGATGGGTCAAATTCACCATGTCAACGTGGTTCGCTTGGTTGGTTATTGCGCCGAAGGATTTACAAGGGCTCTCATTTACGAGTTCTTGCCAAATGATTCACTCGATAAGTATATCTTGTTAGCGGCCGGGGATGCAAACCGTTCCCTTAGTTGGGAAATAATGCAGGATATTGCTCTCGGCATAGCCAAGGGAATTGATTATCTCCACCAAGGCTGCGAACAACGGATCTTGCATTTTGATATCAAGCCTCATAACATTTTGCTAGACCACAACTTCAAACCAAAAATTTCTGATTTTGGTCTTGCTAAGTTGTGTGCAAAGGATCAAAGTATAGTGTCAATGGCCACAGCTAGGGGGACTATTGGTTACATTGCACCAGAAGTATACTCCAAAAACTTTGGAAATGTGTCCTACAAGTCCGACGTTTATAGTTTTGGAATGTTGTTGCTTGAAATGGTAGGTGGAAGAAAGAACACAAACAAGATAGAGGAGAACACGAGTGAAATTTACTACCCAGAATGGATATACAATCTTTTAGAGGAAGGAAAAGATCTCCGAATACAAATTGAAGACGAGGGAGATAGTAAAATTGCAAAGAAACTTGCGATTGTAGGACTTTGGTGCATCCAATGGTATCCGCAAGGTCGCCCTACCATGAAAGTCGTGGTTCAAATGTTGCAAGATGGAGGGGAAGAATTAACCATGCCTCCGAATCCTTTTGCGTCAATTGGTCCATCAAAAGCACAGACCAAGACGCATGCTAGATATATGAATCTAGAGTTAGATGTGATTGAGGAATAAACAAAATATCCTTGCATATTTGTTTTAGTACTTTTTTGTAACTAAAAGTTCAATTCTCAGTGCAGGGAAGTTAGTTTGTATTTTTTTTTTAACTGTTTAGTTTCTAAAGTAATAATTAGGATTGTTCCTTATGTGTAATGAGCAATGACATACATCATGAAAACATTTTATGAGAAAAGTCATTATTAGTATGGAAGTTGTCTATGTTTTAAGGTTAAATGGCTTCAATTATAGAAGAGCTAGAAATATGTTGAAACCCTTTGATATTGTATTCGCTTCTAAATAAAAAAAACTACCCAGAACAAGGGACAAAAAACACACCAAATATTTTGTCCACCCCAGTGATTTTTTTTTTGCCACAAATTAAATGCAAATTTTTGCTTTAGGACACAAAATCTAGAATATTTCCAGCACTGGCCCTCCCAAAATAGTCAGAAGGGTCCCCACAAAAAACACACCTCAAGCAATTGGACGAAATTCAAAAGGAAATTGGTTGCCGTATAATTTACTCCGCTGCGTGCCACTGCGGGACCGTCGTTGGACCAAATCAAAGCGCGGTGTAGCTAACCATTACCACCATTGTCTCAGAAGGGTACACTTTGGAAATTTCCTAAATCAATTTCATTGAAGCAGAAACACAAGACAAAACGGTACAGTTCTATTGAGTTTTCCGTGAAGACTAGCTATATTCTGACGAGTTTTCATGTGAAGACTTGGAAAATAAATGCCACTGGTCATATTTATCTTTTTCTCAAGTAGCTAGGTGGGGTACTCTTTTTGTCGCTAAAGCTTTTTTGTTTTTGTTTTCTCTTGGGACAGGGAATTTCTACCGTTGAAATTTCTATTTTTCTCAATTGGTTGGTTAATATTTTAACAATTGAATTAATTTCTCAACATTCTATGTTGCGCACTACAATTGATTCACAAATCAAACTTCTAATTAATTAATTTAACGTTTAAAAAGCAGTTTCTATTTATAATGAAAAATGACAGTTTCTATGGTAAAAATTCCCCTTCCCTCTTATTTTTTTTAATTTAAATTTTTTAATTTATAGCGAAACCAGGGATTTGTCTTCTTTGTTAGTTCATTTGAACTTGGAAATGTGTCTTTTTCTTTTAACAAAAATTTGACACTTTGAAAATCACAACTTTAATTTTTAGGTTTTGGGATGGTCCCAACGCCAGATCATGCATCATATGCGAAGACTTATAGCGGAGACTTGGAATTTTCAATGAGTAGAAAAACAAGACAAAAACCGTACAGAGTTCAATTGATTTTTCCATGAAGGCCATAAACGGAAGAGTTTTAAAATGTCACTGACGTATTGGATACTTAAAATTTAAATTGAAGACGAGTAAATGTCACTGATGTATATCTTTTTGTCCCATAATGTATATCTTTTTGTCAAGATTTATGCGAAGACGTGATAGTAAATGTCACTGATGTATATCTCTTAGACAACTTAAAATGTACTAGCTTACTTGAAAAGCTTAGGCTTAGTAGATTTCTATGGTAGAATTGTCATTTCTCATTATCAGTAGAAACTATAATTTTAGTAGTTAAATTAATCTTTTCACAACTTGATATCTAAATGGGAGTAATTTTGTCACATGTATTTCAAAATTTTTAAGACTTGATATCTAAATGGGAGCAATTTTATCACATGTATTTCAAAATTTTTAACTCATATATCAAATCGTTAAATACTTAGTCCAATATTAAAAACTGTACCGATATAGTAAAATAAACGGAATTGTTACAATAGCAACTCCCTTCCGTATATGTAAATATCTGATGCTTTTCATTATGCTGTAAAAGACTTTCGCAGAAGACATGGAACCAACGCCTTAGGATGGATGGCTTGTGAAGACTGAACTTTCTGTTTAATGTGACAGAAGCTGTAAAGTAAAATACTTTACCAAAGAAATTTCCCAGAAGAAGACATAGCAAGCTACAAAAATTTATCAACGGAGAATTGAAAGAAAATGACATTACCCCACAATTTATTTCTCTTGATAACTGGTCAAATCAATTGGATGAGTGCCACTTGATCTTATCAAAATAAACTGAAAATAGAGCTATAATTGCAAGACTTTGTGGACGACTTTCTCATTCTTCTTAGCATAGTTTTGTCTGATCACATAGAGGAGTACTAGCCCACGTCTTAATAGAAACGTATAGAATGAGGCATATACGATTAACCTTGAAAAATCATGAATAAAGTGTATATATGATCTTAAGATACAAAAGAGTCCTTCTACAGTAAGCAACGGAACCAAGAAAAAATTTTCTTGGACAATATAAAAAATTAGGGGTTTGGTTTTTTCTTAAATAAGGAAAAATTATATATTCTAATTATTGAGCATGAATGCAATGAAAATTTTCTTATAAACTATGAATAACTAAACTCTACTGAAATTTTAGTTGTAAAAATTGGAATATCAAAATTTAAGCGGGGCACAGTTGTAATTTTCCTTATAAAATGAAGGCACATCTAAAATTAATTTACAAGAATTTTAAAATTAAAAATCAATTTCTCAAAATTTGAGTGGGATGCTTGTTCCCACTCACTTAAATGTGACTCTGCCGCTTTTTACATTTAACGTATATAATCAGTAATGCACATTTTTATTACAATAATTTGATCAAAATCGTATCAACATAAAATATACAAAACTCAACGGGTTTATATACAATTCTGGTAGTTCAAAATTAATAAAGCGTTTATTATCGGTAGGCATATTAGAAATTGCCATAAAGTTAAAAGGGCTACAATACCAAAAGTTTTATACTTGGCTGAAAAGGTCATGGGGCGTTTTGTTTACTTAGCTCCCATGGTAGTCTTATATTCATGGCTGTACAAACATATTTGCCTTAATAGATTGAAGAAATTTGTTGAAGAGTTTTTATTTTTTTTTTTCTTTTCTCTAACGTCCCTAATCCTAACAATACTAAAAGAGTTGGTGTGGGTTAGTGGGTTGTCCAAAACGGCATCTAAATATTGTCGTTTCTTTACTCCATGTTTAATTGACGTCAACCAACACTTGCAAAACCTCTTGTACTCTTTCAAAAAGTTGGTATGGGTTAGTGGGTTGTCCAAAACAGTGTCTAGATGCTGTCTTTTTTTTTTTTTTTTTTTTTTCACTCCCTCCTTGAGAATTGACTTCTTTCATTGCCTTCATATAATGGGCCTTATAAAAGGCTCCTCTAAACACCGCTTGGGAAATTATCTTTTTTTTTTTTTTTTTTTTCATTCTTCCAAATGGTGAATTTAATATTTCTCCAAAAAAAAAAAAAAAAAGAGTATAAATGGTTGCAACATTTCACTAAATTTCTCTGTAATAATGAATTACGAATTATTATTACTACTGCAATTTCTCACTAAAATTGGTGTCTTTTACGTGAAAGGTTATAATCATTAATAATTTATTTAACTTTCAGTTGTAACTGTTCAAGAAAACTCTAAAAAATATTTACAACAATTATAAGTATGTTCGTGTATTTTTCAGTTTTAAAATATTTAGACTTTTAAATATCTAACATTTGTAAGAAAACTAGAATTATACACGTAATCCCTCTCATAAGAAATTGGTACGCACTAATATCTCTCTATATATCCTATTAAATATAAAAGAGAAAATTTTTACCCTTGAAATGTTCCTTTAAGATCGTCCAAAACAAATGTCAGGATTATCTTTTTTGCCTTTTTTTGAATTGTTGTTTCTACAATATTGATACTTTTTTTCTCTTAAAGGGTGACTTCTTTTTTATTATTATTTTTTTTTTTCTCAGAATGTTAAAGAGTGACGTTGGATAGTAGTTTATTGTCTTTTTTGAATTTTTTTTTTCCGTCAAAGTACTGATTGCCTTCTACTTTCTTATGACGATTGTATTTTGTCACTTAATTTTTTATTTGAATTTTTGTATCCAGTTTACTCTAAACTTAATTTACTGCTCTTCTTCCTTTTTTATTTTTTTTTATTTTTTTACGGAAACGTTTAAATTATATACCCCTTATTCAAAATAAACTTGCGATGAAACTTGCGAGGGAGATAGTAAAATTGCAAAGAAACTTACGATTGTAGGACTGTGGTGCATCCAATGGTATCCGCAAGGTCGCCCTACTATGAAAGTTGCATATGGATGTTTTTTTTAGTTGCATATAGATTTTAATGAAAAGGGATGGACACTATATTACCTTAAACAACTTAAAATGTACTTGCTTACTTGAAAAGCTTAGGCATAGTATATTGGTAGAACTGTCATTTCCCATGATCAGTAGAAAATATAACTTTAGTTATTAAATTAACCTTTTAATGACTTGATATCTAAATGGGAGCAGTTTTGTCATAGGCATTTCAAAATTTTCAACTCATATATCATATATTGTTAAAAACTTAGTCCAACATCAAAATTTGTAATTCCTACCGATATAGTGAATCAATGGAATTGCTACCATAGAAACTCCTGTGTACGTAAATATCTAGTGCTTTTCATTATGTTGTAAAAGACTTTAGCAGATGACATGGAACCAATACTTTAGGATGGCTTGTGAAGACTGAACTTTCCGTATAATGTGACAGAAGAAGAAAAGTAAAATACTTTACCAATGCAATTTCTCAGAAGAAGACCGAGCAAGCTACCAAAATTTCTCAACGAAGAATTGAAAGAAAATGACATTGCCGCACAATTTATTTCTCTCGATGACTGATCAAATCAACTAAAGGAGTAGGCCACTTGATCTTATCAAAATAAATCGATAATAGAGCTATAATTGCAAGACTTTGTTGACCACAAAAGTAAGGGTGCAATATCTTTTTTGCAAAATTTCTGAGATCTTTCCATTGATGTAATAATTGCAAGACTTTTTTGATGTTAAAGAGGGGTGCAATATCTATAGACATTTTCATGGACACAATAGCAAGACTTTGTAGATGATAGATGTTAGAAAAGTATCTTTTTCGCATAGTTTCTGAGACGTTTCTGTGGATACATAATTGCATAGAGGAGTACTAGCCCACCTATGCAATAAATGTCTTGGATACATAAATGTCTCCACGTTTCTGTGGAGACATTTCTGAGACTTCGTGGAGCATAGTTTTGTCTGATCGCATAGAGGAGTACTAGCCCCACCTCTTTAATCGTATAGAATGAGGCATATACGATTAACCTATTCCTTGAAAAATCACGAATACAGTGTAGATATGAGCTTAACATGCAAAAGAGTCCTTCTACAGTAATCAGTGAAACCAAGAGTTTTTTAATTGGACAATATAAAAAAAATTAGGGATATTTATTTCTTAAATAAGGACAAATTAAATATTCTAATTATTAAGCGTGGACGCAATGAATTTTTTCTTATAAAGTGTGCATAACTAAACTAAATTGTACTGGAATTTTTAGTAGCAAAAATTGATGCATCAAAATTAGAGCAGGGCGTAATTGTAATTTTTCTTATAAAATGAAGGCACGACTAAAATTTTACAAAATTTTAAAATTAAAAATCAAAATTTCAAAATTTGAGTGGGACACTTGTACCCGTACTTAAATGTGGCTCTGCCACTTTCTAAATTTAAAGTATATAATCATTATTGTATATTTTTAAAATAATAGATTTGATCAAAATCATATCAAAATAAAAATATATAAAACTCGAGAGGTTTTGATACAATTATGACAATTCAAAATTAAAAAAGCATTTAGTATTGATAGGTAGGGATATTCATCAAGCATTTAAGTATGCGCAGGCAAAGAGGATGAGCTTTTTATCTGGCTCCTAGAGAGATGCTAATGTCATTTGTACTATCATTTTGTTCTCACTTCTCACATCTTCTCATTTGTCACATGTTATCTCATATCCTAATTCTTTTTCTAAAATAAAATATTACTACTTATCATTATTTTCTCCTTTATTAAAACTCCGAAACTTTATAATTCAATATTCATTATCTAATAGCGTTTTGTTTTTATATTATTAATCACATGTTACCGTCAAAGTCGAATCGAGAGACATGTACAACAAACCTTTATCCATTTTAAATGTGTTTTTTTTTTTTTTTTTGGGTACCGGGGGAAAAAAAAAAAAAGAACAGGCAAAATAGAAGACCGAAAGAAGGGAAATGTTCGACATACGTTTTTTTAGTTAGAAAACGACTATATTTATATACTATAAATATTAAATAACGCGTATATATATGTGTCCAAGAACCAAGGCCGGCTCTATTAATTTTGGGCGTTAAGCAAAACTTCTCGAAAGTGCCTTTTTAAAAATAAATTTTTAAAAATTAACTGAGTAAGTAAATTTTATGAAAAAATTCATTTAAATCTAAACAACTTTAAAAAATTAAAAACTGTTGAAGGGTGCTTACTGCTCTCGAAACTTATAACACTTGAAATATTTTATAAGTAATACTAAAAGTAGTTCTTTCCAGCCCAAAAAAAAAAAAAAAAGATTTGCTATCTAAAGTTCAAATTAAAGCCTAAAATGTATGTTGGAAAAAAGTGATTATAAGATCTCTCATCATTTTCGAAGGCTATAGTACATTTTAATACAGAATATGGTATGTCACTTACTATATTAGATTACTATATTTCAACTTACAAGTATCCATTCTACTTCTTGATTTTCCAAAATCTTTATCTATTTAGTTTTTTTCCCCTTTAATTTACATATAACATCAATATATATGATACATATAAAGACGAGATTAATTTAGGGCCTTTATTTAGGTTGGGGTCTTAGGCATTTGCCTAAGTACCCTAAGGGTTGAGCCAAGAACAATTCTTTATTATCAAAGGGATTATAATGTTATATGTGTATAATAAATTCACTATTTAATTCCTTATGAAGTTCATAAATTAACAATATGAATTTTCCCGAGGTTACGTACTAACTTTTAAATATTATGTCGTATCATTAAAGTAATACATGGAACATTTTCCAATCAGAACAGTAGAATACTAAAACAAATTAAAAGGTGTAAAAAATTGAAATATTTTTTTAAAAAAAAATTAATATGGATATCGTTTTATTCGTCTTGAAATTCTATACAATTAAAAATAAATAAATCTTATTTAGACTTGTATTATAGAGTTATGGACTTTTGAAGTTTGAGTTTTTAAGTTATAATTAAAATTGATGAATAATGAAACTAGTTAACTTTTTAGAAAAGACAAAAACTAAATTGGGATTTTTTTTTTTTATTTTGAATGGTGAACCAAGCATGTTCAACTGTAGCAATTTAACTTTTCTATTATTTGACGAAAGAGAGGTAAGTTGCATATAGAATTTTTTTTTTTTTAATTTGCACATAGATTTTAATAAAAAGGGATGGACTATATAAAACCTTAAACAACTTAAAATGAAATGTACTACTAGCTTACTTGAAAAGCTTAGGCTTCGTAGATTTCTATGGTAGAATTGTCATTTCTCATGATCAGTAGAAACCATAAATTTAGTCATTAAATTAACCTTTTAACGACTTGATATCTAAATGGGAGCAATTTTGTCACATGTATTTCAAATTTTTTAACTCATATATCAGATCGTTAAAAACTTAGTCTAATATTAAAAATTATAATTCCTACCGATATTGAAATCAACAATTGCTACTATAGAAACTTACGTATACCTTAGTATCTAACGCTTTTCATTATGTTGTAAAAAACTTTGGCAGAGGACATGGAGCCAACACTTTAGGATGGCTTGTGAAGACTGAACTTTCTGTTTAATGTGACAGAAGAAGAAAAATAAAATACTTTAATAATGTAATTTCTCAGAAGAAGACATATATAGCAAGCTACAAAAATTTCTCAATGAAGAATTGAAAGAAAATGACATTGCCACACAATTTATTTCTCTTGATAACTGATCAAATCAACTGGATGAGTGGTCACTTGATCGTATCGAAATAAATTGAAAATAGAGCTATAATTGCAAGACTTTGTTGACCCCAAAAGCGGGGGGTGCAATATCTTTTTCGCAGAATTTATGAGACCTTTCCATTTATGCAATAATTGCATAACTTTTTTGACGTTAAAGAGGGGTACCATATTTGATCTGCAGAATTTATGAGATAATTTTCATGGATACAATAATCGGAAGACTCTGTTGACGATAGATGAGGAAAAAAAAGTGCAATATATTTTTCGCATAGTTTCGGAGACATTTCCGTGGATACATAATTGCTAGACTTTGTGGACGACTTTCTCATTCTTCTTAGCATAGTTTTGTTTGATCACATAGAGGAGTACTAGTCCACGTCTTAATAGAAACGTATAGAATGAGGCATATACGATTAACCTGCCTCGAAAAATCATGAATAAAGCGCATATGATCTTAAGATACAAAAGAGTCCTTCAACAGTAAGCGACAGAACCAAAAATTTTTTTATTGGACAACATGAAAAATTAGGGTAATTTTATTCTAATTATTGAGCCTGAACACAATGAAAATTTTCTTATAAAATGTGAATAACTAAATTCTACTGAAATTTTAATAGTTAAAATTAAAATATCAAAATTTAAGTGGGGCACAGTTGTAATTTTCCTTATAAAATGGAGGCACGTTTATAATTAATTTACAAGAATTTTAAAATTAAAAATCAATTTCTCAAAATTTGAGTGAGATGCTTGTCCCCACTCACTTAAATGTGGCTCCGCCGCTTTTTACATTTAATTTATATAATCAATAATGCATATTTTTAGAACATTAGGTTTGATTAAAACCATATCAAATGTTAAAGTGTGACTTTGGATAGTAGTTCATCGTCTTTTTTGAATTTTTTTTCCTGTCAAAGTACTGATTGCTATCTACTTTCTTATTATAATTGTATTTTATCACTTAGGTAATTTTTAATTTGAATTTTTGTATCCAGTTGCTCTAAACTTAATTTACTGCTCTTCTTCCATTTTTTTTTAAGGAAACGTTTAAATTATAAACCCTTATTCAAAATAGTGTAATGAATCAAATTAATTAATCTTTATTTCCCCTTTTTTATAACTTTATTCCAAACATTGTACTTAATATTTCTTAAAAAAAATAAAAAAATACATACACCGATCCTTTTTTTAACTTAAAAGTATAATTTCTCTTCTCGTGATTCTTCATTTGCCCTTCCAGGTGATGCTATAAGATGAGCATGAGTTTTGAAGAAAAATGAACCATTAGATTCATATAACTAAATATGCATGATTTTTGATGACCATGAGAAAACAAACTTAACTTTGAATATCCCAAGAAAAATGAAGAAGATGACCATGGGTTTTGATGATGGAATGAACCCTTAGATTGAGAAAACAAACTTAACTTTGAATATATAAATTTCTACTTATGTAAACATTACATATTATCATTATGTAAACCTTGATATATTGTACTACCATTTTTAATCAAGTTATCATTTTATTTATCTTGATTTATTTATCTTGATTTGCTTCCGAAACAAAAATATTGTCCTAATATAACATAAATGACCTTATTAATTTTTTTAAACTATTAGATTAGAAAATTTTTTAAGAAATACAAAAATATTTAATTAAACGTATATAATCAGTAATGCACATTTTTATTACAATAATTTGATCAAAATCGTATCATCATAAAATATACAAAACTCAACGGGTTTATATACAATTCTGGTAGTTCAAAATTAATAAAGCGTTTATTATCGGTAGGCATATTAGAAATTGCCATAAAGTTAAAAGGGCTACAATACCAAAAGTTTTATACTTGGCTGAAAAGGTCATGAAGCGTATTGTTTACTTAGCTCCCATGGTAATCTAATATTCATGGCTGTACAAACATATTTGCCTTTATAGATTGAAGAAATTTGTTGAAGAGTTTTTAATTTTTTTTCCTTTTCTCTAACGTCCCTAATCCTAACAATACTAAAAGAGTAGGTGTGGGTTAGTGGGTTGTCCAAAACGGCATCTCAACATTGTCGTTTCTTTACTCCATGTTTAATTGACGTCAACCAACACTTGCAAAACCTCTTTGTGCTCTTTCAAAAAGTTGGTATGGGTTAGTGGGTTGTCCAAAACGGCATCTAAATATTGTCGTTTCTTTACTCCATGTTTAATTGACGTCAACCAACACTTGCAAAACCTCTCTGTGCTCTTTCAAAAAGTTGGTATGGGTTAGTGGGTTGTCCAAAACGGCATCTAAATATTGTCGTTTCTTTACTCCATGTTTAATTGACGTCAACCAACACTTGCAAAACCTCTTTGTGCTCTTTCAAAAAGTTGGTATGGGTTAGTGGGTTGTCCAAAACGGCATCTAAATATTGTCGTTTCTTTACTCCATGTTTAATTGACGTCAACCAACACTTGCAAAACCTCTCTGTGCTCTTTCAAAAAGTTGGTATGGGTTAGTGGGTTGTCCAAAACGGCATCTAAATATTGTCATTTCTTTACTCCATGTTTAATTGACGTCAACCAACACTTGCAAAACCTCTTTGTGCTCTTTCAAAAAGTTGGTATGGGTTAGTGGGTTGTCCAAAACGGCATCTAAATATTGTCGTTTCTTTACTCCATGTTTAATTGACGTCAACCAACACTTGCAAAACCTCTCTGTGCTCTTTCAAAAAGTTGGTATGGGTTAGTGGGTTGTCCAAAACGGCATCTAAATATTGTCGTTTCTTTACTCCATGTTTAATTGACGTCAACCAACACTTGGAAAACCTCTTTGTGCTCTTTCAAAAAGTTGGTATGGGTTAGTGGTTTGTCCAAAACAGCATCTAGACGCTGTCTTTTTTTTTTTTTTACTCCCTCCTTGAGAATTGACTTCTTTCATTGCCTTCATATAATGGGCCTTATAAAAGGCTCCTCTAAACACCGCTTGGCAAATTATCTTTTTTTTTTTTTTTTTCATTCTTCCAAACGGTGAATTTAATATTTCTCCAAAAAAAAAAAAAAAAAAAAAAAAACGGTTCGGTTCAGTGGAACCCGGCTTATCTTATAAGGAAAGTTTCGGAGTTTGACAAATCTGTCGAAATAAGTGATGGGCCAACCATTTGGGCCTGATTCGTGATATCAGCCCAAAAGTGTAGTGGCCCAAGTTTAGACCAACAAATAAAGCATGGGCCCACCTCGTGGCCCGCTTTTTTTTTGAGAGAGAGAAAGTAAACAAAGAAAGAATAACAATTTTAAGAAAATAATTAAAATAAACAACATATTTTCAAATTATTAGAGAAATAACAGATTTATCAAGTAAATGATTTATTTACATATAATTATCAGATAAATGATTTATTTACCTTAATACGTTATTTACTTAGTAAATTTTTTTAAAAGAAATTTACCTATTAAAATTTTAATTTACTTAGTAAAATTTTAAATTATTTTAAATATTTTAAAACATTACTATTTAATTTACTTTAGATATTTTCATAAAATGGCATCCACTACAATTTTATGAGAGCAACATTAAAAGAAAAAACCTTAAATTCTCTTGAGAAGTTAAATAGAAGGTTTTTAATATTTGAAAAATAATTTTAAAAAAAAAACAATAGGGTTCAAATCAAAACCATGTTACCAATTTCCAACTCACGTGTCATTAAGACGACTCATTTGCAAGTCAAATATACATTTTCTCTGAGAATATCAAAGCATATGGTTATCAATCGGAAGTGTTTGATACACATTTTTAACCTAAAGGTTCAAATTGTCAATGAAAATAAAAAGGATCAATTGATAACTACATCATATGCAAACTCGTAAAAGTGATATTTTAATTAACCAAACTCGAAGCAACAATTAGATCTGTCTCGTCTAACATGCATTCGAGACCAAACTAATTTCAGAGAGTTCCTCGTCAGATAGTTCCGATGAGCATGTTTCCTTGGATGTTTGCCCAGCATCTGCAATGTAGTTCTCTTGTGGATAAAAGGAAGGCTTTGGAGGCATTTGCAGGCATTCAACTTTGCCTTCGAGCAATTCTATGACTTTGCTCATTGAAGGGCGGTCGCAAGGCTTCAGTTGTATGCACCACAATGCTACTATGATCATCTTTTTTATCGTTTCCTTTTCGTCTTCTGTTAGATCTTCCATTTCTACACCATGTCTTTTGTCAAACTGATCATATATCCACGAAGGAAAGTAAATTTGACTTGAATTCTCAACATTTGTACTTACGTTTTTCCTTCTGCTTGCCATTTCCATCAATAACATTCCAAAACTATAGACATCCGCTTTGTAAGAAACTCCTCCAATGTTTTTGTAAAACAATTCTGGAGCTATGTATCCGATGGTTCCTCTTGCTGCGGTTAAAGATACGATACTATTATCCAATGGACATAGTCTTGCTAGTCCAAAATCAGAAACCTTCGGAATAAAATTCTCATCCAACAGAATGTTGTGAGGCTTAATATCAAAATGTAGGATTTGCATGTCACATCCTTGATGAAGATACTCAATTCCTCGAGCCACTCCGAGTGCGATCTCAAATATTTTGTCAAGACTAAAGGAGTGATTCTTTTTTTCTCCAGAAAAAATGTACTTATCTAGAGATCCAAGAGGCATGAAGTCATATAAAAGAGCACGCTTTGAGCCCTCGACACAAAAACCGATTAATCGCACGACATTGACATGGTGAATCCTTCCAATGGTAGCAACTTCATTGATGAAATCTTGTCCGTTAGCTTTGGATTTATTCAGAATTTTGATTGCCGCAAAGTGACCGCTAGAAAACTTTCCCTTGTACACAGAACCAAAGCCTCCTTCACCCAATTTGTCCTTGAAGCCTTTAGTCATCTTCTTAATTTCCCGATAAGAGTATCGTATGGGCATGAGGTTGTTTTGACCTTCGAGGAATTCTTCAATGCCGTCATACATTGATAAATGCCGTCTTCGCCATTTGTAAATGATTAAGGCAACCACGAATGAAACTCCAACTACTGTTCTTGTTACTAACGGTCCAACTGCGTAAAATCATTAGAAATCAGACATTCACGTCATATATAAATTTTATCAAGAAATCAGACAAAGAACCTTATTTTATACAATTTGTAAGTTGAAGAGAATAGAGATAAATTTATATTTTCGGGATAATAATTAGTATAATTCTGGTTAACATTAATATGACATTTTGCAAGTTATTGTGATTATTTTTTTCCACTTGCTACTTATTTTACCGATGTGAAAAAAATATATATATTATGCAAATGAAGTGTTTTCGAATAAAAAAGGCCTTACCAATGTATTTGTATGTTCCCTCGTAGTACAAGTAAACTGCAATAAACAAAAGAAATTACCAATTTATTAGGATAGGATAATCCTAGAAAACATAATGTGATCACTCGGGTGTAGGGGATTCGATTTATATTTTAATTTAATCCTGTTAACTATCACAATAAAAACATAGATAAATTTCAAATTTAACGCTAAAAAATAATGGTTGTTTTTTTTGCTTCTTAAATTTTAATAAATGGGCACAAAAATAAGTTGTATTTTAGTATTTACGTGTCAATTTATGAGTTTAATAATATAGTGACGTAGAGAGTCTACAACAAACCAAAAAGAACAAATCTCTACTGAAATTGACGGTCGATCTCATCGAATCAAGCCTTTAAGATAGGATAACTCAGAGGAAATCCTCCATGGACATACAGAGCAAAAGCTCAAGGCCAAAATACAATAATCAAGTCTCCCTTCAGAAGGGTCCCCAAAACAATACTAATACCCACTAGGTTTTGCTAAAAGGACCCAAGAAAAAGAAAAGACCAACTACAACAAAATTGAAAGTACCAAAATTGTAACTTATTATGAGTTTTTTCAGAGGATTTTGTTAGATTTTAAATTATAGTGAGAAAATTAGACAACACCTATTCTTGGAAGGTGAAATTTAAAAGAAAATCAAAGAAAAACAAAACAGAACAAACAGAAACACTTGTGCTAGCACCCTAAAAATAATATAAAAAAAAAAAACAAAAAAGAAAGAAACACTTACGCTCGAGGTAGCCCAAAAATTTGTAGAAGAGGCCTGCAATATCCAAAATTGAAATATAACGTCATAAGCTTAAATTCAGAATCTTGGTATTTTGAGAAGTACTTAATTAAGAGAAAGAATTGGTTTGCGTTTTGCTTAATTAATAATCGTATTTTGGAATATCCTCACTTACCACACCGATTCATATCTTGTACTCTGTCATCCGGAAAAAAGCAGGAATTGATACAACGAACCCTGTTTGAATCTTCCTCGTCGACATAGCAAATATCAAAATTCCTCGTAGCGAAACTTTGCACCCACGAAAGCTCAAAGCCATAAACAAGCAAATTGTGGGAGTCGTTTGATGTCGGCTTCTTGTTGACATGTCCTTCTGTTACGAGACTCATCTGTTCTATCCAGCAAGACTCGTCCAATTCTGTGGGACTAATGGAGTCATAATCGAAGATGTAATAATAAGAGTAGTACTGCTTTGAACTGGATAGGAACGACGGCGATGAAGTCTCGGAGGAAAAAGTACGGTTGAATACGCACGGAGAAGCGTCTATGTAAGAAGAATTCAGCACTCGACTTTCACAGGTGAAGAATATTACAGTTTCAGACATTCGGCGATAGTGAATTGACCATGGGTGGTTCCCCAAAGATACCTCAATATCATACAATGTATAAACATCATATATTAGCGATAGGATGTACAAGCTATTCTTGGGGATGGAGCAGAAATCATCTTTCTGAATGTTGGGATCCATGAGCCGGATCGTGTAGTTATTGTAATTGATTGCCTGTACGTAGTATCTTTGATATTCTGTGGAATCAACAGGCAAATATAGAACTGTAACGTTGTTCTCGCAAGAAAGCTCGTACCTAGAGTCGCCACAATTAGACGGGTCAGTTGCGAGTCGGAAAGGAGAGCTTATGTTGCGGACACTCCCACATGAAGAAGAGCAGAGATCGCGACTATTGGCCTTTGCGTAGCTTGCGCCATGGAACTGCATACCGATCACCATTAGTAGAAAAGTTGCCTGCATCAACAACGCTCTTCCACTTTCCATTTTTAATTAATGGGAAAGAGATCAGAGCGTTTTCCTTACAACTTTTTGTGTTTTTTTTTTTTTTGGTGGAATTAATCCTCACAACTCTGTATTTTACAGGAAAAGCTGAGGGTATCTGCTAAGTCTTTTCACTTGGAAAATACCAACAGAGCAAGTTCAGCTAAAATATCCTTTTTGTCCCTCTTATTATACAAATGTCTAAAATATCTAATGTGTTCGTAGAACCAGTCACAAAATACCCCTTACTACGCGCTTACATTTAAAAAAAAAAAAAAAAAAACCATTCCAATCCATATAAAATACCATTTAAAGCATTAAATGACTAAACAAATAGTTTTTTTTTTGGTGCTTATATTTTTTGTCTTTTAGTTTTTAACAAAAAAAAATGTAGATTTATGTATTAAATATATGTTATGGTATATTTTTTTGAATAAAAACAAAATATAAAATATAAAAAAGTAAATAACATTTTTTAACTGTTGTGGTTTTTCCGAATGTAAACCCACTTAAAATCGGAATTGGTGAAGCCCATGGGTAATGGGTCCCTCCTCCAGCTGTACAAGTTTTAGTATTTAAAATAATTTATCAGAAAATAAATGCTTAAAAAAAAACTCATACAAATTATTAAGGATAGTGTTGGTATTTTCAAAAATTTTGATTTGTCAAATTTTGATAGTCTTAATTAAGAGGCTGACTTGAGAAGCAGTACCATTATCCGGAATTCGAGAGATGAATGTTTCCGTAGTAAAGGAGATGAATATCATCTCATATTTTTGCTTATTTTTCCTGACAATTCTTGCAGATAACAAAGTAGCTGGCGAAAATGAATGCGGAGAGGCAAGGTGTGGGGACAACGGGCCGCCGATCAGATTCCCTTTCCGACTAAAAAGTAGTCAGCCATCGCACTGTGGATACCCCGGCTTCGACTTGTCCTGTTCTAGTACTAACCATACTGTTCTTGAGCTGCCCAATATTCAAATGAAGTTCTTTGTAACAGATATAATCTATGAATCTCAGTTCATTTTCATATACAACCCACATAAATGTGGCCTTCAGAAACAGAACTTGAAATTCCTCAATCTTTCAATCTCACCTTTCCAGTTTGAATCTTCTGGAGGCTCAACGCTATTCAATTGCTCTTTAAATTCTACGTATGAATCATACGACATAAGCGGTCCGATCCCTTGCCTCAGTTACCATGGATATTATGTTTTCGTCACTCCCTTCGACAGGGTTATCTACACCTTGCGGCAGCTTGTTTCTTGTAAGAAGATCTTCGAAAGTTCATTCGTTCCGCCAGAAATATTCCAATGGAATCAAACTTTTTCGTTATCATGGTCGAAACCAAGTTGTTCATACTGCGAAGAAAAAGGCAAGGGATGTAGATTAAAGAAAAATGGGACTGTGGATGAGACCGAATGCTTTGAGATGTCCAAATCACATAAGGGTAACAATTTCTCTATCTGTTTCTTTTTTACGAACATACGTTACAAAATTTCTGTAGATATATGGAAAACAACATGTGTAGATTCTACATTCAGTAATTATATTGGAGGAAAACTAACTTTATATTTTCATGATCATTTACAGGTGGCCACAAATTAAAACAGTTGGTGATTGCGGGTAAGTTATGACTACCGTTTTAACGTTTCAGTTATTTTAAGAGATCAGTTGTTAAGGTTCTTGACTCTTCGAATTGGAGACACATTTTCTGGTTATAATCGATTTTGATTTTCTGGGTACGTGCAGGTGCAGTTGTTGGATCTTTTGTTCTTATATTGTCGGCCACAGCGATTTTTCATGTCTATACTTCAGACAAAAAGGAAAGAGAGAATCGACTGAGAATTAAAACGTTCTTAGAGGATTACAAAGCGCTCAAGGCATCAAGGTACGCCTACGCTGACATTAAGAAGATAACAAATCAGTTCAAGGAGAAATTAGGTGAAGGAGCCTATGGAACGGTGTTCAAAGGAAAGCTTTCTAATGATGTCCTCGTTGCCGTGAAGATCCTAAACAATTTCAAGGGAAATGGAGAGGAGTTCGTCAATGAAGTAGGAACGATGGGTCAAATTCACCATGTCAACGTGGTTCGCTTGGTTGGTTATTGCGCCGAAGGATTTACAAGAGCTCTCATTTACGAGTTCTTGCCAAATGATTCACTCGATAAGTATATCTTGTCAACGACCAGTGGTGCAAACCGTTCGCTTAGTTGGGAAATAATGCAGGATATTGCTCTCGGCATAGCCAAGGGAATTGATTATCTCCACCAAGGCTGCGAACAACGGATCTTGCACTTCGATATCAAGCCCCATAACATTTTGCTAGACCACAACTTCAAACCAAAAATTTCTGATTTTGGTCTTGCTAAGTTGTGTGCAAAGGATCAAAGTATAGTGTCAATGGCCACAGCTAGGGGGACTATTGGTTACATTGCACCAGAAGTATTCTCCAAAAACTTCGGAAATGTGTCCTACAAGTCCGACGTTTACAGTTTTGGAATGTTGTTGCTTGAAATGGTAGGTGGAAGAAAGAACACAAACAAGATTGAGGACAACACGAGTGAAATTTACTACCCAGAATGGGTCTACAATCTTTTAGAGGAAGGAAGAGATCTCCGAATACAAATTGAAGACGAGGGAGATAGTAAAATTGCAAAGAAACTTGCGATTGTAGGACTCTGGTGCATCCAATGGTATCCGCAAGGTCGCCCTACCATGAAAGTCGTGGTTCAAATGTTGCAAGATGGTGGGGAAGAATTAACCGTGCCTCCAAATCCTTTTGCGACAATTGGTCCATCAAAAGCACAGATCAATACGCATGCTAGATATATGAATCTAGAGTTAGATGTTATTGATGAATAAACAAAATATCTTTTTATATTTGTTGTAGTACTTTTTTGTAACTAAAAGTTCAATTCTCAGTGCAGGGAAGTTAGTTTGTAATTTTTTTCACTGTTTAGTTTCTAAAGTAATAATTTGGATGTTCCTTATGCGTATTGAGCAATGACATACATGAAAAAGTTTTATTATAAAAGTCATAATTAGTATGGAAGTTGTCTATGTTTCAAGGTTAAAGAGCTTCAATTAAAGACGAGCTAGAAATATGTTGAAACCCTTTGATATTGCATTGGCTTCTAAACGAAAAATACTACGCAGTACAAGGCACAAAAAACACACCAAAAATTTTGTGTACCCATGTGATTTTTTGTTGCCACAAATGAAATGCAAATTTTTGCTTTGGGACACAAATATTTAGTGTGAATATTCACAAATCAAACCACTAATTAATTTATTTAACGGTAAAAAGCTGTTTCTACCTATAATGAAAAATGACAATTTATATTGTAAAAATTCCCCTTTCCTCCTTTTTTTTAAAATTTTTTAATTTTTAGCGAGACCTATTTTTTTAATCTATTTTACTTCCACAACGGGTTTTCAAGTTCATTTTATCTGTGATTAGCGAATATAAAAAAAATCAAAATACTGTTGAACCTCTTATTTCACATAATTGACAAGAACAATTTTTTTTAATTGTTCGATTAATTTTTGGTAGCTAGCATGATCTCTTTGAAAAATCTACAGAGTGCAACATAGAACTACAGTCATAGATTAGAGTCAAATTCAGTCCAATTCCTAAAATAGTAATTCTTACCGGTGGTACAAAATAGAAAGTCCTATCTTAAAATTTTATTTTTTTTAAGGGAGATTTTTTACTTAAAAAAAAAAAAAAAAAAAAAAGAAGAACAACATATCACTTTTTGGAGGAAGTTTGTGCATCTTAAATCTCAGTCAGTAGCTGAAAAAAAAAAAACAACAACAACAAATTGAGACGTTAAAAAAAAAAAGCTACCATTAATAAAAACTGAAAAAGATTTCGCATGCTTTTGGTTGATAGGCTTAAGTTGAAAATTTTCAATTTGAGTTAAGTTGCAGTTGAGTTGTCGGTTTGGTGTGCGTTAGATTGATTGGAAATAAAATGTGTAAAAACTTGAAATATTTTCTGAAAAAAAAAAAATCAATATGGATCTTGTTTCATTTGTTTTGAAATTCTTTATGGTTAAAAAAATCATTTTATTAGGACTTGTACATATAGAGTTATGAACTTTTAAAATTTGAGTTTTTGAGTTATAATTGGAGTTGGTGCATTGTAAAATAACTAGTTGACTTTTTAGAAAGAAGACAAAAACTAAATTAAGTTTTTTAATTTTGAATGGTGAATCAAACAGGTTCAACTGTAGTAATTTAACGTGTCTATTATTTGACGAAAGATAGGTAAGTTGCATATAGTTTTTTTTTTTAAATTGTTTTTTTAAGTTGCATATAAATTTCAATAAAAAGGGATGGACTATATATAACCTTAAACAACTTAAAATGTACTAGCTTACTTGAAATACTTTAGGCTTAATTAGTAGATTTCTATGGTAGAACTGTAATTTCTCATAATCAATAAAAACTATAATTTTAGTTGTTGGATTAATTTTTTAGCGATTTGATATCTAAATGGGACTAATTTTGTCATATGCATTTCAAATTTTTTAACTCATATATCATATCGTTAAAAACTTAGTCCAGCTAAAATCAACAGAATATCTACCATAGACTCCCGTATGCATAAATATCTGACGCTTTTCATTATGCTGTAAATGAATTTGGTAGAAGACATGGGACCAATGCTTTAGGATGACTTGTGAAGACTGAACTTTTCGTAAAATGTGACCGAAGAAGAAAAGTGAAATACTTTAGCAATGCAATTTCTCAGAAGAAGACATAAATTGAAAATAGAGTTATATAAAACTTTGTTGACCCCAAAAGGGGGGGGGGGGGGCGGTGGTTTGTGAAATATTTTTTTGCAGAATTTATGAGACCTTTCCAGTGATGCAATAATTGCATAACTTTTTTGACGTTAAAGAGGGGTGCAATATCTATTCTTTAGAATTTCTAAGACATTTTCATGGATACAATAGCAAAACTTTGTTGACGATAGACGTTAAAAAAGTATCTTTTTCGCATAATTTCTGAGACATTTTCATGGATACAATAGCAAAACTTTGTTGACTATTATTCTTGTAGTGTTAAAATTGCAAAGAAACTTGCAATTGTCGGTCTCTGGTGCATCCAATGGTATGCGCAAGGTCGCCCTACCATGAAAGTTGCGGTTTAAATGTTGCAAGACGAAAGGGAAGAATTAACAATGCTTCCAAATCCTTTCGCGTCAATAGGTCCATCGAAAGGACATACCAAGAAGCATGCATGGAAAATGAACCTAGAACTAGAAGTGATTGATGAATGAGTACAATATCTTTACAAATTTGTTGAAGCACTCATTTGTAACTAAAAATTCGACCCTCAATGCAGGGAAGTTAGTTTCTACTTTTCTTAATTTTAGTTTTTTACTGTTTAGTTTCTGAAGTAAAAATTTGGATGTGCCCTATGCGTAATGAGCAATGACATACATCACGAAAGAATTTTATTATAAACATCATAAATGGTATGAAAGTCGTGTAAGTTTTAAGATCTTTCTAAAAATTAAAAAAGAAAGAGAGAAATTAGCATTAAGGTTAATATGTGTAGAAACCCTTTGATGCATTGGCTTCTAAGGAATTAAGTAGTGAGTTTAAAATATTTTTATACATACAATATTATAATCCCGCTGATAAAGTTGGACAGATAATTATATACACACACGTTATTTTATATGTATTATATAAATATGATCATTTTCTAATTAAAAAACCGTAGATCGAACATTTCCCTTCTTTCGGTCTTCTTTTTTTTGCCTGTTCCCTTATTATTATTATTATTATTATTATTATTATTTTGTTTTGTGGTACAAAAAACATTTAAAGTCGATAAAGGTTTGTTGTCCTTGTGTCTCGATTCTACTTTAATGGTATAAATATGTGATAAATAATATAAAAAGAAGACTCTAAAAGATATCTCTTTACCGATGAATATTGAATTATAAAGTGGAGCAATGATAAAAAGAGAAAATAATGATACGTAGTTATATATTATTTTAGAGATATATAACTAATTTATCGGGATTGTAATTTCAAAATTAATTAATCGGGCAGGGCTCTACTCGGCCTAATTTCCCCTTTACACCTGTAAGGGCCGGGCCAAACCGCCTGAGTTTACAGGACTAATTACATCATCACGACATAAAAAAAATGACGTTAGACCAATATGAACAAAATTTAATTAAAGTAATAATAAGTTTATGTCATGTTGATCAAATAAAGAGGATTTATGTCATATTTATCTATAGTTGAAAAAAAAAATGGTTATTTAGATAATTTTCTCTAAAATTAAATTTAAGGCAGAACCATAATAGCAAGATTTTTTGACGCCAAAAACGGGGTGGAGTATCTTTTTGACAAAATTTCTGAGAGCAATTGCAAGACTTTGTTGAAGAGGAGTGCAATAACTTTTCTGAAGAATTTCCGAGACATTTCCATAGACAAAAATTGCAAGATTTTGTTGACGATAGATGTCAAAAGTGCGGTGTAATGTATTTTCTGTGGAGTTTCTTAGACATTCTCTTGGACAGACTTTGTTGGTGACTTTCTTAGTCGTCTTATTATAATTGTTTTTCTTTAGTGGATATTTCTTTGATTGCTAGACTTTGCTTGGTGTCATTCTTAGTCGTCTTATTATAATTGTTTTTTCTTTAGTGGATATTTCTTTGATTGCTAGACTTTATTGGTGACTTTAATTTCTTATTCGTCTTCATAAGATATAATATTTAAAAGTTAGTGTAATGCCCGGAAAATTGAAAGAGCTGATTCGTAAAGTTCATAAGGAATTAAGTAGTGAGTTTAAAATATATTTATACGTACAATATTATAATCCCGCTGATAAAGTTGGACACATCATAAATATACACACGTTATTTTATATGTATTATATAAATACGATCATTTTCTAATTAAAAAACCGTAGATCGAACATTTCCCTTCTTTCGGTCTTCTTTTTTGCCTGTTCCCTTTTTTTTGTTTTGTTTTGTTTTGTTTTGTTTTGTTTTCTGGTACAAAAAACATTTAAAGTAGATAAAGGTTTGTTGTCCAAGTCTCTCGATTCTACTTTAAAGGCATAAATAAGTGATAAATAATAGAAAAACAAAACTCTAAAAGATTCTCTCTTTGTCGATGAATATTGAATTATAAAGAGGAGTAATAATAAAAAGAGAAAATAATGATACGTAGTTATATATTATTTTAGAGAAAGAATTCGGATATGAGATAATGTGACAAGCATGTGAGAAGTGAGAGAGAGAGAGAGAGAGAGAGAGAGAGAGAGAGAGAGAGAAATGACCAAACATAGGACTAATTAATCCTCTCTGCCTGCATCTACGTAGAGAACAAAATAATAAAAGAGTTGTCTAAATTTTGATCTCTCCTGAATTAGAAAGCTTGTTGGAGGGATTGCATATCAAACATTACAAGAAAGAGGATCTCTCACCTTTTTTTTTTTTTTTCCCATTTTCCTTACCTAAGTGTTGGACCATTCTCTCCTTATTTTCTATCATTCATACCAATCATACCCTAAGGGCAAAAGAAAAATAAATTATAACCGGACATCGTCAGGGTACTAAATAATGGAATAGAGCCAAAACTCACAACTTGATGATACCAACGAAACGGTTATCTTTAAAAATTTTATTTAAAAAAAGAAGGGAAGAGGAATTTCTACGGTAGAAACTATCCTTTTCATTATAAGTAAAACTTACTTTTTAACTATTAGATTAATTATTTATTAGTTTGGTTTGTGAATATTAGAGTTAACTTGCAACATGCGACATAGAGTGTTGAAAAATGAATCCAACCAGTACAATACTAACTTCTACCAATAGTGAAAAACAGAAATTTTTACTGCAGAAATTCCTTAACTAGGAAAAAAGAAAAAAAAAAAAAAAAAAAAAAGAAGGGAAAAAAAAAAAAACTTTTGTAACAAATAGAGTACCCAACCTAGCTACTCGACAAGAAGATAAACATCAGTGACAATTTTTACATTCAGTTTATAGCTAGCTCCAGGGAATCTCAATTGAAATGTAGCGTTTTTATCTTGTTTTTCTGCTTCAATCACATATTCATTGTATAAGTCAAGTCTTCGCTGTAAGTATTCTTTGCAATTTGCTAACCATGCTAAACCAAGACTGCAAAGTCTTCCACATAAAAGTGTTTAAAAAAAAAAAAAAAGTCTTCGATAAGCTAATCGAATTATATAACTCAAATTCTAATCTAAGGATAGAAGATTTCCTTTTTCGATTCCTATGATGATATAACCACAATGCTACTATGATCATCTTATTTACCATTTTCGATTCCTCCTCGGTGGTATCTTCTACTTCCTTTTCTGTATTGATCATATATCCATAACGGAGAGTAAATTTGGCTTGAGTTCTCAGCATGTGGGTTCAAATTTCTTTTCTTACTTGCCATTTCCATCAACAACATTCCAAAACTATAGACATCAGCTCTATTCGAGACTCCTCCAAGATTCCTGTAAAACGATTATGGGGCTATGTATCTAATGGTTCCTCTTGCTGCAGTTAAAGACATTACACTTTTATCCAACGAACTGAATCTTGCCAGACCAAAATCAGTAATCTTTGGAATGAAATTCTCATCCCAAAGAATGTTGTGAGGCTTGATTTAAAAATGCAAATTCTCATGTCACATCCTCAATGAAGATAATCAAGTCCACGAGCGATTCCACGCGATATCTTTACATATTTGAATACAATATCTTTACATATTTGTTGAAGTACTCTTTTGTAACTAAAAATTCGACCCTCAATGCAGGGAAGTTAGTTTCTATTTTTTTTTATTTTAGTTTTTTACTGATTAGTTTCTGAAGTAAAAATTTGGATGTACTCTATGCGTAATGATCAATGACATACATCACGAAAGAATTTCATTATAAACAACATGAATGGTATGAAAGTTGTTTATGATCTTTCTAAAAATTAAAAAAGAAAGAGAGAAATTAACATTAAGGTTAATATTTATTGAAGCTCTCTGATGCATTGGCTTCTAAAGAAAAATTCTACCCAGCAAGGCACAAAAATCAAAACAACTATTTTGTACCTGCCCTTTAACATTTTATTCCTACAAATGAAATGCTATTTTTTTTTTTTTTTGTGGAATAAGAAACCTTGAATGTAGGTAATTGGATCAAATTCAACAGGAAATTTCTAATTTCTCTATTAACTCCACTATGCGCCACTTGAACGACATAAGTTTAAAAAACAATGTATGTGGTCCTGTAAATATGGACCGGACTAAGCGAGCTAACCTGTTGCAAGTATTTTATGTCAGAGGACGGGCCCTGCAAAAGCAGAGCCTGGGCTCGGCCCCGGGCTGGTGGAAGTATAACGTCCTTAAAATTAAAAATTAAAATGAAGGCTTTACAAAAATTTTAAAATTAAAAATCAAATTTTCAAAATTTAAGTGGGATGCATGTACCCCTATTTACTTAAATGTGGCTCAGCCACTTTCTACATATAGGGTATATAATCAGTCTTGTATATTTTTAAAATATTAGATTTGATCAAAATCATATCAAAATAAAAATATATAAAACTCGACAGGTTTTGATATAATTCTTACAATTCAAAATTAAAAAAGCATTTAGTATTGATAGGTAGGGATATTCATCAAGCATTTAAGTATGCGCAGGCAAAGAGGATGATCTTTTTATCTGGCTACTAGAGAAATGCTAATGTCATTTGTACTATCATTTTGTTCTCACTTCTCACATCTTCTCATTTGTCACATGTTATCTCATATCCTAATTCTTTTTCTAAAATAATATATTACTACTTATCATTATTTTCTCTTTTTATTATAACTCTGACACTTTATAATTCAATATTCATCATCTACTGGCATTTTGTTTTTATATTATTAATCACACATTACCGTCAAAGTCGAATCGAGAGACATGTACAACAAACCTTTATCCACTTTAAATGTGTTTTTTTTTTTTTTTGGGGTACCGGGGGGGGGGGGGGGGGGGGGGGGGGGGGAAGAACAGGCAAAATAGAAGACCAAAAGAAGAGAAATGTTTGACATACGGTTTTTTAGTTAGAAAACGACTATATTTATATACCATATATAAAATAACGTGTATATATGTGTGTCCAAGAACCAAGCCCAGCTCAAGTAATTTTGGGCCTTAAGAAAAACTTCTCGAACGGGCCTTTTTAAAAATAAATTTTTAAAAATTAACTGAGTAAGTAAATTTTATGCAAAAATTCATTTAAATCTAAACAACTTTAAAAAATTAAAAACTGTTGAAGGGTGCTTACTGCTCTCGAAACTTATAACACTTGAAATGTTTTACAAGTAATGCTAAAAAGTAATTCTTTTTCCAGCCCCAAAAAAAAAAAGATTTGCTATCTAAAATTCAAATTAAAGCCTAAAATGTATGTTGGAAAAAAGTGATTATAGGATCTCTCATCATTTTCGAATGCTATAGTACATTTTAATACAGAATATGGTATGTCACTTACTATATTAGATTACTATATTTCAACTTGCAAGTATCCATTCTACTTCTTGATTTTCCAAAATCTTTATCTATTTAGTTTTTTCCCCCTTTAATTTACATATAACATCAATATATGATACATATAAAGATGAGATTAATTTAGGGCCTTTATTTAGGTTGGGGTCTTAGGCATTTGCCTAAGTACCCTAAGGGTTGAGCCGGCTATGCCAAGAACAATTCTTTATTATCAAAGGGATTATAATGTTATATGTGTATATTAAATTCACTATTTAATTCCTTATGAAGTTCATAAATTAACAATATGAATTTTCCGGAGGTTACGTACTAACTTTTAAATATTATGTCGTATCATTAAAGTATTACATGGAACATTTTCCAATCAGAACTGTAGAATAATAAAACAAATTAAAAGGTGTAAAAAATTGAAATATTTTCTTAAAAAAAAAATAATATGGATATCGTTTTATTCATCTTGAAATTCTATACAATTAAAAATAAATAAATCTTATTTAGACTTGTATTATAGAGTTATGGACTTTAAAGTTTGAATTTTTAAGTTATAATTAAAATTGATGAATAATGAAACTAGTTAATTTTTTAGAAAAGACAAAAATTAAATTGCATTTTTTTTTTAATTTTGAATGGTGAACCAAACATGTTCAACTGTAGCAATTTAACTTTTCTATTATTTGACGAAAGAGAGGTAAGTTGCATATAGATTTTTTTTTTTTAATTTGCACATAGATTTTAATAAAAAGGGATGGACTATATAAAACCTTAAACAACTTAAAATGAAATGTACTACTAGCTTACTTGAAAAGCTTAGGCTTCGTAGATTTCTATTGTAGAATTGTCATTTCTCATATTAATATAAACCATAAATTTAGTCGTTAAATTAATATTTTAATGACTTGATATCTAAATGGGAGCAATTTTGTCACATGTATTTTAAATTTTTGAACTCATATATCAGATCGTTAAAAACTTAGTCCAATATTAAAAATTATAATTCCTACCGATAGTGAAATCAACAGTTGCTACCATAGAAACTTACGTATACCTTAGTATCTAACGCTTTTCATTATGTTGTAAAAGACTTTGGCAGAGGACATGGAGCCAACACTTTAGGATGACTTGTGAAGACTGAACTTTCTGTTTAATGTGACAGAAGAAGAAAAGTAAAATACTTTAATAATGCAATTTCTCAGAAGAAGACATAGCAAGCTACAAAAATTTCTCAACGAAGAATTGAAAGAAAATGACATTGCCGCACAATTTATTTCTCTTGATAACTGATCAAATCAACTGGATGAGTGGCCACTTAATCTTATCAAAATAAATTGAAAATAGAGCTATAATTGCAAGACTTTGTTGACCCCAAAAGCGGGGGGTGCAATATCTTTTTCGCAGAATTTATGAGACCTTTCCATTGATGCAATAATTGCATAACTTTTTTGACGTTAAAAGGGGTACCATATTTGTTCTGCAGAATTTATGAGACAATTTTTATGGATACAATAATCGGAAGACTGTTGATGATAGATGAGGGGAAAAAAAAGTGCAATACATTTTTCGCATAGTTTCGCAGACATTTCCGTGAATACATAATTGCTAGACTTTGTGAATAACTTTCTCATTCTTCTTAGCATAGTTTTGTCTGATCACATGGAGGAGTACTAGCCCACGTCCTAATAGAAACGTATAGAATGAGGCATATACGATTAACCTTCCTTGAAAAAATCATGAATAAAGTGTATATATGATCTTAAGATACAAAAGAGTCCTTCGACAGTAAGCAACGGAACCAGGAAAAATTAGGGTTATTTTTTTTTCTTAAATAAGGAAAAATTACATATTCTAATTATTGAGCCTGAACACAATGAAAATTTTCTTATAAACTGTGAATAACTAAACTCTACTGAAATTTTAGTTGTAAAAATTGGAATATCAAAATTTAAGCGGGGCGCAATTGTAATTTTCCTTATAAAATGGAGGCACGTCTAAAATTAATTTACAAGAATTTTAAAATTAAAAATCAAATTCTCAAAATGTGAGTGGGATGCTTGTCCCCACTCATTTAAATGTGGCTCCGCCGCTTTTTACATTTAATTTATATAATCAATAATGCATATTTTTAAAACATTAGATTTGATTAAAACCATATCAAAATAATATATATAAAACTCAATGGGTTTTTATACAATTCTGACAGTTCAAAATCAATAAAGTGTTTGTTATTGGTTGGCATTTCAGAAATTGCCATAAAGTTAAAAGGGCTACAATACCAAAAGTATTATACTTGGCTGAAAAGGTCATGGAGCGTATTGTTTACCTAGCTCCCATGGTCGTCCTATAGTCATGGCTGCAAATACATATTTGCCTTTATAGATTGAAGAAATTTGTTGAAGAGTTTTTCATTTTTTTTCCCTTTTCTCTGTCGTCCCGAATCTTAACAATACTAAAAGAGTTGGTGTGGGTTAGTGGGTCGTCCAAAACGGTATCTAAATATTGTTGTTTTTTTACTCCCTGTTTAATTGATGTCAAACAACACTAGCAAAATCTCTGTGTGCTCTTTCAAAAAGTTAGTGTGGGTTAGTGGGTTGTCCAAAACGGCATCTAGATGTGATCGTATTTTTTACTCCCTCCTTATGAGAGTTGTCTGCTTTCATTGCTATCCTATAATGGGCCTTAAAAAAGGCTCCTCTAAACACCACTTGGAAAATTATAATAATAATAATTATTTTCATTCTTCCAAATGGTGAATTTCATATTTTTCAAAAAAAAAAAAAGTATAAATGATTGCAACATTTCACTAAAATGCTTTGTGATAATAAATCATGAATTATTATTATTATTGCAATTTCTTACTAAAATTGGTCTCTTTTACATAAAAGGTTATAATCATTTATAATTTATTGAACTTTCGGTTGCAACTATTCAAGAAAACTCTAGAAAATATTAACAACAATTATAAGTGTGTTCGTGTATTGTTCAGTTCTTAAACATTCAAAACAACTATGGGAGAATCAAATTTAGGCTTCTGAATATCTAACATTTGTAAGAAAATTAGTCTTTGCCACACAATCTTTCGCAAGTAATCGATACGCACTAATATCTCTCTATATATCCTACTAAAAATAAACGAAAATTTTTACATTTGAAATGTTCCATTAAGATCGTCCAAAACAAATGTCTAGGATTATCTTTTTTGCTCTTTTGAATTGGTGTTTCCACAATATTGATAGTTTTTTTCTATTAAAGAGTGACTTTTTTTTTTTAATCAGAATGTTAAAGAGTGACTTTGGATTGTAGTTCATCGTCTTTTTTGAATTTTTTTTCTTGTCAAAGTACTGATTGCCTTCTACTTTCTTATTATAATTGTATTTTATTACTTAGGTAATTTTTAATTTGAATTTTTGTATCCAGTTACTCTAAACTTAATTTACTGCTCTTCTTCCATTTTTTTTTTTTTTTTGAGGAAACGTTTAAATTATAATCCCTTATTCAAAATAGTGTAATGAATCAAATTAATTAATCTTTATTTCCCCTTTTTTATAACTTTATTCCAAACAGTGTACTTAATATTTCTTAAAAAAAAAAAAAACATACACCGATCCTTTTTTTAACTTAAAAGTACAATTTCTCTTTTCGTGATTCTTCATTTGCCCTTCCAGGTGATACTATAAGATGACCATGAGTTTTGAAGAAAAATGAACCATTAGATTCATATAACTAAATATGCATGATTTTTGATGACCATGAGAAAACAAACTTAACTTTGAATATCTCAAGAAAATGAAGAAGATGACCATGGGTTTTGATGATGGAATGAACCCTTAGATTGAGAAAACAAACTTAACTTTGAATTTATAAATTTCTACTTATGTAGACATTACATTGTAAACCTTGATATATTGTACTATCATTATTAATCAAGTTATCATTTTATTTATCTTGCTTTGTTTCCGAAACAAATATTGCCCTAATATAACATAAATGGCCTTATTATTTTTTTTAAACTATTAGATTAAATTTTTTTTTAAGAAATACAAAAATATTTAATTAAAACTACTCTTTCTAACTTTAGAACAGTAAATATATATATTAAATGAAAGACATTCGAAAGTTATTCACAACATATAATAATTAGAAAATATACGATATTAATTGTTATAATGTATGCACAAACTAGTTTTATATTTAAAGACTCGATGGTAGACTTTGCATCAGTGGGGAAAAAAAAAAAAAAACAAAGGAAAAAAAAAAAGTGATGACCAAAATGAAGGCCCGCTTCGCGGGATTTAGGCCCAGGCCTTGATTGCAGTGGCCCACTTATTGGCCAGCTTAATTAAATAAGGGGAAAGCACTACACTTTTTTTTTCTTTTTATTTTTTTTTCCTTTCTTTTTGCTCAAACACCTAAAAAACGCTTGTTTGAAAACCGTTTTAACAAATGACAGAAATTTTTGACACTTGACTTATATGATACAAAAGAATTCTGATTAAAGGTCAACCTAATATATTTTATAAATTCAAAGATTAACATAACATATTTTATCCAAATTATCCCTATTACTTAGAAATCTACTATAATATCATATACATTAAATTAGATTTCCGGCTATGCCCACTGGCACCGATTGTAGGAATATTTGGATACTCTACTAGAATATTTTTAGTTTTTTTTTACATAGATGACCGAATGTCTCTGACTCTAGCTAGCAGCCGCCATTGATCACCGGAATATTCTTGTAAAGTATACTGCATGCTTTATTAAAATATTTTCAGTTTTTAACATAAATGACTAGATGTCTCTGACTCCATCTGCAAACGTCGGTTATCAAAATATTCTAATATAGTATATTGAATACTCTATTAAAAAGTTTAATTTGGATATTTTATTGGACAACGATTTTACAAAACTATCAATCAAATATGTAGAAATAATCAGAGTAATGAAAAAATTAGCAGGGTTCAAGTCAATACACCATTTATCAATTTCTGACTCATTTGCCACTAAATAATGACTCATAATTTACAAGTCAAAAGTCAAATTTTCGGCAAAAAATTAACACGGCGATCAATTAGGAATGTTTGCTACACATTTTTAACTTCAAAGTACAAATTATAAAATTGTCAAATTGTTAATCGTAGTAGTATATTTGATACCATATACCAATTAGGTTTTCAGCGCTTCAGGCACAGTTTAGACTAATGAGCTAGCGTTTTGTTTTACAACATTTTCTTTAAAAAAAATTAAGAGTAGGATGAGTGATTTAATTACTTGTTTTTATCATACTAATAATTCTATATCGCACTACATGTGCGCAATACGAGTTATTATTCGGAAGTATACTTCAAGTTCATATACATTGTGCGAGGATCAAAATTTTGGTCGTGACTAGATAAAAACATTAATGAGTTATGAATATAGGTTGTTTTGTTTAAAGTCCCAAGTTTAAAAAAGAAAAAAAAATTTCTTCAATGGGAACGAGTGAAAAAAAAAATATTTTTAATTATTAAGATAGATTAAAAAAAAAAAACTCATAGTAACCAATAAGTGTATCTTATGCAAACTCATAAAGTGATTTTTTTTAATTAATAAAATTTGAATCCATAGTCTTATGTACGTGTCTATGCATTTGAGATCAAACTAATTTATGAGAGTTCCTCATCATATTGTGCCGATGAAAATGTTTCCTTTGCTGTGTCTCTAGCATCTGTTCCATAGTTTTCTTGTGGACAAAAAGAAAGCTTCGGAGGCATTTGCAGGCATTCAACTTTACCTTCAAGCATTTGAGCTTAGGTTTTTCCTTCTACTTGCCATTTCCATCAATAAGATGAGACTCCTCCGAGGTTTTTGTAAAATATTTTTGGGATAATATATCTAATAGTTCCTCTTGCTGCAGTTAAAGATACAATACTATTATCTAATGGACATAGTCTTGCCAGTCCGAAATTAGAAACTTTCAGAATGAAAATATTATCATCCAAAAGAATGTTGTGAGGCTTAATATCAAAATGTAGAATTTACATATCACATCCTTGATGAAGATACTCAATTCCTTGAGCCACTTCTAGTGCGATCTCAAATACTTTGTCAAGACTTAAGGAGCAATTACTTTTCTCTCCAGAAAAAATGTACTTATCTAGAGATCCAAGAGGCATGAAGTCATATACAAGAGCACACTTTGAACCCACGACATTAACATGGTGAATCCTTCAAATGGTAGCAATTTCATTGATGAAATCTTGGCCGTTAGCTTTGGATTTACTGAGAATTTTGATTGCTGCAAAGCGACCGCTAGAAGCTTTCCCTTATACACGGAACCAAAGCCTCCTTCACCCAATTTGCACGTGAAACAGAGAGAGAATGGTATTCAAATACTAGAAGCGCGTCTACAAAATTACCCATAAATTAAAACATTAAACGGAAAACATTAGAGTATATCACATTATCTTCATCCCCAAAAAAAGTTCGGGAGTTCTACTTGATTGACTATAAGGAACTTGCAGCTCCACCCGCTGACTACCACCATCTGTTTTTTTTTTCCTCCCTAATTTTGATTTTTTCATCAAGAATCAAACAAAGGACCTTATTTTATACAATTTGTAAGTTCAAGAGAATAAAGATAAGTTTGGGGATAAATTTAAATTTACCCTAAGTATATATTTTATAGTTTGTGTGTTCGGGACAACAATTAATTTTTTTCTGGTTACATTAATATATGTTACCTTTCCCAGACATTTTGTATTTTTTTTTTTTTTTGGTTTCCACTTGTTATTTATTTTCCCAGTGTGAAAAATATTATGCAAATTAAGTGTTTTCGAATAAAAAAGCCTTACCAATTATTTGTATGCTCCAAGGTAGTACAAGCAAACTGCAAGGAAACAAAGGAAATCACAAAAAAGGTTTTAAAGATTTTGTGAAAATAGCATAAGAGAACATCTTAGGATAGGACCCTGGAATACATATAATGTGACTAGGTGGGTGTGATTTGTTTCATATATTCTCTTATTTATTTTATTATTATTATTTTTTCATGTCTCACAAATAATGTTACGAGATGCATTTAACTAACATGATTTTTTAATTAATAAGTAATGATATTGTGTACTTAAAAACACATTTTTAATTAATGTGAACTGATATTATTATTGAAGAGACAAAAAAAGAACAAGAATAAGGAAATATAGGAGTCAAATCCGAGGGTTTAGATATTAAGGAGTAGAATTAACCTGAATAAACTATCATAGTAAAAGCAAGGGTTAATTTTAAATTTGACCCCTTATTAACAATCATAATAAAAGCACAGGATAATTTCAAATTTTACCCTCAAGATAAAGGATTGCTTACTAATTTCCCCCTTAAATTTTAATAAAACTCCCTTAATTTATCATAAGTTGTAATTTTGGTATTTTTGATTGAAGCGTAAATCAAAAAAAAAAAACAAAAAAAATCAACGATTTAAATTATATATGATCGTTAGTTATTAAAACTGCCCTTTTCTAACAAGTCACGTGATCCTTTCATAATTAAAACCGTTAAAAAAATTTGAAGTACGTCTCAAGAATAAAAGTACAAAAATTACAACTTATAATTAATTTTAGAGGATTTTGTTCCATTTTAAATTGTAGTAAAAAAATAAGACAAATAAGAAGACATCCATTCTTTGAAGATCTAATTTAAAAATTGAGAGAAAGAGAGAAATAACATAATTATAGAGGATGATTAAAAAATATATTATAATTTTTTAGGATTGGAAAATTATAGCACAATTTGATTTTACATTTCAAAAACCCCCAAAATGCCCTTATATCCTGTCTCAAATGTAACGACCCGCCTAAGTAGACTGTTACATTACTACTTAATTTAAATATTTACTTATTAAAACTACAAATACGTAGACTTGGGTACCTGAAAATTCACAATATATATATATATATATATATAACTTATCATGAAAACTTTGTCTTACATCTTAATAAAATATTTTTTTGTTTCATATGTAATCATAAACTTTATATAATATAATTTAAAAATGTTATAATAACAACAACAATAATAATAATAATAATTTTTTAGAATAGCTTTTGCAGAATAAATTACGTAGTGGTATCCATACTACATTCGCTTACTCATCATCTTCAACCACAAATTGTCCACCATGCACTAAGTTGTAAGTTACTTACCTACAGTATAAATATAACTATTAACCTTTCGCTCGGCAAGTGCAAACATAGATCTCGCATTGCTTGAAAACATGAATGACATGTGTGGAGGCATGATCCAATTATAGAATTCAAGATGTGGTCCAGTTATATTCAATTATGGATGTCTTATTTTCTATTAAACTTATTATCTTGCTTACCTGTGGGTGCCCTTATGTGTATGTACCGGGTACATGCATTCCACATAAAGTTAGGATTTATAAGATCCCTAACAATTTTGGAAATTAATTTGAAACTTTAAACCAGAATATAACATAATGACATGATCACTCTCTCGTGTAAGGTTGATATGACACCCTAACTTATCTTGAATTAGTCGTAGCCTTTAACTTAATTGAATTTGAGTATGCCTAAATCATACTCTAAGTTAAAGTCTTATTCAAATAGTAGGTCTAAGATTTATGTTCCTTGATTCTGAACTTATTAGTCATGATACAATAGCATGACATAATAATTCATGACATAAATTTAAAAATCATGATATAAATATAAAGTGTGGCATTTACATAGCATATTAGCAAAAGTGTGGCAAGTATGTAAATATGACATACTTGTAAATTATGACATAAATATAGGTCTGGCATATACGTGATTGTGGCATGTCATAACATATCATGATACATGAAATCATGTAATTCATATCATACATGTCATCATTCTACAAACATAAGCAAATCATTCTTAACATGACATGTGCCTAATTTTTAGTTTGAAAATAATATTATTTTTATATTGTAGGCGAGGTTTGTATTTATATTGCTCATAACAAAAACACCTCATTCAAGGCCACAATCTAAAACCCCTTCCTGAAATTTATCCAAATCGAGTATTATTTTTTATACTTTTTAGATAAGGTTAATCTTAAATTCCTTAATCTTAATTCCTTTTCAAGAAGAATTTAAGATTTAATCTATATAAACTATGGTTATGAGATCATGGTTGTAACGACCCGACTTTTCGAACCGTTAACTAATTTACTTATTCTTATTTAATTTAATCTTAATACTTATTTATATTTGGTTCTAAAAAAAATACAAAATTTTTTTAAAATCATATTCGTACTACAAAAGTTAGAATTACTAAAATTTTTAACTGAGGAAATTGAAAACATTTAGCTAATAATTATCCTATTCAAATTCGTATTTAGAATAATATTTGAAAAAGCTATAACTTCATATAAATTAAAGGAAATAGTCTAAAGTCTTTTTCTCGTAAAATACTCATACTGGTTTAGTAGTACCAAAATATTGGAACATAGTTATAAATATAGTCGATACAAAATAATTTAATAAATCTAAATGTGGAAATTCAATTCGTGGTGGTATTCCACTCCCGTCCTTCATCGCCTCCGTACAGATTTGCCAGTCCATAAAACATATAAGTAACGGACTGCTTACCTGCGTTACCTACAACATGAACACATAATGATGAGCTTTCACTCAGCAAGTACAAACAATATCTCACAAATCATTTTCATAAATCATATATCACATGCAACATCATGATGTTCAAAAATACATGTGAACTATGTGTGTTCAATTATACTTATTATTTACATATCTTATCTACTTAAGGGCCCCTATGTCGTACCCATATATATGCAACTAATGGGGAGTTAGGGGAGCGACCCTCCAACAACCTCCAATGTCATATCTTATAACTTTCGTTCTTATCATATCATCTCATTAATTGAAGGTTGGTAGACATTTAATCATATCTTTTATTTGCCTCATTCTTATCAATGTGACAGTATGTAGATTTACATGTCACTATGTATCTATCATTATGGCATAAATATCTGTGAGGCATGTCGATCATGTCAATGTAAGAAAAATTATGTACATCAAATACTTAATCAAAGCAATATGTATAACTCATATACTCATCACATCATCAAGTCCAGTCATAGCAAACGTAGAGCATCAACAAAGAAAAACATTTTGTTCTATGCTGTAGGTGAGGTTTGTACTTATCGAAAATCACGTAACTGTGTATCCGTGTTGATTGTTTCTAGCTTTACCCTCAAGTCGATGCGGTGTCCTAATTTTAATTTGACATTCGACAGTTAGAGTAAGGTTTTTGAATAATTTCGATTATGGACATATGTTCTCTTACTTAATAATTAATTTTAATTTAATTATTAATTTGTCTCTAAGTTTTTTTTAATAACATCCTTAATTATTAATCACATGATTATCATAAATTAATTTCTTAATTAATGAGTAATTAATTTTAAATATAAAATTAATTAATTATTAATCAATTGGTGAGTTAATTATTTAACACTTAATTTCTTATCCATTATTTTACTTAATTCATTTTTATCATAATCTGGTCCATTAGATGACCATGGATCACCATGGTCTTCCAACATCATATTAGATCATCTTTGTGGGCTATGGGTTTATTGAGTTTATTATAACCTATTTACTTGTAATTGGTCGTATTATTGTTTTAAACCTATTAAGGCCTATTACACTTGTCTTTATCAAGTTTTGGTCAACAATTGCATGACATCTCAACAAGTCCAGTAAGGTTCATTTCTCGTCCCCGAGCCATCGAATATTAATT
>CM046374.1:27186571-27217018 GCA_025413025.1 Ficus hispida | reverse complement strand
CATGCTTGCATCATCTTGCTTACATCACCTTGCTTGCATCACATTTTCTTAAATTTGTTTTAGTCCCTAAATGACAAAATATTTGCCCATTGATCCTTGTAGGTGGCCGGCCATTACAATTTGCTTGGAGACCAAGTTTGCTTACCTCATCATGCTTATGTCACCTTGCTTACATCATCAAGGTAATTTCTTAAAATTACACTTTGGCCCCTATGGACAAAAATATTTGCATTTTAGTCCCTCAAGTAACCGGTCATATATGCTAGGTGTCATCCAAGGATTTTTTTCCCACTTTTCTTTAATCAATAATGATGTCATAAATCCAAGATAAGGTGATGACATCATAAGGCCTTGTTTGGCTTGTTACTTAATATGCAGTCCATTTTTATGCTAACACAGATATTTCCAATACTGTTATTAACTAATAACAGTATTTTACACTGTACTACAGTCCAAAATTTATCTGTGTAAAAATGAACTGAATAAAATTTTTCTTATTTCTTGGAACCTTTCTTGCCCTTACTACCATACTTGGTGTGCTTGATTTTCTATGGTGGTCTCATAGCTTATGCTTGCTTATTCGTCCGTAATGAAGGTTTTCGCAGTATATTTCCCATACTGCTTTGCCGATCCCAGCACCTCATCTATTTGACCTTCCAGGTCAACCTTTTGACTTTCGGTCAACTTTGACTTTTTCGGTCAAACTTTGACTAACATAAAATCATAGAATTTTTCTTCCTTTTTTGCTCAAGCGTCAGATACATGACTAAGCAAACTGCTTATTGAGTCTCATAGTTAATTAATTGAGAACTCAAACATATACTGATATTAATTCAGTTCGTGAGTTTCATATCGACATATAAGATTCAACTTGAAATTTCCTTGTCTAAAGGAAATCATAGGTTCATCGAAATTCAGGTATTACAGATATTCTTAGAGAAAATGTATATTTGACTTGCAAATGAGTCGTTCTTAATGACACGTGAGTTGGAAATTGGTAACACTGTTTTGATTTGAACCCTACTGTTTTTTTTTTTTCAATTATTTTTCAAATATTAAAAACCTTCTATTTAACTTCTCAGAGAATTAAGGTTTTTTTCTTTAATGTTGCTCTCATAAAATTGTAGTAGATACCATTTGATGAAAATATCTAAAGTAAAGTAAATAGCAATATTTTAAAATATTTAAAATAAATTAAAATTTTACCAAGTAAATTAAAAATTTACTAGGTAAATTTCTTGAAAAAAACATTTACTAAGTAAAAAACGTATTAATATAAATAAATTATTATCTGATAAATATATGTAAATAAATTATTATTTGATAAATCTGTTATTTACTCTAATAATTTAAAAATATGTTGTTTATTTTAATTATTTTCTTAAAATTGTTATTCTTTCTTTGTTTACTTTCTCTGTCTCAAAAAAAAGAGCGGGCCACGAGGTGGGCCCATGCTTTATTGTTGGGCTCAACTTGGGCCACTACACTTTGGGCTGAATCACCAATCAGGCCCAAATGGTTGGCCCATCACTTGTTTTCGACAGATTGGTCTAACTCCGAACTTTCCTTATAAGATGAACCGGGTTCCACTGAACCGAACCGGTTTCTCTCGCAAATTAACACCCACACCACACACACGCACTTTCTCTCTCCTCTTTCTCTCTCTAAAAATCTCTCTGCTCACCCACCTTACCCTCTCTCTCTCTCTCTCTCTCTCTCTCTAAATCCTTCTCTTTCTCTCTCCCAATTACCCGCCAAAACCATACTTCAATTTCTCACTTCCAAATTTTCGTATTTTCCTTCCCCTCTCTCTCGCTCTCTTGCTGGTCTTTGATCCCAACACGGCGTCGTTCTAGAGCTCCATTCTCATGGATCCGCGGCGGGCGACGAGATGTCGGAGAAGAGGCCGGCGGAGAACGGGGATTCGGAGGCTCGGCCGACAAAGAAGCCGAGAATTGGGAATGGGAGCGGTGGAGGGCTTGGTTCTGTCGGCGATGGCGAAGATTCGGGGCTGGAAGAAGCCGACGGAGGAGGAGGTCGAGCTCATGGCGGAGGCGAGGGAGAAATTGGTCGAATTGTGCGATGGCGCTGAAGGATATCGTCGGCCTGGATGCGATCGGGACTGTGATTGAGTATTTGGGGCTTAATGCCAAGGCTGGGGATCAGAAATTAGGGTTTAGAGGCCCTAGGTTGACGATTGTGGAGAGGTTTTGGCAGCCGAAGAGGAAGGTATGGCGTCAATTTCGTTGATTTTTGTAGTTTGTTTGAGTTTTGTTTAAGAGACTTGGAAATTTTCACTTTTTCCTAGGCTTTTAGAGTTAACAAAAGGTTCTAGATTGTTGCATAATTGGCTTAGCTTTTCGCATGGAGTGATTGTAAGATATGATGATGGTATGCAACTGAGATTTATGAAGTTTCTTTTTTTTAATTACTAAGAAATGCGAATAGAGAGAGGATTCCCGTTCAGTGGGAATTATTACGAGGGGGCTAATTATGATGAAGATTTAATTATCAAGTATCACAATCTAAGTCATTAATTACTGATAGGAAAATATTTCGATAAGATTATTTTTTGGTCTAATTGTTTATGTCGATGCTATATTTAGTACAAAAGTGTAATAATAACGTATCTGATGATGCTCTAAGTGTTTATGGTGGAGGCTGTTTGTCAATTTGTACAAAAATACATAGGCTGAGAAGAAATAAACAGAAAAAGTTGAGGGGGGTTCAAGGGGGATGTATGTAAATTTTGTACTTAAATATGTGGGCTGAAAAGAAAAAAATGAAAAAGTTTAGGGAGGGCTTGGCTTCGTCCCTGATTTGTTGGATCAGGATAGAAAAAAGCTATGAACGATTTGAAATTTTTGTTGATTGGGTCAGACTTTCTTCCATGTCTGGCAACTTTGATATTGAGTAGGTCACCCCTGATGTGATGAATCAAATGTCTTTGGATTTCTTTAGTTTGAATGAATGAAGTTTTTTTCTTAGTGTAAAAAAGGTCTGATAGATTGGTTGTACAATTCAACCAAAATAAGGCTGGTTGGACCAAAGTTCTAGCACAAGTGAAGGTGGAAAACAAATAGACTTGAATTTTTTTCTTCCTTGAACTAGCTATGTACTAGCTTCTTGTTGATCTACAACTAGGAGATAGGAAGCCAACTATGTGAAAAATCTTCAATTTTTTTCTTTTAAAAATATGGTAGTGGGAGTGAAGGGATTGAACTCTACACCTTCCGGTGGAGTTAGCTGTGGGATTACCTTTAGATTATGCCTACAACAACGAAAAATCTTCAATATCATGTGCTTACAGCTACTATTTGGTTTGGGGCTTTGTATTTCATTTTACAGCTTGGCTTATGCAGAGAAAAGTGTAGTTTGAGTTTGGGTTTTTATCTTTTAGGACTTTTATTTTGTTGCCAAGTTGCTATAGCAGTTTCATAAGCAGTTATTTTAGTGCTAAAACCACCAGTTAGTTGCCGAGTTGAATTTTACAATCAAGAATGATATCTTAACGTTTATGGCTCACGTTCTGTAGTATCAGAACACTTTATTATAGGATTAAATATACCTTTATAATAATTCTTGACAATAATCGTGTTTTCTAGATGGAAGAATCCAGGAAATTTGCTGCACAATCTTCTCCCTACACTCAACCAGTCCAAACAAGTTTTAATGCAGCAGCCGAAAACCGTGGGACTTCCCATACTGTGAGAATGATTCCATCAGATAAACCAATTCATCCGCCAATTTCTTCTGGGATCACCTCAGTTCCACTAGGTCATGTTTCTACAGCAGCTCCATCCATCCAGTATCAATTGCCAACCAATGATGTCAGAGCATCTGCCGTTTCTAGCAGCTTTCCTAACAGTAGTAATTTAGGAAGGGAGTCATCTTCCTCTATTTTGCCTCGAGTTGAAAGGGCCCAACCCCAAATCAAAGAAGAGGGAGGACCGAAGGCCCCTTATGCATCACAAGGACAAGGTAGCGTCAATACAAATGCCTTGTTATTTATCGTATAAAAGACACTTGAATTGTTCTTCGTATATGATCCCAGGATATATGTATATATATAATAAATGACATGGTATCTAACTTTAACAAATGCTTTAGTAGTTTAGTTATGAATTCCAACCTTATGTGTTGTCTGCTTGCAGTGAGTGGGTCTTCAAATCATCAACTACTGAATGCTCCAACATGGTCTGTACATACTCAAGCTCCTAAAAGTGGACCAGAACAAAGCAAGATGCCAAATAAAACTCCGGTCAAGGTTGATGGAACTGCTCAAACAAGTGTATCTCGGGCAACTCCTGTTGCTTCAAGAGATCAAAACTTTAGGTCATTCCTTACGCAACCAGCTCCTGGAAATTTTGCTACCATGCATCAGCAATTGCAACCCGTAAACTATGCTCAACCTTCTTCACTTTCTAACAGTCACAATGAAATTGCAAAGATGGTTCAGAAGTTAATACATCCCAAGCTTCCTGATCATCCCACATGGATTCCTCCGTCAAGGGACTACATGAATAAGGCTTTAACTTGCCAAATTTGCCATCTTACCATCAATGAGGTGGATAATGTGCTTATATGTGATGCTTGTGAGAAAGGATATCATACTTGGTGTGCACAGTCATCTAATCAAAGCGGAATGCCTAGAGGTGAGTGGCACTGTTCGAGGTGCTTGGCATTAAGCAATGGAAAACCTTTACCTCCTAAATATGGTTGTGTAATGAGAAGTGTTACACCAACAAAAATTCCTTCCAGTACAACTGGAGTTCCATCACCTTCAGAAAAGAAAGTAGGAACCGAAGAACCAAAGGCCAATCCGCAGAAGATGACTCCAAATGGAAGCTCTGATTTACAGAGTCTTGCTCGTACTGGTGGTGCAGCTCTGGGGAGTGGTAATGTTAATTTGGCAGTGGAGTCAAAGAGTCTAGACTCCATAGAAACCCAAAAGAAAGTAGATGAGAAACCTGTTTTAGGAAGTTGTGTAAATATCTCAATGAAATCTGAAGCAGCATCTGGTTCTTCAGCAGTTGGTTCTTCACCTGTTGCTTTGAGTGAAAGCTCCTCCCAAGTTGTCAAGAATTCAGAAACATCAGAACCTATTAAATTCAATCTCCCACCTCTCAGTGAGACGGTGGATGTTAAGGCTGAACCTTCTCAACCCTCTCATGACTCGCATGTTGTTGACCAATCGGGGCTTCCAAACTCTGGTAAAGTTGCATCCCAGGAATGTCAAGAGGATCTCTCAATAGCGAAAGATCCCCGACAAATCTCATATAAATGAAAGTTCAGTCTGTGTTATAAATTATGATATTAAGCGAGAGGAGCAAGATGGTGCCCAGCAAAACGTTGTTGAAAGTTCTGCAACCAGCAGTGGGGTTGGGGAGCATTCAGCAGATTCCATAGAAGGCATGCGTCCTGTTGAATGGGTTGGTGATACAATTGAGGTTGACGACAATAGAACTTTTTACCGAAGTTGTAGTATTGATGGAGTAATTTTACCATCTCCCTCGTCTTCAATTTGTATTCGGAGATCTTTTCCTTCCTCTAGAAGATTGTATATCCATTCTGGGTAGTAAATTTCACTTGTCTTCTCCTCTATCTTGTGTGTTCTTTCTTCCACCTACCATTTCAAGCAACAACATTCAAAAACTATAAACGTCGGACTTGTAGGACACATTTCCGAACTTTTCGGAGAATACTTCTGGTGCAATGTAACCAATAGTCCCCCTAGCTGTGGCCGTTGACAGTATACTTTGATCCTTTGCACACAACTTAGCAAGACCGAAATCAGAAATTTTTGGTTTGAAGTTGTGGTCTAGCAAAATGTTATGGGGCTCGATATCGAAAGTTTCGCAGCCTTGGTGGAGATAATCAATTCCCTTGGCTATGCCGAAAGCAATATCCTGCATTATTTCCCAACTAAGCGAAAGGGCTTCATTTGAAAGCTTTCCTTTGAACACCGTTCCATAGGCTCCTTCGCCTAATTTCTCCTTGCGCTGATTTGTTATCTTCTTAATGTCAGCGTAGGTGTACCTTGATGCCTTGAGCGCTTTGTAATCCTCTAAGAACGTTTTAATTCTCAGTCGATTCTCTCTTTCCTTTTTGTCTGAGGTATAGGCATGAAAATCGCTGTGGCCGACAGTATAAGAACAAAAGATCCAACAACCGCACCTGCACAAATCGAGAAAACCAAAATCGATTACAACCAGATAATGTCTCTCCAATTTAAAGAGTCAAGAACCTTAACAACTAATCTCTTAAATAACTGAAAGGTTAAAACAGTAGTCATAACTTTCCCCAAATTACCAACTGTTTTAATTAGTGGCCACCTATAAATGATCATGAAAATAAAAAGTTAGTTTTCCTTGAAAATAATTACTGAATGTAGAATTTACACAAGTTGTTTTCCATGTATCTACAGAAATTTTGTAACGTATGTTTGTAAAGAAGAAACAGATAGAGAAATTGTTACCCTTGTGTGATTTGGACATCTTGAAGCATTCGGTCTCATCCACGTATGTTTGTGGCTCGCTTGGTTGGTTATTGTGCTGATGGATAAGAAGAGCTCTTGTTTACGAGTTCTTACCAAACGGTTTGCTTAGAAGTACTTATCATCCAAGGCAAAAAATAAAAAGTGCTGTCTAAATTGGGAGAAATTGCAGCAGATCGCCCTAGGCATAGCCAAGGGAATCGAGTATCTCCATCAAGGCTGCGAGAAAAGGATCCTTCATTTCGATATCAAACCCCACGACATTGTAATAACCGCCCTTTTTGATTGATTCATGATTTCCTCATTGAGGAAAAAATGAGTATTTGTGTGAAATATCTGATATGATTTTATCAGATATATTTGAGTTCTTATAGCATAATAAGACTCAAAACAGCTTGTTTAGTTAAGTGTGATACCTTTTGAGGAAAAAGGCAAAATTAGAATTTATGACCTTGACAGGTCAAAGTTTGAACAGAAACGGTACTGCAGTATAGCAAGCAGTATGAGAATTATACTGCGAAAAACCGTCATCACGGATAAAATAGTAAGAATAAGATTCAAGATCACTTTAGAAAAATTAAGCACAATATTTAGAACAATAAGGGTTAAGTAGCTCAAAGTCATATAAAAAAGTTTTACGCAGAAAAATTCTAGACTGTAATCCAATATGATAGTACTATATTAGTTGAAAACAATATTTTTTATATTTGTATTAGTATGAAAATAGACTGCTTTTTAGAAAGAAAGCCAAACGGAGCCCTATATAAGGGACACCTCATCCTTAGATAATTTCATAATTTTTGGATTTTTGGGAAATAAGAAAAGAATTGAAAACTTGGCCTCCAAGCCACCCATAATGGCCGGCCACCTCTTAGGGGTTAATGGGCAATTATTTTGTTTGTAAGGCTAGATGTGCAAATTAGAGAATAAAAATAAATATTGAAAAGAAAATAAATTACACCTATAAATAGGTAGGGGGTGGTATTGTTGATCATTTTATTGGAAATTACTCCAAAATTTTGGCCATTTTTCACCTCATTCTCTCCCACAATAGCTGAACCCCATAAGAGAGAAAAACCAAGTTAGAGTGATCGGATTTTTTAGTGAAGGAAAGCTAGAAAAAAATTTTGGAATCGAAGCTTGAGATTCATCTCCAAGATCTAGAGGTAACCCTCTCAAAACCCTAAGCTTTTTAGTAAGTTTTGAGCAAAGTTTATGTGTATTTTCAGTTGGATGTAAGAGCATAAGCTCACTAATTATGTTCTTGTTTTAGTTGGTTTGCCTAGAATGTGCTTGATTTAGGTTTTTGTGACCTTGATTTATGATTTGGTGTATATTTTGGATTGTATGCCCTAGAAATTATGTAGTTTATGTGTATGACCATTAGGTATTTGTTATATGTCCCCATATAATTAAGAATAAGGTTGAATGAATGATTATGGAATTAAATGCTTGTATGATGAACTAGGGTTCAAGAAAACCCTAGAAACCCAAGTTTGGTGAAAATCACCAAACGGGTTCGAATAGATAATTTAATATATGAGAATGTATATATGATCATGAAAATGTTACATTATACGCTACATACTTGATATAGGCTCATGTTTGCAACCGTTTGAGGTAGGGTGTGCATGATTTTACGTAAGAACCAACCGAAACCAAAATGCCAATTCGGGTAAAAACTGAGCAGTAATCTGGAAACGGTATTTTAAGGCCTTTAGAGGCCGAATTTGAGAAAAGTTAAAACTACAAAGTTGTAGGAAATTGAAAATACTAGGGGGTAGTATGGACAGTTTTTAAAAATAAGACTCCAAATGCCTTCGTTTTTATGAAAACCCGAGCCTGGACCACCCAGACCCCTGTGCACGGCCAGGCGGGTTCAACAGCAAAAAAGTGTAAGTTAAAGGCAGAATTGGGTTTTGAACAAAACACGAAAGTTGTAGGGTTTTTCAAGATCTAAAACTTTTATGAAGAAAATTTTTTCAAAATCTAAACAGATTTTAAAATGAGACTGAAACTTAAAAACTAGGCAGGAAATAGAAAATTCCTGCACAGGATTTTCAAAACAATACATGCACTGGCAATTCCTGCACATGCACTAATAACTGGAATTATGGGATTGTTTTAGCAAACTCTTCCAAACTTAGACAGTTTTACTCAAAACAGTTTTTAAATGGTTAATCAAACCCAATTTAGTACAAAAAGAAAACAATTAATTAACAAGATAAATAGTAATCGGAAAGATTACTAAAAATTAATTGGACCAAGTTATGATAACCCAATGGGTTACGAAATTTATATATAGGACTTTGGATCCAAGGTTACTCATGATAACTAATTAGAATACCACTTTAATCATTGGGCCTTAGTAGCCCAATAGGCTTTTTAATTTAAACATAACTTGGGCTTATACCTAGGGTTACTAATAGTAACCTAATAGGATGCCTAGTATAACTGGGCCTAAAACCCAGAGTTACCCTACGTAACCAAATAGGTTATCATAAGGTAGTGTGGGGGGACATATAACTAGGGATTTCTTATAGATGTTGGTTAGGATACCAACATCTAAGGTTATGGTTAAGAGTAAGATAGGATGATTCTTATCTTACGTCGTTATTGATAGCAGGTAGTTAACCTGTTGTTGCGATCAGTAGGAACAACGAACTCAGGACGTACATAAGAGGTAAGTATAACTCTGCCTATAGCATAGACGGAAAATAGTTTTACTGCTTATATGATTTTAAGCTCATGCATGTATGATATAGTGCATATGATTTGTACCTTGATGATGTGATGCATATAATTTATGCTTTATTATTGTGGCATCATGAAGCATGCTCACTAATGATAAGTCACTTAGTAAGAACAAAGATCAAGTTTCAAGTAAGAAACTGAATTCAACAAACATGTTCTCAAGAAAATGTTTTCAAGAACAAGTTAAAGAAAGATTTTAAGTATGATGGCAATCAAGTTACCTCGTGTCGTACCGACCTGCCACTATGGGCGGGTTTGGTCTATGGTTTGAGTTAGATTGGGCTGGCTGCCCCAACCACTCCATGGCTGCGTGCCATGGTACGTACACTTATGTTAAATAAGGACCCTAAAAATATGCTAACCTAAGACAGCATAATGAAAGCATAATTGGTTCATACATTGTTCCATTATGAAATGTTTTGTGGATTAATAGTTGTACTTGCTGAGCGAAAGCTCATGTCTTACGTTTATGCTTTAGGTAGGCAACCTGTTAGCAATCTTTGATGCAAGACGGTGGAGCGTGGCAAGGCTACCTGTGAAATCTTGGGATGGGAACCACTACGCATTTTGTTTTAATTATGTTTGACAGTTAAAGTAAAAAGATTGTATGTACCGAAATAAGTTTGGTATTCAGTTCATATATATATATATATGTATATGTATACATATGTATACAAGTAGGTATAGTATAAGTCAGTTTCTAAGATTTAAGTTATAAAAAAAAAAAATTTTATTCCGTATTTCCGCCTAGTAAATAAGTAAGATAAGATAAGTAATATAACGATCACGTTAGACGGGTCGTTACAAACATTTTGCTGGACCGAAACTTCACTCCAAAAATTGCGGATTCCGGTCTGGCAAAGCTGTGTTCTATGGACAAGAGTAATGCATCCATTATTACAGCGAGGGGGACCATGGGGTATATTGCACCGGAAGTCTTTTCAAGAAACTTCGGAAACGTATCTAACAAGTTGGATGTTTATAGTTTCGGGATCTTATTGCTTGAAATGGTAGGAGGAAGAAAGAAATATAAAAGTGGGAAGGTGGAGAATGCTGATGAAATTTACTCTCCAGAGTGGATCTATAATATGCTAGAAGAAGGAGGAGGTCTTTGGTGTATCCAGTGGCATCCAATCAGCCGTCCCACCATGAACTTTGTTGTTCAAATGTTGGAAGCGGGAGAAGAACTAGCCATGCCGCCTAATCCTTTCGCTTCTGTAGGTCTGTCAAACCAAAATAACAAGACGCCGATGAATCCTATGACTCCGGAGTTGGAAACTATTGCTGAATGAGCATTGATGTTTTATGTTCACTTCCAATTAGTTTAAGAAATATGGATTTTCAATGCAATTCTTTTTTTTTTTTTTTTTTGTTCTTATTAGTTTGTTTGTATATCTTCCACATGCTTAATCATAGGCGATGTTAATTGCAATTTTATTGCTACTTTCTTTTCTTGATGTGAAAAGACTCTTTGAAAGATCGGAATATATGACATGAGTCGGGATGATTCGATGAGGTTTTATTGAGTGCGAATCTAATTTGGATATTTTTAAGTCCTTGATGGTTGATGTTAGTTGATTCCTATAGTTCGTTAAAAAAATAAATAAATAGTAAAAAAATTAAAAGAGAGAGAGAGAGAGATAGTGGTTTTTATCAAAATTTTCAAACCTGTTTAATATTTTTTTTATAATGATTTCTTTCAGAATAATTTGAATCTATTATATTTGAATTATAATTATGAACCTAAGATTCAAACATAGCCTTAGTATCACATCTGTTGTTCCATACATTTACACGACTAAAGGGGTAAAGTTGATAATTAACGTTTTAAAATTCAGGATAGTGAAATTTTTTTTCTAAAATTAGTAGTAAAGTAAAAAAGTAAAACCTAAGTGAAACGGAAATTATAATATTTTGTCTTTCAAATTTAGTGCCACACCATCTTTTCGATTCATTAATGTTATAGAAGGGGCAAGTTTGCTGATGTTCTAAAGTTGAGAGCAAATGATATTTTTTATAAGTTGAGGAGCAAAGTAAATGATCTAAATTGAGGAAGAAATAAAAAATTCCCTTTTAATTATGCCAACAATTTTCCATCAGAAAATATCTCATCTCAAACATAATAGGCATAGGTGGAAAAATAATCACTTTAAGCATTATATTAATTAATAATATCTCAATTTTTATCAAATTAAGAAAATAGCCGCTTTCTTGAAAATAGTTGATCAGTAATTGACCACTTGATATTTGACCAATCACTGATTGGCTCATATCAATATGTATTTTTCCTAGGTAATCATTAGTTCGGCCATTTTTTATTTATAATAATAATGCTAAAAATACCAACTCTAATGATCCCAATTTTTGAATAACAACTTACATAATATATGAGTTGTCATTCTTAATTAACAGATGTCTAAAATAATGTCACATCAATTAATACCAAAAGATTGTATATATAAAAAACTGACAAATCATCATCATATGAGTTGGTATATAAATGTTCAAATTTGAATTGATATCCTTAAGACTATTCGTTTTTAAATAGGTGTCCAAAAGCTGGTCATGCCTAATTTCTCTGGAAGATAGCACAATATTAATTAGACATCAAATTTTAGGTTTTGTATACAAGGTTCCAAAATAACATTAAAAAAAATAAACTTCTCGCCATCGTGGTTGAATTTTGATTTTATCTCCTTTTATTTTTCTTATTTTAAAAAATTTGAGTGTAGGTTTTAATTTCTCCACTCTATTTATTTTTTAAAAAATAAAGTTCAAAAACTGGTGTGGAAGTCAAATTTAGTGAACTATTTATTTTTTTTTTTTCTAAGGAGTCAGCTTCATGGAAGCTGCGACAAATTACCCTTTTGATAATTGCTTTTTAACTTGTGTCATGTTCATTTAAATTTCAAAGTCTTCACTATAAGACGTTTTTATTTGTCATCTATATACTAATTTCCAAGTCAATACTCCAAGTCTTTACAACACTTGCTATAGGCACCTTTCAAGTTAAGACTAGGCCAAGGTTCTTCCACCAAGTCTCATTTTACAGCGTTACATTAAATGTGCTATTCAAAACATTATTAAAATTCGGAATAAGGATTTGACACGGGATGAGTGGATCAGGTTTTATAAGCTGCCAACTTAGTTGAGGCGTTTTAAAGTTCCTTAATGGTCGATGCTAGTTGATTCCTCTATTTCATCAAGAATGAAAAAAAAAAAAAAAAAGAAGAAGAAGAAGAAGAAGAAGAAGAAGAAAGAAAGAAAGAAAATAAAATGGTAGTTTTATCAAATTTTTTATTTTTTAAAGAGCTAATTTTTTCAAATTTATCTCCCATTTGACACCCTATTTTAACACTTTTTAATCTTTTTTTTTTTTTTACAATTATTTAATATCACATAAATTAATATTAAATTAGTATTCTTAACACTATTTTTCAGGTCTCTCATCTATTTCCGGCATCCAGCTAGCTTCATGGAAGCTGCGACAAATTACCCTTTTATTTGCCTTTTGATTTCTGTCATCTGCCTCACTTAAAATTCTAAGTCTTCACAATAAGTCTCTTATATTTATCATCAAAATAAATTTCCACGGTCCCCAAGAGATTGGACCAATCAACATATTAATTTGCAAGTTAATGATTAAATGCTCTGTTCAGAACATGGATTTGATTTTAAAAATTAGTAATAATTTTTTGTTAACTTTTGAGAAAAAGACAAAACTAATATAGAAAACTTAGATTTAAACCTAAAAATAAATGCATGCTTAATGTGATATGCAATTCCTTATTATTACTCAGTCTAGTCCTTAGAAAAGAGAGAGAGTTCCTTGGCTTGCGCAACGGGTTTTCAAGTTCATTTTATCTATGATTAGCAGCCCAAAAAAAAAAAAAAAAGGTTTTACTATAGTATCACTTATTGCTAGAACTGATAAGAACTGTTTTCTAATTGTTGGATTAACTTTTTACAGCATGATATTCTTGAAAATAAAAAATTTAAAGAGCGCACATAGAACTACTCGATCATAGATTAGACAGTTCAAATTTAATCAACGGTTAAATAATACAAAATAGAAAGTCCTATCATAAAAATTAAAAAAAATAAAAAGGATTCAGTTCATGAAAACTACCTTAATATTTATTTCTGTTATTATTTTTCCAAAAAACTAATTACTATAGAAGAAATTAGTAAGTATATTAAGACAGTACTTTGACTAGATCGTATCATTATTACACCCTCATTATCTATACATCTCACGTGATATTTTTCTTTATATTTTTCCTTCGGTGTACCTTTTTAGCTCGTTCTACATTTTTCCAAAACTCAAACATGCTGTCTTGTGGGTGTCTTCGTTTTCAGTTCGGTTTTCTCTTTACGATGTCGTTTGGACATTTCGAAATGTTCAGACAACATGAAAAATTTAAATCTGGTTTTGTATTTTTGGAGAGAACTTTGAAACAAAGCAGGAGTTCTTCCTCAGCCATGGATTTGGCTTGATTCAAGTTTCTTTGCTACATGATTTTTCATCCTTTGCTGTAAATAAGCCAAAACAAACTAGTACACATTAATTTTGTCCCAAGCAATGAGGGAATAACAATACACTGCTTGCATTTATAAAAACATTATTTGAACAAATTTACTGCCTATGTGATCTTTCTTATTCAGCAATAGCTTCTAACTCCAGGGGGCTACGTCTCGCGGACCTCTTCGTCATTGTCTTTGATGGACCAGTTGAAGCAAACGGATTAGGCGGCATGGCTAGATCTTCTCCTTGTTGCAGCATTTGAACCACTACTTTCATGGTGGGACGACCTATTGGATGCCACTGGATGCACGAGAGTCCGACAATTGCTAGTTTCTTCGCGATTTTTGCATCTTCCTCTCCCTCAATCTGAATCCGTAGATCTTCACCTTCTTCCAGAAGATTATAAATCCATTCTGGGTAGTAAACTTCATGAGCGCCATTCTCTGCTTTTGCATCGGTGTTAATCTTTCTTCTGCCTACCATTTCAAGCAACAACATTCCGAAGCTATATACGTCTGCCTTATAAGAGACATTTCCGAAGTTTCTAGAGAATACCTCCGGTGCAATATACCCCATGGTTCCTCTAGCTGTACTCATTGACACAGTACTCTGGTCCTTGGAGCACAATTTGGCGAGACCAAAGTCGGAAATTTTCGGAGAAAAATTTTTGTCCAACAAGATATTGTGAGGTTTGATATCAAAATGGAGGATCCTTTGATCGCAGCCCTGGTGGAGATACTCAATTCCCTTGGCGGTGCGTAAAGCAATGTTTTGCAATTTCTCCCAACTAAGTGAATAGTTTGTATCGCTTGCTGCATGTGAGATATACTTGTCCAATGAATCATTTGGCAAGAACTCGTAAACAAGAGCTCTTCTAAATCCATCAGCGCAATACCCGACCAGTCGAACCACATTCACATGGTGGATTTGACCCATTGTTGCCACTTCATTGATGAATTCTTCCCCATTTCCCTTTGTATTGTTTAGGATCTTCACAGCAATGAGAATGTCATTGGAAAGCTTACCTTTGAACACTGTTCCATAGGCTCCTTGGCCTAATTTGTCCCTGAACTGATTCGTGATTTTCTTGATATCTGTATAAGAATATCTTGCCGGCCTGAGAGCTATATAATCTTCCAAAAACTTCTTAATTCGCAATCTATTTTCTTTCTCATTCTTGTCAGAAGCATGCACATAAAAAGCTGCAATAGACATTAGCAGAACAACAAATGATCCCATGATCAAACCTGCAAGTTACACAAGAGTCGGGCTTAAGAACCTTATGGAAAACTAGTACATTTCAACTAAGTCGGCACCCAGTAGTAGTTTTATCCCATAAACACGCCCGCCAGTACTCCACTTTATTAAGTAGGAAATAATTGCGAATGCTCTCCAAAAAGGAAAACATAACAAACCCAAAGGGCTACAGAGCGAAAATAAAATTAAACCAAATAATCACGAAGGAAAACACGCTCACAAAGGGCTTGTCAAGCTCACCTATAGTCACCACTGATTTTGTCCATGGACCTGTAAAACAAACTTATGGTTAAGATTTTTATTCTTCACACTACATAAGATTCTCTGAATAATGTAAGTACAATGTTCAAATGAGATGCTTAATTCAGCTAAGCAGATCTAGAGATTATGCATGAAAGGAAATTGATTTCGTTTTAACTTCCTACCACCCAATTTTACACGTCTTTTTTACAATCAACTTCTGTGATGATTATCTAAAAAAAAAAAAAAAAATCGCTGAAAATATTCTAACATAGATATATAAGAAACCAGAGTACCTTTTCCGTGTTTGCTGAAACATTCAGTTTCATGATCGGCACCAGGTCTCTTCAATCGACATCCCTTTTGTTGTCGTTCACAGCGTGTGCAGCTTGGTTTCGCCCATCTCAGTGAAAAATATAGCACGGTGTCTGTCGATTCGAGAGACATCGGTACACCAAAATAGTTGTACATTTTGGAACACCAAATGACTTCAGGGTGGTCTTCAATGATGCCATCAGAGTAAACGGCACAAAGATTTCCGTAGCGAGAACCGCCATCGTTGGGGATCACGCAATCGGAAGCACAGGGAAACGGGTTTCCAGAGCAATTCATCAGCGTGCAGCGAGATAATCCATACGTGAAAGGAGAATTTGATGGATCCAAGAAATATTCTTGGACGGATTTCGTCAACTGAACCTCATGAAATTCTGGAATATTTACGTGAATTCTCTGTGATATATAATCTATAAAGGAAACATGTAACTCGACTGGAATTTTTGGAAGCTCAATTGCTATTTGATTGTCACTAGTGCAGTACAGATTGAAGCCAGGGTAGCCACAGTCGTTAGGCTGCTTGTCTTTGAGTCGGAAAGGGAATCTGATGTCGAAATCCTTTGGTTCGCCGCAACCTGAATAATCTACGCAGTCTTCTTGGCTTGCTCTACCGAGTACGGCAGCAGCTGTGATCAAAAAATACAAGCAAAGAGAGGAAACGGCCATTTCTAACGACCACTCGTATATGTCTATGCAGACAGACTTTGATTGTGGATCTGCGGTAAGTAGATGAACTATTCCTCTTCATTAAAAGAAAGAAAGGAAAAAAAAAAAGTTGTAATGTCAAAAAAATAATAAAAATAAATCTATTCTATTATTGAATGTGGCTTTCACACCTTCTGATTTTCAAGGCATTTGAAACTATTCCCTTTTTTTTCCCCCTTCTTTTTTCTTAAAAAAAAATAATAAGTGAAACTGTAATAATTAAACGAAAAGGTTAAGATATCAATCATATTTGATCAAAGATAGCATTTTGACATTTAAAAAAAACACTATTACAGAGCATATTTTTTACTCTAAATTTTAAAATTTATCATTAACATATTAATTTAACACTCTACGCTTGAAGGCAACAATAATGGGGAAAAAAAATTGATGGAACTCAAAATTTAACCAGATTTGCAATTTGAAGCCCTCAATTGATGTCGGCGAGGTGTGAATTGGGAGGGAAAAAAAAAATAAAAGAAAAATAAAATTATGGGAACTCAAAGTTTGGCCAGATTTGCAACTTCAAGCCCTAAGTTGATGTCGGTGAGGTGTGAATTGAAAAAATAAATAAATAAATTGATGGAACTCAAAGTTTTGACAGATTTGCAACTTAAAGCACCATATGCTGATGTCGGCAAAGTGTGAATGTGGAACGATTTCTGACATTAGGTGCAAGAGAGGGGAGAAGTTGTTGTTGTTGTTTTTTTAATTTAAATATACACTACGGGATAAATCGATCACAAAGATTATGAGAAGGAGGAACCAAATAGAGCCATATATTAACTCAACTTAGTTATAACTTATTGAATGGAGAGAATTTATAGACATTTATATGCCACACAAAATCCTCATTCCCCGTCAAGGTGAGACTCATCAAGTGAGAGGGACTCATCAAGTGAGAATCACAAAACAAGCACTCATGGAGCTAGTGGGGCACGTGGCGCCTTCAAATTTTTTTTCTTTTCAATTTGTAATAATTTAACGTAAATTTATTTTAGCTTTTTCAAGAATGTGCATCAAATTACTTCTTTACCCCTCTTTTTTTTTTTTTTCTTTTCTTGAATCTGTCTAACTAATATTTAATGTATTTAACCGATTTTGTTGCTTAAATTCCCACCCACCATTTTTTAAAAATAATCTTAGTCAATATTTATGGACTTCATTAACGAATTGTACTTTTTTTTAAGGGTGAATTCATATTTACATCTGGTTTCTCATGTCTTGATACTCCATTGAAGCATAAAACAGAAAAAGGTCGTCCGAGTTTTCAACTATTAATTTTTGTTAGTTTTCAACTTTTTTTTTTTTTCTTTTACTGATATGGACTTAGAATATTGGGCTGTTGAAAAAAAAAAAAAAAAACAAACAAACAAACCAAAAAACAAAAAAGATGATAGATGCCCTTCTATATATAATACCAGTGTCCACAATATTTACCCTGATATCCTTTCCATTCAGCACTATCTACGGTTATATGGGCCAAAAAAAAAAAAAAGAAAAAAAACTAACAGACATTAATAGAACAGGCATTCTTACTAAAAGATCAAAATTGAGCGGTATTGAATAGTACATTACAAAGTTCTGGGGCAAACTTAATTAAGTGACATTATTAGGGGGCATTTTTAAAATTAGTCCAGCAAAAAAAAATTAATAATAACAATAATAAGGGATTTTTTTTTAATATTTTTTATCTCAGAGACTTGTGATTCGTATAAAAGGAAGTTGTACTGCTTGAATAGCAAATAATTCCAACCAAATGAAGAGTCCAAGAATTCCGATGCCTAATTTCCTATTCATAGCTCCTCTACTTCTAATGAACACCTTATACCAACAAACAATTAGCACCTCTACTCCACCAAATACTACAAATTTTCCCTGTCAACCTTCTTCCTGTGGCAGCCTCCGCAATATCAGCTTCCCTTTCCGTCTCACAACCGATCCCAAAAACTGCGGAGACTACGAGCTTTCTTGCGAGAACAACCGTGCCGTATTGTACTTGATCCCAAATTCCTCTACTTATCTCTACGTCGAGGCGATCAATTACCAAAACAGTACAATTCGAGTTGTCGATCCTAATATCCACAAAGATAATTACTCATCCCTCCCGTTTTATCTTCTCAACAAAAACCCGTATCCAGACTATCACGACGCTTATCAAAATTCATTTGCAACGCAAATCAGCTTCTGTCACACCATTAGAGAAAGTATAGTTTTCAATCTTACACAGACTGTAATATTTATGCGCTGCGGGAAGCGGTTGGAGAATTCCCGGCTTCATAATTTTGTGGACACTGCTCCTTACATAAATGGCTCTGCTCTGTCCCTACCCGGAAGGCCATATTCCTACGCAGTGGTAGACAGACACCTAAATTTTTGGGAATTGCCGGATTCCTGCCGTATCGACCTGATGACTTTCATTTCATCAAGGAAGGGAAATGTTGAGAAGAAAAGTCTTACTTCCTTTAGTGACATTCACACCGAGCTTGCCTATGGATTCGAGCTTACGTGGGAGAATCGTTGCTGCCTTGACGGAATTGTATACGAAGATTCTGAGTTTTATTGTCGTTATTATCAGAACAATCTCGATAATCTACCTTCACAAGCGAGGACGTCAGATGAACCGTGCGGTAAGGATTCCATAAAAATATAGACAAAAACAAAAAAAAAAACAAAAAAAAAAAAGAGCTTCGAAATAATATCGTAATAATAATTTCCGAATTGTCTAAAATTTGTTGATATTGGTTCTTGGACGATGCAGGCTTCCTGTGCGGCTTTCAGTACCATGCTAAACGTGAGGATTTCTTTCTTTTCCCATCGTATTCACTTGCATATTATAGATGTCAAGTTTTCAACCCAGAAAACGTTTTTCCCACGAATGAAAGAAAAAATAATAATAATAATAGTAAAGCTGATTTGTTTTTGTTTGTTATTTTTCTTTTTGATCACCAAGTCATATGTATCTAATTTAGCTTTTGGGCACTTTCCTGTTGCAGTTTACTCGGTGAAAGCACCTATATTGATTGGTAAGAATACGCCTTTTAGATATTGTAGATGCGTAATTTTCATTTTGGTCTTTTTGATAAAACTTTCTCATAATCGTTTTACCTTGGCTTTACAGAGATACTATCAACACCAAGAATGATATGTGTTCCTATTGTGATTGCCATTTTGGTTTATACATGGCGAAGGCGGCATTTGTCGATGTCGGATGACATTGAAGAATTTCTTCAAAAGCATAAAAACCTCATGCCTATAAGATACTCTTATCGGGAAATTACACAAATGACAAAAGGGTTCAAGGAAAAATTGGGCGAGGGAGGCTTTGGATCTGTGTATAAAGGAATGCTTTGTAGTGGTCGCTACGTAGCCGTCAAAATATTGGGTAAATCCCAGGCTAATGGGCAAGATTTTGTCAATGAAGTTGCTACCATTGGAAGGATTCACCATGTTAATGTGGTGCATCTGATTGGTTTCTGTGTCAAGGGTTCAAAGCGAGCCCTTGTATATGATTTTATGCCAAACGGATCACTTGATAAGTATATTTTTTCAAGGGAAGGAATTAGTAACTCGCTAACTTATAAGCAAATTTTTGAGATCTCACTTGGAGTTGCTCATGGAATTGAGTATCTTCATCAAGGATGTGACATGCAAATTTTGCATTTTGATATTAAGCCTCACAACATTCTTTTGGATGAGAATTTCATTCCGAAGGTTTCTGATTTTGGACTAGCAAGGCTATGTCCATTAGATAATAGCATCGTATCTTTAACTACGGCAAGAGGAACCATCGGATACATAGCTCCAGAGTTGTTTTACAAAAACATTGGAGGAGTTTCTCATAAAGCTGATGTTTATAGTTTTGGAATGTTGTTGATGGAAATGGCAAATAAGAGAAAAAATTTAAACCTACATGCTCAGAACTCAAGCCAAATTTACTTTCCGTTATGGATACATGATCAGTACAGAAAAGGAATAGAGATGGAAGTAGAAGATGCCACGGAGGAGGAATTGGAAATAATAAAGAAGATGATCATAGTAGCACTGTGGTGCATACAATTGAAGCCTTGTGATCGCCCTTTGATGAACAAAGTCGTAGAAATGCTCGAAGGAGAAGTTGAATCCCTAAAAATGCCTCCAAAGCCTTACCTATATCCGCAAGAGCAAGAAGACGAGACGCAGAGTGTTGAGGCTGATGGGGAGACATCAACACTATCAGAAGAGGACTCTCAAGAGCCTAGTTTGATCTCAAATGCTCGTTAAGATCTAATATTTGTTACTGAAACAATAGTCCTGATCTGTAATTTCAGAAATAGAATTTGTAATATTCCTCTCTATATATCTTTAGTTTTGTTTGTCTATGTTTATCATATTCTTCCAAATTTTGAACTTCAAAGTATGCACGTATTTCCTGTCTTCCGTAACATCTACTTCTTGAGGGAATTTCTATTTACGAAGAGAATTCTTGGAACATTGGCTCTTAATTTTATGCGTAATACAGTGCAATCTTTGCCAATTTGGAAAAATTTTGCATATAATAGGTGACCAATAGATTACTAGAAAATCATATATTTGAAATAACTACAAATTATCTTATAGTGCAGTAACCGATTTTGCTTGAGCGACTTCAATTTACGGCTTCGTGGATGTTACCAAAAGACTAGCTTGTTCAAAATCTTCAAAATTCCTTCTATTTATTGGAGCTTTTGTTCAAAAACGACTAGTCCAAAAACCATCCCAAGCTCCTTTTTTTTTTTTTAAATAATGATTTGAACCTTAGAATTAGTGTCCTAGCTAGAGAAATGTAGAAAGATACACACACTTTTTTTTTTTTTTTTTTGAGAATTGATTGAACTCATTGAGGAATTTTCTTTTCTAACAATATCATACTTAATGTTACGCGACGAAAGACTTGGTGGAGGACCCGTGGCCTAGTCTAACTTGAATGGTTCCTAGCAAGTGTCGTGATGACTTTTAGTATTGAATTGGAAATTAACAAATAGATGTGGGTCCAATATCTTGGGAACCATGGAAAATATATTTAGATGACAATTTCAATACGATTATAGCGAAGACTTTGAATTTTAAGTGAACATCACACAATAAGACAAAAAACAATTATGAAAAGGGGAATACGTCGCAACTTCCATGAAACTAACTCCCAGAAATAGATGAGGGACCGTGAAACGAAAATTTTGACAGATCTGCAAATAATAACAAAAGAAATAGAAGAGTCTTGAATTATGCTCTCAACCTTATCCTTGGGGTAAAAAAAAAAAGAATTCTTTGACCATATCTCAAATCTTAACACTTCGTTGGTGCATGTCAACTTGCACGCTAGACTCAAATTCAGATGAATTTCACGGCAGACTGATTTCTTGAAGCTTCGCATGCCAGATTTAAATTTCAATAAGCTTCATAGCGTAGACTTTAATTTCAAAAGCTTTACATACCAGACTAAAATTTACATGAGTTCCTAGCTCAAGTTTCAAGTTAATTCATTTCCACAAGAAATGAGGCGTCTTCACTTCACCAACTGCAAGTCCCTTTTTTGTTTTTTTTGGGATATTCATTTCTTTTTTCTTTAAAATATAATTATGTACACACAAGGCTCCTATGATGCCCTAGAAATTCATAAACTCTATTTAAGAACTATTATTATGGATTTCTTTCATAAATACACTTCTAATGAATTATTTTGATGAATACAAAATTTCAAGATCATGAATGATATGTATCATCAATGTGATGATATCAATGATTTAACAACGTAGAGTTTCTTTATTTAAAGGAGAAACTATTTATATAATGTTACTCTCTTTTTCTTTTGAGATTTTGTGAAAATATTGTGTAAAAAATTCATTATATATAATGAATAAATAATCATAATTTTATAAATTAAATAAGTGGATTTTATGACATGCTAAGATTTATATATTAAACTAAATTAATAATTCTACTATCATCTTAATCAAGAAAGAAAGTAAAAAAAAAAAAAAAAAAGGACATAAGAGGAGTACTCGTGCACCCCCACCCATTGGGTAATTACCCCACTTGGGCAAGGCAGTGGGCCTAAGCCCACTGCAAGGGGAAAAAAAAAAAAATAAAAGGCTAAGAGCAGCGCCTTTCTGCCGTAAATAATCATGTATAGAAAAAAAAAATTATATATATATTTTTTTCTCTTTTCTTCAGAAAATAGGTAGAACAAGAGGGGGGTTTTTTGAGAATTCAAAATCCAACTCCTAAGCAAGCAAAACAAATATGACAAGACAAGAAAGAAAAATTGATTATAATATAAGATGTGGACTACTTGAATGACTACTCACTAAAACCACTTAGAAATGCATGAAAAACCATCAAAACAACCTCCCAACTTGTCTTCTTCAGCTGAGCATGTTTTTGGAGAGTTTTAAATATAAAAATTTCAATGTTGTTAACCCACAATAAGGCTTGGTTATAAAATGGTTTTAGGTAAACTAAAAACCACTTTTTTCTCTTTCATAAAAACTATACAAGCAAAGAAAAGTTTCCTCTCTTCCTCTCTTCATTGTGGACGAAATTTTTAGCTAAGGAAAGCCAAAAATATACTTCATCTCCTTCCACCCACTCCCAAGATCATTTTTTGTTACAAGGAGGAAGAGCAATTCCAAGTGTTTTTCACAGTAAAACCTATACTTTTTCCACTTATTTTCTAGAAAGGAAAATGATGTTTTAAAAACGTTTTTAAAGTGATGTTTTATCTTTATTCTAGCTCCCTACCTCAAGGATCCAAGAGTGGTTCAAAGGCTTTAAGAGAAGCTAAGAACCCACTATTTTTCTCAGAGGTAAATGATTTATAAACTATTGGTTTACCAAGTTCTTAATAACTTTCTTTTCAAAATGTTTTCTTACAAATAGGAAAATCTTGGCATGGTAAATAGTTAAAATGTGGTTTTGCTACCTAGTGAGATGATATATGTGTTGGCCATATTTAAGGTGGCTAGAAAATATGATTTGTGTATGGAATATGATAAAAAGTGTATTTATGTTTTATGGTTATATGACATGAATGAGAATTAATGTATGAGAATAAGAGATTATGGCATATTGATATGTTATTTCCTCTGGTTAATGGAAGCATGAATGATGAGGAAAATATTTTGACATCACAAATAAGCTAGAATAAGAATTAATAACCATAAAGTATAAAAAATAATATTTTTAGCATAAATGTTAACAAATTGGAAAATGGTATTTTGAATGGGATTTTCATGATCTTATAGAAGGACAGAATATTACTCTTGATATAGGCAATAAGAAGAGCTCAAGTTTGATCAGAAATAATAAATGTTAAAAATGTTGATTTTGCCCTCCAGGGGTTTTTTCACTAGCCTAAAGACTTTATTTAAATCCGAAACTTTGCAGTATTGACTAGAGACTTAAAATAGACCTTGTGTCAAATTTTGGTGATAAATGGATAAGAAATAACGAAAACGCCATTTTGCATAAATATAGAAAAGTTTTTGGTCAAAAACATAAATAATAAAAACTTGTTAAAAATGAGTCATGATCCTGTAAGAGCACTTTATAAGGATAAAGGATATTAAGTATAGAAAACGTGAACCAAAGGGTATTGGGAACTACTTGGGGCTAAATAAGGACTAAAATGTAAAAATAAATCAATATTGGGTTAAATTATAAAATCTGCTTATACTATAATTAGACAGCATCGTTGTCATCCTTAAAACATTATATTAAGCTAAATAAATACAAGAAATAATATGGTTTATGTTAAAGTCAAATGTACGACCTTAAATGGTATATAGGGGCTTAAATGTTATACTTTTATTTAATTGTGTTTAGAAATGTAATAAGTTACGAAAGCCATTTAAGAGCTTAAGGGCACTGTAAACGTTATTCTAAGGCCAAGACAAACTTTTAAATTAAAGCCATTCAATAAGTCTAGATTCAAAAGAGTATGCCTAATGGCAAAATTGTAATTTTGTCGAACTAAGGGGCAAAATGGTAATTTGATGGGGAGAACGTTTTGGACCATAGGTAGAGGTTTACTGGACCTATAAAACTACAAGAGATATTACTAAAAGCTAAGATCAAAAAATTTAACAAGTTTAAGCTTAAAAGTGCTTGAATAATCAAAATATGGATAAATTGATAAATTAATATTCGATGGCTCGGGGACGAGAAATGAACCTGTCACTGGACTTGTTGAGATGTCATGCAATTGTTGACCAAAACTTGATAAAGACAAGTGTAATAGGCCTTAATAGGTTTAAAACAATAATACGACCCAATTACAAGTAAATAGGTTATAATAAACTCAATAAACCCATAGCCCACAAAGATGATCTAATATGATGTTGGAAGACCATGGTGATCCATGGTCATCTAATGGACCAGATTATGAATAAAAATGAATTAAGTAAAATAATGGATAAGAAATTAAGTGTTAAATAATTAACTCACCAATTGATTAATAATTAATTAATTTTATATTTAAAATTAATTACTCATTAATTAAGAAATTAATTTATGATAATCATGTGATTAATAATTAAGGATGTTATTAAAAAAACTTAGAGACAAATTAATAATTAAATTAAAATTAATTATTAAGTAAGAGAACATATGTCCATAATCGAAATTATTCAAAAACCTTACTCTAACTGTCGAATGTCAAATTAAAATTAGGACACCGCATCGACTTGAGGGTAAAGCTAGAAACAATCAACACGGATACACAGTTACGTGATTTTCGATAAGTACAAACCTCACCTACAGCATAGAACAAAATATTTTTCTTTGTTGATGCTCTACGTTTGCTATGACTGGACTTGATGATGTGATGAGTATATGAGTTATACATATTGCTTTGATTAAGTATTTGATGTACATAATTTTTCTTACATTGACATGATCGACATGCCTCACAGATATTTATGCCATAATGATAGATACATAGTGACATGTAAATCTACATACTGTCACAATTGATAAGAATGAGGCAAATAAAAGATATGATTAAATGTCGTACCAACCTTCAATTAATGAGATGATATGATAAGAACGAAAGTTATAAGATATGACATTGGAGGTTGTTGGAGGGTCGCTCCCCTAACTCCCCATTAGTTGCATATATATGGGTACGACATAGGGGCCCTTAAGTAGATAAGATATGTAAATAATAAAGTATAATTGAACACACATAGTTCACATGTATTTTTGAACATTCATGATGTTGCATGTGATAATATGATTTTATGAAAATGATTTGTGAGATATTGTTTGTACTTGCTGAGTGAAAGCTCATCATTATGTGTTCATGTTGTAGGTAACGCAGGTAAGCAGTCCGTTACTTATATGTTTTATGGACTGGCAAATCTGTACGGAGGCGATGAAGGACGGGAGTGGAATACCACCACGAATTGAATTTCCACATTTAGATTTATTAAATTATTTTGTATCGACTATATTTATAACTATGTTCCAATATTTTGGTACTACTAAACCAGTATGAGTATTTTACGAGAAAAAGACTTTAGACTATTTCCTTTTAATTTATATGAAGTTATAGCTTTTTCAAATATTATTCTAAATACGAATTTGAATAGGATAATTATTAGCTAAATGTTTTCAATTTCCTCAGTTAAAAATTTTAGTAATTCTAACTTTTGTAGTACGAATATGATTTTAAAAAAATTTTGTATTTTTTTTAGAACCAAATATAAATAAGTATTAAGATTAAATTAAATAAGAATAAGTAAATTAGTTAACGGTTCGAAAAGTCGGGTCGTTACAACCATGATCTCATAACCATAGTTTATATAGATTAAATCTTAAATTCTTCTTGAAAAGGAATTTAAGATTAAGGAATTTAAGATTAACCTTATCTAAAAAGTATAAAAAATAATACTCGATTTGGATAAATTTCAGGAAGGGGTTTTTAGATTGTGGCCTTGAATGAGGTGTTTTTGTTATGAGCAATATAAATACAAACCTCGCCTACAATATAAAAATAATATTATTTTCAAACTAAAAATTAGGCACATGTCATGTTAAGAATGATTTGCTTATGTTTGTAGAATGATGACATGTATGATATGAATTACATGATTTTCATGTATCATGATATGTTATGACATGCCACAATCACGTATATGCCAGACCTATATTTATGTCATAATTTACAAGTATGTCATATTTACATACTTGCCACACTTTTGCTAATATGCTATGTAAATGCCACACTTTATATTTATATCATGATTTTTAAATTTATGTCATGAATTATTATGTCATGCTATTGTATCATGACTAATAAGTTCAGAATCAAGGAACATAAATCTTAGACCTACTATTTGAATAAGACTTTAACTTAGAGTATGATTTAGGCATACTCAAATTCAATTAAGTTAAAGGCTACGACTAATTCAAGATAAGTTAGGGTGTCATATCAACCTTACACGAGAGAGTGATCATGTCATTATGTTATATTCTGGTTTAAAGTTTCAAATTAATTTCCAGAATTGTTAGGGATCTTATAAACCCTAACTTTATGTGGAATGCATGTACCCGGTACATACACATAAGGGCACCCACAGGTAAGCAAGATAATAAGTTATAATAGAAAATAAGACATCTATAATTGAATATAATTGGACCACATCTTGAATTCTATAATTGGATCATGCCTCCACACATGTCATTCATGTTTTCAAGCAATGCGAGATCTATGTTTGCACTTGCTGAGCGAAAGCTCAATAGTTATATTTATACTGTAGGTAAGCAACTTACAGCTTAATGCATGGTGGACAATCTGTGGTTGAAGATGATGAGCAAGCGAATGCAGTATGGATACCACTACGTAATTTATTTTGCAAAAGCTATTCTAAAAATTATTATTATTATTATTATTATTGTTGTTGTTGTTGTTATTGTTATTATAACATTTTTAAATTATATTATATAAAGTTTATGATTACATGTGAAACAAAAAAATATTTTATTAAGATGTAAGACGAAAGTTTTCATGATAAGTTATAATATATATATATATATATATATATATTGTGAATTTTCAGGTACCCAAGCCTACGTATTTGAAGTTTTAATAAGTAAATACTTAAATTAAGTAGCAATGTAACAGTCTACTTAGGCGGGTCGTTACATTTGAGATAGGATATGAGGGCATTTTGGGGGTTTTTGAAATCTAAAATCAAATTGTGCTGTAATTTTCCAATCCTAAAAAATTATAATATATTTTTTAATCATCCTCTATAATTATGTTATTTCTCTCTTTCTCTCTATTTTTAAATTAGATCTTCAAAGAATGGATGTATTCTTATTTGTCTTATTTTTTTACTACAATTTAAAATGGAACAAAATCCTCTAAAATTAATTATAAGTTGCAATTTTTGTACTTTTATTCTTGAGACGTACTTCAAATTTTTTTAATGGTTTTAATTATGAAAGGATCACGTGACTTGTTAGAAAAGGGCAGTTTTAATAACTAACGATCATATATAATTTAAATCGTTGATTTTTTTTGTTTTTTTTTTTTTTTTTACGCTTCAATATCAAAATTACAACTTATGATAAATTAAGGGAGTTTTATTAAAATTTAAGGGGGAAATTAGCAAGCAATCCTTTATCTTGAGGGTAAAATTTGAAATTATCCTGTGCTTTTATTATGATTGTTAATAAGGGGTCAAATTTAAAATTAACCCTTGCTTTTACTATGATAGTTTATTCAGGTTAATTCTACTCCTCAATATCTGAACCCTCGGATTTTACTCCTATATTTCCTTATTCTTGTTCTTTTTATGTTCTTCAATAATAATATCAGACACATTAATTAAAAATGTGTTTTTAAGTACACAATATCATTACTTATTAATTAAAAAATCATGTTAGTTAAATGCATCTCGTAACATTATTTGTGAGACATGAAAAAATAATAATAATAAAATAAATAAGAGAATATATGAAACAAATCACACCCACCTAGTCACATTATATGTATTCCAGGGTCCTATCCTAAGATGTTCTCTTATGCTATTTTCACAAAATCTTTAAAACCTTTTTTGTGATTTCCTTTGTTTCCTTGCAGTTTGCTTGTACTACCTTGGAGCATACAAATACATTGGTAAGGCTTTTTTATTCGAAAACACTTAATTTGCATAATATTTTTCACACTGGGAAAATAAATAACAAGTGGAAACCAAAAAAAAAAAAAATACAAAATGTCTGGGAAAGGTAACATATATTAATGTAACCAGAAAAAAATTAATTGTTGTCCCGAACACACAAACTATAAAATATATACTTAGGGTAAATTTTAAATTTATCCCCAAACTTATCTTTATTCTCTTGAACTTACAAATTGTATAAAATAAGGTCCTTTGTTTGATTTCTTGATGAAAAAATCAAAATTAGGGAGGAAAAAAAAAACAGATGGTGGTAGTCAGCGGGTGGGAGCTGCAAGTTCCTTATAGTCAATCAAGTAGAACTCCCGAACTTTTTTTTGGGGATGAAGATAATGTGATATACTCTAATGTTTTTCCGTTTAATGTTTTAATTTATGGGTAATTTTGTAGACGCGCTTCTAGTATTTTGAATACCATTCTCTCTCTGTTTCACGTGCAAATTGGGTGAAGGAGGCTTTGGTTCCGTGTATAAGGGAAAGCTTTCTAGCGGTCGCTTTGCAGCAATCAAAATTCTCAGTAAATCCAAAGCTAACGGCCAAGATTTCATCAATGAAATTGCTACCATTTGAAGGATTCACCATGTTAATGTCGTGGGTTCAAAGTGTGCTCTTGTATATGACTTCATGCCTCTTGGATCTCTAGATAAGTACATTTTTTCTGGAGAGAAAAGTAATTGCTCCTTAAGTCTTGACAAAGTATTTGAGATCGCACTAGAAGTGGCTCAAGGAATTGAGTATCTTCATCAAGGATGTGATATGTAATTCTGCATTTTGATATTAAGCCTCACAACATTCTTTTGGATGATAATATTTTCATTCTGAAAGTTTCTAATTTCGGACTGGCAAGACTATGTCCATTAGATAATAATATTGTATCTTTAACTGCAGCAAGAGGAACTATTAGATATATTATCCCAAAAATATTTTACAAAAACATCGGAGGAGTCTCATCTTATTGATGGAAATGGCAAGTAGAAGGAAAAACCTAAGCTCAAATGCTTGAAGGTAAAGTTGAATGCCTGCAAATGCCTCCGAAGCTTTCTTTTTGTCCACAAGAAAACTATGGAACAGATGCTAGAGACACAGCAAAGGAAACATTTTCATCGGCACAATATGATGAGGAACTCTCATAAATTAGTTTGATCTCAAATGCATAGACACGTAACATAAGACTATGGATTCAAATTTTATTAATTAAAAAAATCACTTTATGAGTTTGCATAAGATACACTTATTGGTTACTATGAGTTTTTTTTTTTTTAATCTATCTTAATAATTAAAAAATATTTTTTTTTCACTCGTTCCCATTGAAGAAATTTTTTTTTTCTTTTTTAAACTGGGACTTTAAACAAAAACAACCTATATTCATAACTCATTAATGTTTTTATCTAGTCACGACCAAAATTTTGATCCTCGCACAATGTATATGAACTTGAAGTATACTTCCGAATAATAACTCGTATTGCGCACATGTAGTGCGATATAGAATTATTAGTATGATAAAAACAAGTAATAAATCACTCATCCTACTCTTAATTTTTTTAAAGAAAATGTTGTAAAACAAAACGCTAGCTCATTAGTCTAAACTGTGCCTGAAGCGCTGAAAACCTAATTGGTATATGGTATCAAATATACTACTACGATTAACAATTGACAATTTTATAATTTGTACTTTGAAGTTAAAAATGTGTAGCAAACATTCCTAATTGATCGCCGTGTTAATTTTTTGCCGAAAATTGACTTTTGACTTGTAAATTATGAGTCATTATTTAGTGGCAAATGAGTCAGAAATTGATAAATGGTGTATTGACTTGAACCCTGCTAATTTTTTCATTACTCTGATTATTTCTACATATTTGATTGATAGTTTTGTAAAATCGTTGTCCAATAAAATATCAAATTAAACTTTTTAATAGAGTATTCAATATATATATT
>CM046374.1:27143680-27186471 GCA_025413025.1 Ficus hispida | reverse complement strand
ATCATGCATAAACTACATGATGATTGATATGTTACTTGATGTTTGAAAAGATTTTTGTGAGATCATGTTTGTACTTGCTGGGCGAAAGCTCATTTGTATATTCCATACTGTAGGTAAGACGCCTGCAGCATTACTTGATGGGCCATGGAGACGATGCAGCGAGTGAAGGGCGGTGTGGGATACCACTACGCAATATTTTCCGCAAATGTTTTTAAGTATGATGTTGTATATGGATGTGATGTAATGTTTCCAAGGTCCGATTTAAAAGGTCATGGTAACCTTATAGTCGGCATAACAAGTAAAAGGGGTAGACATGATGAAGTTTACCCGTCAGTACAAGTTAATTCAAGTTTAGTTTCGAGTTATGATTTTTAAAATAAAATTTAAAGTTTTAAAGTTTAAAGAAAAAAAAAATTTTATCCTGAAATTTTTCGATAAAACAAAGATTTAGTTTAGCAAGTTTGGTAACGGCCCACGTTTACGTAGTATGCCCCTACGTGGACGGGTCGGGGCGTTACAAAGTTGGTATCAGAGCGGTATCCTGCCAGCCTACCTCACTTTGCTTCACATCGTTTCTGCAAGTGCCCAAGTAAGTTAATTTATTTTTTTCCTTCGATTAGAAATGTGAGGAATTAAGAACTAGAATTAGAAGATGGTTCATCGTGCATACGAACGAACCAAATTTTTTTGCAAGAGTCTAATCTTGCAACTATAGTGATTAAGTTATAACGATAATTGCTGGAATAGCAACAAGAAAAGAATAGGCTTCGAGATCATATAGCCTATTGCTTCATCTCGGGTATAGTGATATTAAGGAATTTTTCCTTCTAAGGAATGGATCAATACCATGGAAGTTAAGTTTCCTGATTGTGAAACTTTTACCCCATAAGAGTATTATTAGATACGGGGAAAAATTTTGATGATGCCTTAGTTTGGGGGTAGCAACTAGGCATTATGCCAATATGAGTTGGATGCTACCAACAACAATTTATTAGGCTATGATAATGATGATGGCTATGAGTCTGATGATCAAGTTAGTGAGGTTGAGATCAATAGTAACAACCTTGGAGTCGATATATAATGGTTTGACTAATGTCGACTATATACGACCTTTTAAGTAATGGAAATCATGAAATGATGATGGGAAGTTTTAGATATTCCCTAGAGCTATGATTATGTGCTATAAAGGAAATGTCCGAAGCAACAAGAGAAGCTTCTACTAGCTAACAAGTAGCTAGTTAATATGAGGATATCTTTCACTGCATCACTCGAACAGTAATACGTTTCAATAATACTATTTATTATTGTTTTCCATGATTAACTTGGAAAAGATTCCAAGAAGTTAGTTTATGTATGGTGCTTGATCTTATGCTTATTAGAACCAACTCACGTTATGTTGTGATATGTTATGGGCTGAACCCTTGAGGAATAGAGTTCCAAGAGAGGGGCCATCATGTCAAGAAAAGGGCCGATCCTTGAGGAAGAAAAATATTTCCAAGATAGGGGCCATCATGATAAGAAAAATGGTTCTAATAGCAAAAGATTAACATTGTACCAGAGGGTTCTCAGCTTTAGTTAATTGAAAGAAAAATATTTTCAATATGATATATTCGCTGAGCCCTCAAATAAAGTTAAAGAAAAGTATCTTAATTATAAGATACAATATGTTTTCTTTTCAAGTATGGAAAAGTTATATCTACTTTTCAAATATAGCAAGTAATATGATATACTTGCTCAGTTTTTCATGTAAATAGTTCTTGTGATGCAGTATGAAAGGAAAGTATGAGGACATGAAAACATGGGAGTATGAGGATATAAATTATGAAGATATAGAAAGAAGATTATGGTTCTATATAAGAGACATGATCCCATTAAGATGTTAAAATGGGAACATGAACAAGTTATTCAATCTAAAGTAACTTGTGAAGAATTGATGGTGGATTGAAGAAAAGCCATTTAGGATTATTCGAATTTTCGAGGACGAAAATCTTTTAAGGAGGGTAGAATGTAATATCCGAAATTTTGATGACTCTAGATTTCCTTAGAAATAAGGAAAACCTAAGTCTGGATCAAGATTGGAATGAAATAACAGTATAAGTTTGAGCTCTCGGTTAACTAGCTACGAGACTCAACGATAGATTACTTAACCTGGTATGGGCGTTTTGAGAAAAACGGCATGACAAATTTCATGATTTCATGTTGGTCAAAGTTTGACCAAAAAGTCAAAGTTGACCAAGAATAGTCAAAGGTATGACTGTACCATAATAGGATAAGCAGTATGAGAAATATACTGCGAAAATTATCTTTTGGACAAGATAGCTGGAATAAGCTTTGAGACCACCCTAGAAAAATCAAGCACACTAAGTTAGATATCAAAGTCCTAATGACTTTCAGAAATAAGAAGAAAATTTTTACAGTCCATTTTTACGCAGATAAATTTTGGACTGCAGTCAAGTAAAACAGTACTGAATTATACTGTGTATTAGTAAACACAGTATTAGATTTATCTGTGTTAGCTTAAAATGGGTTTGCTTTTCAAAAAGTAGCCAAACAAGGCTTTAAGATGACATCATTTACCTTTTAAATTATGACATCATTTTTATTTGGAATTATGACATCATAATTCCATGAACCAAGCCTTGAATGACAAGTGTCATGTTCTAGAACAAAATTTTGCTTCTTCCACAAGGTGATGGCCGGCCATTTTGAAGGGTATTTGTGCAAAATTTGTGCAAATACTTGCTTCTTGAAGGACTATTTTGCAATTTAAGCAAAGTTCCAAAACCTCTATAAATAGGTGCTGATTTTATTCAAAAAAAATCAGAAAACTTAGCCAAGTTCTGCCCATTTTTCAGCTCCAAAAACCGTCCCTAGGCAGCCAAGAAAAACAGAACAAAAATCAAAAATCCAAGAGAGATTTCACTATGAGTGTTCGGATTTTTGAAAGTCAAAGCTGAAAAAAATTTGGTACCCATTGGAGAGGTAGAGGGCCGGCTGTGTTAGTGCTAGGAAGAAGAAAATTTTCGGTGGCCATTGGAGGGTGAGTGGCCGGTTGTTCTAGGAACCAAGGGGGAGAGATTTTCGGACCCCAAACCCTAACCCAAAAATTTGGGGCTAATCAAGGTAATCATCCCTAGCCCTTAAACCTTTTAAATTGAGCATTTCAATTTGAAATTTAAGTGTATTTCAAGTTGGATTGTAAGAGCTTAAGCTCAAGTTATTTTCTGCCCTAAGTTTAAGATTTATGTCATGGTGCTTGATTAGGTTAGGTGGTTGATTTTTGAGCTTTATATGCTTATGCATGTTTTGCATGCTAGATGTTTGTTATATGTTCCCATAGGTTTTAGAATGAATGTATGATTATGTGATTGATGGATTGGAACGTTAGAAACGATTGCATGTGTGACTTTAGGCTCCCGCTGAGTTCGGTTGAGGTAGCGTGCACGTTTTAGGACGTAAAACGAAATTAAGAACCGAAACTGCCAGTCTCGGGTCAAGACTGGGCAGTGTTCTGGAAATGGTATTTTGAGGCCCTTAGAGGCCGAATTTGAAGAAACTCAAAACTACAAAGTTGTAGATAAGGGTTTTTCCTAGAGGGCAATGCGGACCGTTTTTCAAATTGAGGCTCCAATGGCCTCCGTTTTTACAAAAACCCGTGGCTAGTTTGCCCAGACCCAGTTTACAGGGTCAGCCAGATTCAAATTAAAACTGGTACGAATCTAAGCAGAACTGGACTTTTCGTAAAACACGAAAGTTTTAGGATTTTTCAAGATCTAAAACTTTCGTGAAGACAAGTTTTTCAAAATCGGAATGGATTTTTAAACTGACACGGATTTCTAAAGAGTGTGCAGGAAACAAGAAATTCCTGCACAGGATTTTCTAAAACAGTACAGGAAAACTGTATTTTTGCACCAACACCAATGTTTTGACTGTGGGAAACTACTCCAAAGGCAGTTTTCAACAGTTAATAATTTTTACAAACCTTTCTCAAAGAATTACAATTTTTCAAAGTTAAACTAGAATTTTTGAACCAAGAGAACTAAGTTTTTCCAAAGCAAAGAGAAAAACAAGTTTTTGGATTCAAAAGTTATCTTACTTTTGGTAACAAAACAATGATGGACGGTAACCGGGAAGGATACCCGAGTTACGGGATGGAGTCCAAAGCCCAAAGTTGACTTAGGATAATTGAACTAAGTTTGACTACCTCAAGGGTTACTCAAGGTAACCCAACAAGGTATAAAAATTGAGTTTGATCTTAAAACCCAAAAAGGATTAAAATTAAAAATGACAAGGCATAGGCCAAGGTTAGGATGATACCTAACCCTATTCATATATGATTGGGATTAATACCCAAGGTTACCTTAAGTAACCAAGTAAGTCATCATAAGTTATAAGGGAGACTTACAGCTAGAATTTCGTAGCCATGTTGGTATGGTCACCAACATTCCACAATACTAATTAGACCCTTACCTATGTCCTTCATCAAGCAGGAGGAAGCCTGCGGCTACCCGAAAGAGGAGCAGCTTTACGTAGGACATAGTAAAAGAGGTAAGTACAAACCTCACCTGCAGTATGGAAAATAATAAAAGATATTTTCCAAGTATACATGCTATGCTATGTTATGCTATGCTATAATGCTATGCTATGTTATAATGCTATGCTATGTGATGCTATGCTATGTTATGATATGAGATGCCATGTAATGATGTGATGCTATGACATGTTACATATTATGCCATGTTTTCTAAAATGTCATGGTTTTAAAAATGTCATGTTTTCAAGAATGCCATGATATGGCAAATGTTAAGTTGGGATTTGACCTTGTGACATCATGAAGCATGTTCACTAATATTGAACCACATGGTAAGATAAATCAAGTAAGGTGTCGTACCAACCTCCCGTGATCGAGGAGGCTAGAGGTTTCAGTTGTGACATTTACCTTCCGTGATCGAGAAGGGTCAAGTTATAATTCCCAGAACTGTTAGGGCCTTGCAAACCCTAGCTTTGTCTGGAGGCTGCGCGCTTTTGGTACGGACACTAGGGGCCCACATGTAATCAAGATAATGAGTAAAAGTGCCTAAAAGATTTATAATTGGACATAATCGGATCATGCATAAACTACATGATGATTGATATGTTACTTGATGTTTGAAAAGATTTTTGTGAGATCATGTTTGTACTTGCTGGGCGAAAGCTCATTTGTATATTCCATACTGTAGGTAAGACGCCTGCAGCATTACTTGATGGGCCATGGAGACGATGCAGCGAGTGAAGGGCGGTGTGGGATACCACTACGCAATATTTTCCGCAAATGTTTTTAAGTATGATGTTGTATATGGATGTGATGTAATGTTTCCAAGGTCCGATTTAAAAGGTCATGGTAACCTTATAGTCGGCATAACAAGTAAAAGGGGTAGACATGATGAAGTTTACCCGTCAGTACAAGTTAATTCAAGTTTAGTTTCGAGTTATGATTTTTAAAATAAAATTTAAAGTTTTAAAGTTTAAAGAAAAAAAAATTTTATCCTGAAATTTTTCGATAAAACAAAGATTTAAGTTTAGCAAGTTTGGTAACGGCCCACGTTTACGTAGTATGCCCCTACGTGGACGGGTCGGGGCGTTACAAGATCGATAGTAACAACCTTGGAGTCGATATATAATGGTTTGACTAATGTCGACTATATACGACCTTTTAAGTAATGGAAATCATGAAATGATGATGGAAAGTTTTACATATTCCTTAGAGCTATGATTATGTGCTATAAAGGAAATGTCCGAAACAATGAGAAAAGCTTCTACTAGTTAACAAGTAGCTAGTTGATATGAGGATATCTTTCACTGCATCACTCGAACAGTAATACGTTTCAATAATACTATTTATTATTGTTTCCCATGATTAACTTGGAAAAGATTCCAAGAAGTTATTTTATGTATGGTGCTTGATCTTATGCTTATTAGAACCAACTCACGTTATGTTGTGATATGTTATGGGCTGAACCCTTGAGGAATAGAGTTCCAAGAGAGGGGCCATCATGTCAAGAAAAGGGCCGATCCTTGAGGAAGAAAAATATTTCCAAGATAGGGGCCATCATGATAAGAAAAAGGGTTCTAATAGCAAAAGATTAACATTGTACCAGAGGGTTCTCAGCTTTAGTTAATTGAAAGAAAAATATTTTCAATATGATATATTCGCTGAGCCCTCAAATAAAGTTAAAGAAAAGTATCTTAATTATAAGATACAATATGTTTTCTTTTCAAGTATGGAAAAGTTATATCTACTTTTCAAACATGGCAAGTTATGTGATATACTTGCACAGTTTTTCATGTAAATAGTTTTTGTGATGCAGTGCGAAAAAAAAAAATGATGATGATGAGATTATGCAGTATGAAAGAAAAGTATGAGGGTATGAAATGATAAGCATGAGAAAATGAGGAATGAGGTATGAGGATATAGAAAGAAGATTATGGTTCTATATAAGAAACATGATCCCATTATGATATTAAAATGGGAACATGAACAAGTTATTAAATTCATAGTAATTTGTTATGAATTGATAGTGGATTGAAGAAAAGCCACTTAAGATTATTCGAATTTTCGAGGACGAAAATCTTTTAAGGAGGGTAGAATGTAATACCCGAAATTTTTATGGCTTATGATTCCTGTAGAAACAAGGAAAACCTAAGTTTGAATCATGATCGGAATAGAATATCAGTATAAGTTTGAGTTCTCAATTAATTAGCTACGAGACTCAAAAATAGTTTGCTTAGGCAAATATAGGCCTTTTTGGAAAAAAGAGGCAAAATAGTAATTTTGACTTTTATTCTGGTCAAATTTGACTAAGGTGAAACCGCAGTGTAAATTATCGGTATAGAAACTATACTGCAGAAAATTGTCTTTTCGGACGATTAAGCTAGAATAAGATATGAGACCAGCCTAGAAAAATCAAGCACACCAAGTTAGATACGAAGGGCAAGAAAGATTTTAAGAAACAAGAAAAATTTGATAAAGTTCATTTTTACACAGATGAATTTTGGACTATAGTACAGTATAAAATACTGTTATTAGTTAATAACAGTATTAGAAATATCTGTGTAGCATAAAAGTGGACTGCATTCTAAAGGAAAAGCCAAACAAGGCCTTATGATGACATAGCCTTATCTTGGATATATGACATCATAATTGGATTAAATAAGCTTGGAAAGAAAACCAAGAACTCTCTAGAACAAGATGACATGGCCGGCCACCTCAGGGGCAAAAATGCCAAAATTTTATCTTTAGGGGTTAAAGTGAAAATTTTGGAAAATTGATGATGTAAGCGAAGTGATGTCATCAAGATGATGTCATCAAGGTGAGATAAGCTTGGCTTGTTCACCAAGAAAGCAACCGGCCACCTAGGGGGCATTTTTGTAAGAATTTTCACTTTTGGGGCAAAAGTGCAAATTTTGGAAATTTGGTGATGTAAGCAATGAGGTAAGCGATGATGTAAGCCATGATGTCATCCCTTGCTTGCTCTCCAAGTCTTGGCCGGCCACCTTGACACCTAGCATGCCAATTGCATGATTTCCTCTAAGTTTAGGGGCTAAAATGCAAATTTTGGAAAGTTTGCATTTGCCTATAAATAGGAGTGGCATTTAATCAAAAAAAATCAGAAAAAGCAGCCAAACTCTTGCCATTCTTCTGCAGAAAAATCCGAGAGAGAGAGGAGGAGAGAAACCAAGAGAGAACCAAGAGAAAAGTTGGAAAAAGCCAAGGGAGGCTAGTTAGTGTGCATGTTCGGTTTCAAGCTAGAAACCAAGGACAAATCTGGAAATTTTGGACCCAATTTCTGGATAGTGGCCGTGCATGGGAGAGGAAGAAAAGGGAGGGGAAATCCGGACTTGATGGCAGCCAAGGGGGAGTGAGGAAAAAGTTGGAATCCAAGCTTGTGAACCAACATCCAAGCTCTAGAGGTAAACCCTTGGCCCTAAACCTTTTCAATTTGAGCTTAAATTTGTGAAATTTAATTGTATTTCAAGCTTGATTTGTATGAGCATAAGCTCACTTTAATTTTCTGCCTTAGGTTGAAATTATAGGTTATGTGCTTGATTAGTTAGGGTTTTATGTTTGGTGGTTTTAAGTTGCATGCTAGATGCTTGTGAAAATGATTAGGGTTTTATATGTTGATGCATGATGTTAATTTTGATATGCATGGATGTATGTTTTACGCTAGAAAGCCGCTGCATGTGTGTATTAGAGCTCCCGCGGTGGCTGGTCGAGCTAGATTCCACGTCTAGGACGTAAAACGAATTCTAAACCGAAAACTGCCAGTTCGGGTGCCAACTGGCCAGTTTCGGGAAAAGTGAAATTTGAGGCCTTTAGAGGCCGAACTAGGTAAAACTCAAAACATGAAAGTTGTTCAGAATGATTTTTCCTAGGGGAAAACGCGGGCAGAATCCCAAAATGAGACTCCAATGGTCTCTGTTTTTACAAAAACCCGTGGCTAGTTTGCCCAGACCCAGTTTACAGGGTCAGCCAGTTTCAAATTAAAACTGGTACGAATCCAAGCAGAACTGGACTTTTCGTAAAACACGAAAGTTTTAGAATTTTTCGAGATCTACAACTTTCGTGAAGACAAGTTTTTCAAAATCGGAATGGATTTTTAAACTGACACGGATTTCTAAAGAGTGTGCAGGAAACAAGAAATTCCTGCACAGGATTTTCTAAAACAGTACAGGAAAACTGTATTTTTGCACCAACACCAATGTTTTGACTGTGGGAAACTACTCCAAAGGCAGTTTTCAACAGTTAATAATTTTTACAAACCTTTCTCAAAGAATTACAATTTTTCAAAGTTAAACTAGAATTTTTGAACAAAGAGAACTAAGTTTTTCCAAAGCAAAGAGAAAAACAAGTTTTTGGATTCAAAAGTTATCTTACTTTTGGTAACAAAACAATGATGGACGGTAACCGGAAAGGATACCCGAGTTACGGGATGGAGTCCAAAGCCCAAAGTTGACTTAGGATAATTGAACTAAGTTTGACTACCTCAAGGGTTACTCAAGGTAACCCAACAAGGTATAAAAATTGGGTTTGATCCTAAAACCCAAAAGATTATAAATGACAAGGCATAGGTTAGGATGATAACCTAACACTATTCATGTTTGTATTGGGCCGGATGCCCTAAGGTTACTCTAAGTAACCAAACAAGTTATCATGAGGTAATAAAATTAATATACGAGGGACATATGACTAGGGTTACTATTAAAGGTTGGTTAAGGATACCAACATTGCATGAAAAGATTTACGGTAAGATAGGCTAATCCTTATCTTACACCCTAATTGAAACAGGAATAGAACCTGTCGATGTACCTTGACGGAACATTAGGTCAAGTTTCAAGAGCATAGGAAACCAGGTAAGTACAAACCTCACCTGCAGTATGGAAAATAATAAAAGATATTTTCCAAGTATACATGCTATGCTATGCTATGCTATAATGCTATGCTATGTTATAATGCTATGCTATGTGATGCTATGCTATGTTATGATATGAGATGCCATGTAATGATGTGATGCTATGACATGTTACATATTATGCCATGTTTTCTAAAATGTCATGGTTTTAAAAATGTCATGTTTTCAAGAATGCCATGATATGGCAAATGTTAAGTTTGGATTTGACCTTGTGACATCATGAAGCATGTTCACTAATATTGAACCACATGGTAAGATAAATCAAGTAAGGTGTCGTACCAACCTCCCGTGATCGAGGAGGCTACATGTTCAAAACCAGTGGTGACATTTACCTCTCGTTGATGCGTGAGGGTCACGTTATGATTCCCAGAACTGTTAGGGCCTTGCAAACCCTAGCTTTGTCTGGAGGTTGCGCGCTTTTGGTACGGACACTAGGGGCCCACATGTAATCAAGATAATGAGTAAAAGTGCCTAAAAGATTTATAATTGGACATAATCGGATCATGCATAAACTACATGATGATTGATATGTTACTTGATGTTTGAAAAGATTTTTGTGAGATCATGTTTGTACTTGCTGGGCGAAAGCTCATTTGTATATTTCATACTGTAGGTAAGACGCCTGCAGCATTACTTGATGGGCCATGGAGACGATGCAGCGAGTGAAGGGCGGTGTGGGATACCACTACGCAATATTTTCCGCAAATGTTTTTAAGTATGATGTTGTATATGGATGTGATGTAATGTTTCCAAGGTCCGATTTAAAAGGTCATGGTAACCTTATAATCGGCATAACAAGTAAAAGGGGTAGACATGATGAAGTTTACCCGTCAGTACAAGTTAATTCAAGTTGAGTTTCGAGTTATGATTTTTAAAATAAAATTTAAAGTTTTAAAGTTTAAAGAAAAAAAAAAATTTATACTGAAATTTTTTCGATAAAACAAAGATTTAAGTTTAGCAAGTTTGGTAACGGCCCACGTTTACGTAGTACGCCCCTACGTGGACGGGTCGGGGCGTTACACAATATCATTACTTATTACTTAAAAAATCATGTTAATTAAATGCATCTCGTAACATTATTTATGAGACATGAAAAAAAATAATAATAATAACATAAATAAGAGAATATATGAAACAAATCACACCCACCTAGTCACATTATATGTATTCTAGGGTCCTATCCTAAGATGTTCTCTTATGCTATTTTTACAAAATCTTTAAAACCTTTTTTGTGATTTCCTTTGTTTCCTTGCAGTTTGCATGTACTACCTTGGAGCATACAAATACATTGGTAAGGCTTTTTTATTCGAAAACACTTAATTTGCATAATATTTTCACACTGGGAAAATAAATAACAAGTGGAAACCAAAAAAAAAAAAATACAAAATGTCTGGGAAAGGTAACATATATTAATGTAAACCAGAATAAAATTAATTATTGTCCCGAGCACACAAACTATAAAATATATACTTAGGGTAAATTTTAAAATTTATCCCCGAACTTATCTTTATTCTCTTGAACTTACAAATTGTATAAAATAAGGTCCTTTGTTTGATTTCTTGATGAAAAAATCAAAATTAGGGAGGGAAAAAAAAAAAAAACAGATGGTGGTAGTCAGCGGGTGGGAGCTGCAAGTTCCTTATTGGTTCTGTGTACAGGGGAAAGCTTTCTAGCGGTCGCTTTGCAGCAATCAAAATTCTCAGTAAATCCAAAGCTAACGGCCAAGATTTCATCAATGAAGTTGTTACCATTTGAAGGATTCACCATGTTAATGTCGTGGGTTCAAAGCGTGCTCTTGTATATGACTTCATGCCTCTTGGATCTCTAGATAAGTATATTTTTTCTGGAGAGAAAAGTAATTGCTCCTTAAGTCTTGACAAAGTATTTGAGATCGCACTAGAAGTGGCTCAAGGAATTGAGTATCTTCATCAAGGATGTGATATGTAAATTCTACATTTTGATATTAAGCCTCACAACATTCTTTTGGATGATAATATTTTCATTCTGAAAGTTTCTAATTTCGGACTGGCAAGACTATATCCATTAAATAATAGTATCGTATCTTTAACTGCAGCAAGAGGAACTATTAGATATATTACCCCAAAAATATTTTACAAAAACATCGGAGGAGTCTCATCTTATTGATGGAAATGGCAAGTAGAAGGAAAACCTAAGCTCAAATGCTGAGAATTCAAGTCAAATTTACTTTCCATCGTGGAAATACAATCAGTTTAGCAAAAGACATGAAGTAAAATGCTTGAAGGTAAAGTTGAATGCCTGCAAATGACTCCGAAGCTGTCTTTTTGTCCACAAGAAAACTATGGAACAGATGCTAGAGACACAGCAAAGGAAACATTTTCATCGGCACAATATGATGAGGAACTCTCATAAATTAGTTTGATCTCAAATGCATAGACACGTACATAAGACTATGGATTCGAATTTTATTAATTAAAAAAAATCACTTTATGAGTTTGCATAAGATACACTTATTAGTTACTATGAGTTTTTTTTTTTTAATCTATCTTAATCATTAAAAAAAAAAAAATTTTCACTCGTTCCCATTGAAGAAATTTTTTTTTCTTTTTTAAACTTGGGACTTTAAACAAAAACAACCTATATTCATAACTCATTAATGTTTTTATCTAGTCACGACCAAAATTTTGATCCTCGCACAATGTATATGAACTTGAAGTATACTTCCGAATAATAACTCGTATTGCGCACATGTAGTGCGATATAGAATTATTAGTATGATAAAAACAAGTAATTAAATCACTCATCCTACTCTTAATTTTTTTAAAGAAAATGTTGTAAAACAAAACGCTAGCTCATTAGTCTAAACTGTGCCTGAAGCGCTGAAAACCTAATTGGTATATGGTATCAAATACACTACTACGATTAACAATTTGACAATTTTATAATTTGTACTTTGAAGTTAAAAATGTGTAGCAAACATTCCTAATTGATCGCCGTGTTAATTTTTTGCCGAAAATTTGACTTTTGACTTGTAAATTATGAGTCATTATTTAGTGGCAAATGAGTCAGAAATTGATAAATGGTGTATTGACTTGAACCCTGCTAATTTTTTCATTACTATGATTATTTCTACATATTTGATTGATAGTTTTGTAAAATCGTTGTCCAATAAAATATCCAAATTAAACTTTTTAATAGAGTATTCAATATACTATATTAGAATATTTTGATGACCAATGTTTGCAGATGGAGTCAGAGACATCTAGTTATTTATGTTAAAAACTGAAAATATTTTAATAAAGCATGCAGTATATTTTACAAGAATATTCCGGTGATCAATGGCGGTTGCTAGAGTCAGAGACATCCAGTCATCCATGTAAAAAAAACTAAAAATATTCTAGTAGAGTATCCAAATATTCCTACAATCGGTGCCAGTGGGCATAGCCAGAAATCTAATTTAATGTATATGATATTATAGTAGATTTCTAAGTAATAGGGATAATTTGGATAAAATATGTTATGTTAATCTTTGACTTTATAAAATATATTAGGTTGACCTTTAACCAGAATTCTTTTGTATCATATTGGTCAAGTGTTAAAAATTTCTGTCATTTTGTTAAAACGGTTTTCAAACAAGTGTTTTTTAGGTGTTTGAGCAAAAAGAAAGGAAAAAAAAAAAAAAAAAAAAAAAAAAACTGTAGTGCTTTCCCCTTATTTAATTAAGCTGGCCAATAAGTGGGCCACTGCAATCAAGGCCTGGGCCTAAATCCCTCAAGCGGGTCTTCATTTTGGTCATCACTTTTTTTTTTCCTTTGTTTTTTTTTTTTTTTTTCCTACTGATGCAAAGTCTACCATCGAGTCTTTAAATAGAAAACTAGTTTGTGCATACATTATAACAATTAATATCGAATATTTTCTAATTATTATATGTTGTGAATAACTTTCGAAATTCTTTGATTTAATATATATATTTACTGTTCTAAAGTTAGAAAGAATAGTTTTAATTAAATATTTTTGTATTTCTTAAAAAAAATTTTAATCTAATAGTTTAAAAAAAATAATAAGGCCATTTACGTTATATTAGGGCAATATTTGTCTCGGAAGCAAAGCAAGATAAATAAAATGATAACTTGATTAATAATGATGGTACAATATATCAAGGTTTACAATGTAATGTCTACATAAGTAGAAATTTATAAATTCAAAGTTAAGTTTGTTTTCTCAATCTAAGGGTTCATTCCATCATCAAAACCCATGGTCATCTTCTTCATTTTTCTTGAGATATTCAAAGTTAAGTTTGTTTTCTCATGGTCATAAAAAATCATGCATATTTAGTTGTATGAATCTAATGGTTCATTTTTCTTCAAAACTCATGGTCATCTTATAGTATCACCTGGAAGGGCAAATGAAGAATCACGAAAAGAGAAATTGTACTTTTAAGTTAAAAAAAGGATCGGTGTATGTTTTTTTTTTTTTTTAAGAAATATTAAGTACACTGTTTGGAATAAAGTTATAAAAAAGGGGAAATAAAGATTAATTAATTTGATTCATTACACTATTTTGAATAAGGGATTATAATTTAAACGTTTCCTCAAAAAAAAAAAATGGAAGAAGAGCAGTAAATTAAGTTTAGAGTAACTGGATACAAAAATTCAAATTAAAAATTACCTAAGTAATAAAATACAATTATAATAAGAAAGTAGAAGGCAATCAGTACTTTGACAAGAAAAAAAATTCAAAAAAGACGATGAACTACAATCCAAAGTCACTCTTTAACATTCTGATTAAAAAAAAAAAGTCACTCTTTAATAGAAAAAAACTATCTATATTGTGGAAACACCAATTCAAAAGAGCAAAAAAGATAATCCTAGACATTTGTTTTGGACGATCTTAATGGAACATTTCAAATGTAAAAATTTTCGTTTATTTTTAGTAGGATATATAGAGAGATATTAGTGCGTATCGATTACTTGCGAAAGATTGTGTGGCAAAGACTAATTTTCTTACAAATGTTAGATATTCAGAAGCCTAAATTTGATTCTCCCATAGTTGTTTTGAATGTTTAAGAACTGAACAATACACGAACACACTTATAATTGTTGTTAATATTTTCTAGAGTTTTCTTGAATAGTTGCAACCGAAAGTTCAATAAATTATAAATGATTATAACCTTTTATGTAAAAGAGACCAATTTTAGTAAGAAATTGCAATAATAATAATAATTCATGATTTATTATCACAAAGCATTTTAGTGAAATGTTGCAATCATTTATACTTTTTTTTTTTTGAAAATATGAAATTCACCATTTGGAAGAATGAAAATAATTATTATTATTATAATTTTCCAAGTGGTGTTTAGAGGAGCCTTTTTTAAGGCCCATTATAGGATAGCAATGAAAGCAGACAACTCTCATAAGGAGGGAGTTAAAAAAACGATCACATCTAGATGCCGTTTTGGACAGCCCACTAACCCACACTAACTTTTTGCAAGAGCACAAAGAGATTTTGCAAGTGTTGTTTGACATCAATTAAACAGGGAGTAAAAAACAACAATATTTAGATGCCGTTTTGGACGACCCACTAACCCACACCAACTCTTTTAGTATTGTTAAGATTCGGGACGACAGAGAAAAGGGAAAAAAAAAAAAAAATTAAAAAACTCTTCAACAGATTTCTTCAATCTAAAGGGCAAATATGTATTTGCAGCCATGACTATAAGACTACCATGGGAGCTAAGTAAACAATACGCTCCATGACCTTTTCTGCCAAGTAAAATACTTTTGGTATTGTAGCCCTTTTAACTTTATGGCAATTTCTGATATGCCAACCAATAACAGACACTTTATTGATTTTGAACTGTCAGAATTGTATAAAAACCCATTGAGTTTTATATATATTATTTTGATATGGTTTTAATCAAACCTAATGTTTTAAAAATATATATTATTGATTATATAAATTAAAAGTAAAAAGCGGTGGAGCCACATTTAAATGAGTGGGAACAAGCATCCCACTCAAATTTTGAGAAATTGATTTTTAATTTTAAAATTCTTGTAAATTAATTTTAGACGTGCCTCCATTTTATAAGGAAAATTACAATTGCGCCCCGCTTAAATTTTGATATTCCAATTTTTACAACTAAAATTTCAGTAGAGTTTAGTCACAGTTTATAAGAAAATTTTCATTGTGTTTAGGCTCAATAATTAGAACATGTAATTTTTTCTTATTTAAGAAAAAAAAATAACCCTAATTTTTCCTGGTTCCATTGCTTACTGTCGAAGGACTCTTTTGTATCTTAAGATCATATATATACTGTATTCATGATTTTTTCAAGGAAGGTTAATCGTATATGCCTCATTCTATACGTTTCTATTAGGACGTGGGCTAGTACTCCTCTATGTGATCAGACAAAACTATGCTAAGAAGAATGAGAAAGTTATTCACAAAGTCTAGCAATTATGTATCCACGGAAATGTCTCCGAAACTATGCGAAAAATGTATTGCACTTTTTTTTTCCCTCATCTATCGTCAACAGTCTTTCTATTATTGTATCCATGAAAATTGTCTCATAAATTCTGCAGAACAAATATGGTACCCATCTTTAACGTCAAAAAAGTTATGTAATTATTGCATCAATGGAAAGGTCTCATAAATTCTGCAAAAAAGATATTGCACCCCCCGCTTTTGGGGTCAACAAAGTCTTGCAATTATAACTCTATTTTCAATTTATTTTGATAAGATCAAGTGACCACTCATCCAGTTGATTTGATCAGTTATCAAGAGAAATAAATTGTGCGGCAATGTCATTTTCTTTCAATTCTTCGTTGAGAAATTTTTGTAGATTGCTATATATGTCTTCTTCTGAGAAATTGCATTATTAAAGTATTTTACTTTTCTTCTTCTGTCACATTAAACAGAAAGTTCAGTTTTCACAAGCCATCCTAAAGTGTTGGCTTCATGTCCTCTGCCAAAGTCTTTTACAACAAAATGAAAAGCGTTAGATACTAAGGTATACGTAAGTTTCTATGGTAGCAACTGTTGATTTCACTATTGGTAGGAATTATAATTTTTAATGTTGGACTAAGTTTTTAACGATCTGATATATGAGTTAAAAAATTTGAAATACATGTGACAAAATTGCTCCCATTTAGATATCAAGTCATTAAAGGTTAATTTAACAACTAAATTTATGGTTTCTACTGATCATGAGAAATGACAATTCTACCATAGAAATCTACGAAGCCTAAGCTTTTCAAGTAAGCTAGTAGTACATTTCATTTTAAGTTGTTTAAGGTTTTATATAGTCCATCCCTTTTTATTAAAATCTATGTGCAAATTAAAAAAAAAAAATCTATATGCAAATTACCTCTCTTTCGTCAAATAATAGAAAAGTTAAATTGCTACAGTTGAACATGTTTGGTTCACCATTCAAAATATATTAAAAAAAAAAAAACCCAATTTAGTTTTTGTCTTTTCTAAAAAGTTAACTAGTTTCATTATTCATCAATTTTAATTATAACTTAAAAACTCAAACTTTAAAAGTCTATAACTCTATAATACAAGTCTAAATAAGATTTATTTATTTTTAATTGCATAGAATTTCAAGACGAATAAAACATTATCCATATTAATTTTTTTTTAAGAAAATATTTCAATTTTTTACACCTTTTAATTTGTTTTAGTATCCTACTGTTCTGATTGGAAAATGTTCCATGTAATACTTTAATGATACGACATAATATTTAAAAGTTGGTAACCTCCAGAAAATTCATATTGTTAATTTATGAACTTCATAAGGAATTAAATAGTGAATTTAATATATACATATAACATTATAATCCGTTTGATAATAAAGAATTGTTCTTGGGATAGCCGGCTCAGCCCTTAGGGTACTTAGGCAAATGCATAAGACCCCAACCTAAATAAAGGCCCTAAATTAATCTCATCTTTATATGTATCATATATTGATGTTATTTGTAAATTAAAGTGGGGGAAAAAACTAAATAGATAAAGATTTTGGAAAATCAAGAAGTAGAATGGATACTTGTAAGTTGAAATATAGTAATCTAATATAGTAAGTGACATACCATACTCTGTATTAAAATGTACTATAGCCTTCGAAAATGATGAGAGATCCTATAATCACTTTTTTCCAACATACATTTTAGGCTTTAATTTGAACTCTAGATAGCAAATCTTTTTTTTTTTTTTTGGGCTGGAAAGAACTACTTTTAGCATTACTTATAAAACATTTCAAGTGTTATAAGTTTCGAGAGCAGTAAGCACCCTTCAACAGTTTTTAATTTTTTAAAGTTGTTTAGATTTAAATGAATTTTTACATAAAATTTACTTACTCAGTTATTTTTTAAAAATTTATTTTTATAAAGGCCCTTTCGAGAAGTTTTGCTTAACGCCCAAAATTACTAGAGCCGGCCTTGGTTCTTGGACACATATATATATATATATATATATATATATATATATATATACACGTTATTTAATATTTAGAGTATATAAATATAGTCGTTTTCTAACTAAAAAACCGTATGTCGAACATTTCCCTTCTTTTGGTCTTCTATTTTGCCTGTTCTTTTTTTTTTTTTTTCCCCCCGGTACCAAAAAAAAAAAAAAAAACACACACTTAAAATGGATAAAGGTTTGTTGTACATGTCTCTCGATTCGACTTTGACGGTAATATGTGATTAATAACATAAAAACAAAACGCAATTAGATAATGAATATTGAATTATAAAGTTTCAGAGTTTTAATAAAGGAGAAAATAATGATAAGTAGTAATATTTTATTTTAGAAAAAGAATTAGGATATGAGATAACATGTGAGATCGAAGTGAGAACAAAATGATAGTACAAATGACAATAACATTTCTCTAGTAGCCAGATAAAAAGCTCATCCTCTTTGCCTGCGTATACTTAAATGCTTGATGAATATCCCTACCTATCAATACTAACTGCTTTTTTAATTTTGAATTGTTAGAATTATATCAAAACCTGTCGAGTTTTATATATTTTTATTTAATTTTGATATGATTTTGATCAAATATAATATTTTAAAAATGTACAATACTGATTATATACTTTAAATCTAGAAAGTGGCAGAGCCACATTTAAGTAGGGGTACAAGTGTCCCACTCAAATTTTGAAATTTTGATTTTTAATTTTAAAATTTTTGAAAAATTTAGTCGTGCCTTCATTTTATAAGAAAAATTACAACTACACCCTTCTCTAATTTTGATGCATCAATTTTTACTATTAAAAATTTCAGTACAATTTAGTTTAGTTATGCACACTTTATAAGAAAAAATCCATTGCATCCACGCTCAATAATTAGAATATTTAATCTGTCCTTATTTAAGAAATAAATATCCCTAATTTTTTTATATTGTCCAATAAAAAATTCCTGGTTTGCCAATTACTGTAGAAGGACTCTTTTGTATGTAAGCTCATATCTACACTGTATTCATGATTTTTCAAGGAAGGTTAATCGTATATGCCTCATTCTATACGTTTCTATTATGAGGTGGGCTGGTACTCCTCTATGCGATCAGACAAAACGATGCTAAGAAGAATGACAAAGTCGTCCACGAAGTCTAGCAATTATGTACTCACAGAAACGTCTCAGAAACTATGCGAAAAATATACTTGCTATTGTATCCATGGAAATGTCTTAGAAATTCTGCAGAATAGATATTGCACCCCTCTATAACATGAAAAGGGTCTTGCAATTATTGCATCAATGAAAAGATCTTAGAAATTTTGCAAAAAAGATATTGCACCCCTTACTTTCGGGGTCAACAAAGTCTTGCAATTATAGCTTTATTATCAATTTATTTTGATAAGATCAAGTGGCCTACTCATCTAGTTGATTTGATCAGTCATCGAGAGAAATAAATTGTGCGGCAATGTCATTTTCTTTCAATTCTTCGTGGAGAAATTTTGGTAGCTTGCTATGTCTTCTTCTGAGAAATTGCATTGGTAAAGTATTTTACTTTTCTTCTTTTGTCACATTATACGGAAAGTTCAGTCTGCACAAGCCATCCTAAGGCATTGGTTCCATGTCATCTGCCAAAGTCTTTTACAGCATAATGAAAAGCACTAGATATTTACGTATACAGGAGTTTCTATGGTAGTAATTCCGTTGATTTCACTATAGCGGTAGGAATTACAAATTTTGATGTTGGACTAAGTTTTTAACGATATATGATATATGAGTTGAAAATTTTGAAATACGTATGACAAAACTGCTCCCATTTAGATATCAAGTCATTAAAAGGTTAATTTAACAACTGAAGTTATAATGTTTACTGATCATGGAAATGACAATTCTACCAATCTACTATGCCTAAGCTTATCAAGTAAGCAAGTACATTTTAAGTTGTTTAAGGTAATATAGTGTCCATCCCTTTTTATTAAAATCTATATGCAACTAAAAAAAAAAAAGCATCCACATGCAACTTTCATAGTAGGGTGACCTTGCGGATACCATTCGATGCACCACAGTCCTACAATCGCAAGTTTCTTTGCAATTTTACTATCTCCCTCGCAAGTTTCATCGCAAGTTTATTTTGAATAAGGGTTTATAATCTAAACGTTTCCGTTAAAAAAAAAAAAAAAAAAAAGGAAGAAGAGCAGTAAATTAAGTTTAGAGTAAACTGGATACAATAATTCAAATAAAAAATTAAGTGACAAAATACAATCGTCATATATACACTTTTGTATCTTAAGATCATATATACACTTTATTCATGATTTTTCAAGGAAGATTAATCATGTATGCCTCATTCTATACGTTTCTATTAAGACGTGGGCTAGTACTCCTCTATGTGATCAGACAAAACTATGCTAAGAAGAATGAGAAAGTCGTCCACAAAGTCTAGCAATTATGTATCAATGGAAATGTCTCCGAAACTACGCGGAAATATATTGCACTTTTTTTTTCCCCTCATCTATCGTCAACAAAGTCTTCCTATTATTGTATCCATAAAAATGTCTGAGAAATTCTGCAGAACAAATATGATACCCCTCTTTAACGTCAAAAAAGTTATGCAATTATTGCATCAATGGAAAGGTCTCATAAATTCTGCGAAAAAGATATTGCACCCCTCGCTTTTGGGGTCAACAGAGTCTTGCAATTATAGCTCTATTTTCAATTTATTTTGATAAGATCAAGTGGCATATTCATCCAGTTGATTTGATCAGTCATTAAGAGAAATAAATTGTGCAGCAATGTCATTTTCTTTCAATTCTTCGTTGAGAAATTTTTGTAGCTTGCTATGTCTTCTTCTTAGAAATTGCATTATTAAAGTATTTTACTTTTCTTCTTCCGTCACATTAAACAGAAAGTTTAGTCTTCACAAGCCATCCTAAAGTGTTGGCTCCATGTCCTCTGCCAAAGTCTTTTACAACATAATGAAAAGCGTTAGATACTAAGGTATATGTAAGTTTCTATAGTGGCAACTGGTGATTTGACTATCGGTAGGAATCATAATTTTTAATATTGGACTAAGTTTTAACGATCTGATATATGAGTTAAAAATTTTGAAATACATATGACAAAATTGCTCCCATTTAGATATCAAGTCGTTAAAAGGTTAATTTAATGACTAAATTTATGGTTTCTACTGATCATGAGAAATGACAATTCTACCATAGAAATCTACGAAGCCTAAGCTTTTCAAGTAAGCTAGTAGTACATTTCATTTTAATTGTTTAAGGTTTTATATAGTCCATCCCTTTTTATTAAAATCTATGTGCAAATTTTAAAAAAAATCTATATGCAACTTACCTCTCTTTCGTCAAATAATAGAAAAGTTAAATTGCTACAGTTGAACATGTTTGGTTCACCACTCAAAAAAAAAAAATCCAATTTAATTTTTGTCTTTTCTAAAAAGTTAACTAGTTTCATTATTCATCAATTTTAATTATAACTTAAAAAACTCAAATTTTAAAAGTCTATAACTTTATAATACAAGTCTAAATAAGATTTATTTATTTTTAATTACATAGAATTTCAAGACGAATAAAACAATATCTATATTAATTTTTTTTTAAGAAAACATTTCAAGTTTTTACACCTTTTAATTTGTTTTAGTATTCTACTGTTTTGGAAAATGTTCCATGTAATACTTTAATGATACGACATAATATTTAAAAGTTAGTACGTAACCTCCGGAAAATTCATATTGTTAATTTATGAACTTCATAAATAGTGAATTTAATATACACATATAACATTATAATCCCTTTGATAATAAAGAATTGTTCTGGGCATAGCCGGCTCAACCCTTAGGGTACTTAGGCAAATGCCTAAGACCCCAACCTAAATAAAGGCTCTAAATTAATCTCATCTTTATATGTATCATATACTGATGTTATATGTAAATTAAAGGGGAAAAAAAACTAGATAGATAAAGATTTTGGAAAATCAAGAAGTAGAATGGATACTTGTAAGTTGAAATATAGTAATCTAATATAGTAAGTGACATACCATATTCTGTATTAAAATGTACTATAGCCTTCGAAAATGATGAGAGATCCTATGATCACTTTTTTCCAACATACATTTTAGACTTTAATTTGAACTTTAGATAGCAAAAAAATTTTTTTTTTTTTGGGCTGGAAAGAACTACTTTTTAGCATTACTTGTAAAACATTTCAAGTGTTATAAGTTTCGAGAGCAGTAAGCACCCTTCAACAGTTTTTAATTTTTTAAAGTTGTCTAGATTTAAATGAATTTTTACATAAAATTTACTTACTGATCAGTTATTTTTTAAAAATTTATTTTTATGAAGGCACTTTCGAGAAGTTTTGCTTAACGCCCAAAATTACTAGAGCCGGCCTTGGTTCTTGGACACATATATATACACGTTATTTAATATTTATAGTATATAAATATAGTCGTTTTCTAACTAAAAAACCGTATGTCGAACATTTCCCTTCTTTTGGTCTTCTATTTTGCCTGTTCTTTTTTTTTTTTTTTTTCCCCGGTACCCAAAAAAAAAAAAAACACATTTAAAATGGATAAAGGTTTGTCGTACATGTCTCTCGATTCGACTTTGACGGTAATATGTGATTAATAATATAAAACAAAACGCTATTAGATAATGAATATTGAATTATAAAGTTTCGGAGTTATAATAAAAATGAAAATAATGATAAGTAGTAATATATTATTTTAGAAAAAGAATTAGGATATGAGATAACATGTGACAAATGAGAACATGTGAGAAGTGAGAACAAAATGATAGTACAAATGACAATAACATTTCTCTAGTAGCCAGATAAAAAGCTCATCCTCTTTGCCTGCGTATACTTAAATGCTTGATGAATATCCCTACCTATCAATACTAAATGCTTTTTTAATTTTGAATTGTTAGAATTGTATCAAAACCTGTCGAGTTTTATATATTTTTATTTAATTTTGATATAATTTTGATCAAATATAATATTTTAAAAATGTACAATACTGATTATATATCTTAAATCTAGAAAGTGGCAGAGCCACATTTAAGTAGGGGTACAAGTGTCCCACTCAAATTTTGAAATTTTGATTTTTAATTTTAAAATTTTTGAAAAATTTTAGTCGTGCCTTCATTTTATAAAAAAAATTACAACTATGCCCTTCTCTAATTTTGATGCATCAATTTTTACTATTAAAAATTTCAGTACAATTTAGTTTAGTTATGCACACTTTATAAGCAAAAATTCATTGCATCCACGCTCAATAATTAGAATATTTAATTTGTCCTTATTTAAGAAATAAATATCCCTAATTTTTTTATATTGTCCAATAAAAAAATTCCTGGTTTGCCAATTACTGTAGAAGGACTCTTTTGTATGTTAAGCTCATATCTACACTGTATTCATGATTTTTCAAGGAAGGTTAATCGTATATGCCTCATTCTATACATTTCTATTATGAGGTGGGCTAGTACTCCTCTATGCAATCAGACAAAACGATGCTAAGACGAATGACAAAGTCGTCCACGAAGTCTAGCAATTGTGTACTCACATAAATGTCTCAGAAACTGTGCGAAAAATATACTTGCTATTGTATCCATGGAAATGTCTTAGAAATTCTGCAGAATAGATATTGCACCCCTCTATAACATGAAAAGGGTCTTGCAATTATTGCATCAATGGAAAGATCTCAGAAATTTTGCAAAAAAGATATTGCACCCCTTACTTTCGTGGTCAACAAAGTCTTGCAATTATAGCTCTGTTATCAATTTATTTTGATAAGATCAAGTGGCCTACTCATCTAGTTGATTTGATCGGTCATCGAGAGAAATAAATTGTGCGGCAATGTCATTTTCTTTCAATTCTTCATTGAGAAATTTTGGTAGCTTGCTATGTCTTCTTCTGAGAAATTGCATTGGTAAAGTATTTTACTTTTCTTCTTTTGTCACATTATACGGAAAGTTCAGTCTTCACAAGCCATCCTAAGGCGTTGGTTCCATGTCATCTGCCAAAGTCTTTTACAACATAATGAAAAGCACTAGATATTTACATATACGGGAGTTTCTATGGTAGTAATTCCGTTAATTTCACTATATCGGTAGGAATTACAAATTTTGATGTTGGACTAAGTATTTAACGATATATGATATATGAGTTGAAATTTTTGAAATGCGTATGACAAAACTGCTCCCATTTAGATATCAAGTCATTAAAAGGTTAATTTAACAACTAAAATTATAATGTTTACTGATCATGGAAATGACAATTCTACCAATCTACTATGCCTAAGCTTTTCAAGTAAGCAAGTACATTTTAAGTTGTTTAAGGTAATATAGTGTCCACCCCTTTTTATTAAAATCTATATGCAACTAAAAAAAAAAAAAAAAAAACATCCATATGCAACTTTCATAGTAGGGTGACCTTGCGGATACCATTGGATGCATCACAGTCCTACAAATCGCAAGTTTCTTTGCAATTTTACTATCTCCCTCGCAAGTTTCATCACAAGTTTATTTTGAATAAGGGTTTATAATTTAAACGTTTCCGTAAAAAAAAAAAAAAGGAAGAAGAGCAGTAAGTTAAGTTTAGAGTAAACTGGATACAATAATTCAAATAAAAAATTAAGTGACAAAATACAATCGTCATAAGAAAGTAGAAGGCAATCAGTACTTTGACGGGGAAAAAAATTCAAAAAAGACAATGAACTACTATCCAACGTCACTCTTTAACATTCTGAGCAAAATAATAATAATAATAATAATAATAATAATAAATTAAAGAGAAGTCACCCTTTAAGAGAAAAAAAAGTATCAATATTGTAGAAACAACAATTCAAAAAAGGCAAAAAAGATAATCCTGACATTTGTTTTGGACGATCTTAATGGAACATTTCAAACGTAAAAATTTTCTCTTTTATATTTAATAGGATATATGGAGAGAGATATTAGTGCGTACTGATTTCTTACGAGAGGGATTGCGCATATAAGGCTAGTTTTCTTACAAATGTTAGATATTTAAAAGCCTATATATTTTAGAACTGAACAACATACGAACACACTTATAATTGTTGTTAATATTTTTTTGAGTTTTCTTGAACAGTTACAACTGAAAGTTGAATAGATTATTAATGATTATAACCTTTTATGTAAAAGACACCAATTTTAGTAAGAAATTGCAGTAATAATAATAATTCATATTTCATTATTTACAGAGAAATTTAGTGAAATGTTGCAACCATTTATACTCCGTTTTTTTTTTTTTTTGGAGAAATATTAAATTCACCATTTGGAAGAATGAAAAAAAAAAATAAAAAAAAATAAGCTAATTTCCCAGGCGGTGTTTAGAGGAGCCTTTTATAAGGCCCATTATATGAAGGCAATGAAAGAAGTCAATTCTCAAGGAGGGAGTAAAAAAAAAAAGGACAGCATCTAGACACTGTTTTGGACAACCCACTAACCCATACCAACTTTTTGAAAGAGTACAAAGAGGTTTTGCAAGTGTTGGTTGACGTCAATTAAACATGGAGTAAAGAAACGACAATATTTAGATGCCGTTTTGGACAACCCACTAACCCACTCCAACTCTTTTAGTATTGTTAGGATTAGGGACGTTAGAGAAAAGAAAAAAAAAAAATTTAAAACTCTTCAACAAATTTCTTCAATCTATAAAGGCAAATATGTTTGTACAGCCATGAATATAAGACTACCATGGGAGCTAAGTAAACAAAACGCCCCATGACCTTTTCAGCCAAGTATAAAACTTTTGGTATGTAGCCCTTTTAACTTTATGGCAATTTCTAATATGCCTACCGATAATAAACACTTTATTAATTTTGAACTACCAGAATTGTATACAAACCCGTTGAGTTTTGTATATTTCATGTTGATACAATTTTGATCAAATTATTGTAATAAAAATGTGCATTACTGATTATATACGTTAAATGTAAAAAGCGGCGGAGCCACATTTAAGTGAGTGGGAATAAGCATCCCACTCAAATTTTGAGAAATTGATTTTTAATTTTAAAATTCTTATAAATTAATTTTAGATGTGCCTCCATTTTATAAGGAAAATTACAACTGCGCCCCGTTTAAATTTTGATATTCCAATTTTTACAACTAAAATTTCAGTCGAGTTTATTTATTCATAGTTTATAAGAAAATTTTCATTGCGTTCAAGCTCAATAATTAGAATATATAATTTTTCCTTATTTAAGAAAAAAACAAACCCCTAATTTTTTATATTGTCCAAGAAAAAATTTCCTGATTCCGTTGCTTACTGTAGAAGGACTCTTTTGTATCTTAAGATCATATATACACTTTAGTCATGATTTTTCAAGGAAGGTTAATCGTATATGCCTCATTCTATACGTTTCTATTAAGACGTGGGCTAGTACTCCTCCATGTGATCAGATAAAACTCTGCTAAGAAGAATGAGAAAGTCGTCCACAAAGTCTAGCAATTATGTATCCATGGAAAAGTCTCAGAAAGTATGCGAAAAATATTTTGCGCTTTTTTTTAGCATCTATCGTCAACAGAGTCTTCCTATTATTGTATCCATGAAAAATATCTCATAAATTCTACAGAACAGATATGGTACCCCTCTTTAACGTCAAAAAGTTGTGCAATTATTGCATCAATAGAAAGGTCTCATAAATTCTGCGAAAAAGATATTGCACCCCACGCTTTTGGGGTCAACAAAGTCTTGCAATTATAGGTCTATTTTCAATTTATTTTGATAAGATCAAGTGGCCACTCATCCAGTTGATTTGACCAGTTATCAAGAGAAATAAATTGTGGGGTAATGTCATTTTCTTTCAATTCTCCGTTGATAAATTTTTGTAGCTTGCTATGTCTTCTTCTGGGAAATTGCTTTGGTAAAGTATTTTACTTTACAGCTTCTGTCACATTAAACGGAAAGTTTAGTCTTCACAAGCCATCCATCCTAAGGCGTTGGTTCCATGTCTTCTGCGAAAGTCTTTTACAGCATAATGAAAAGCATCAGACATTTACATATACGGGAGGGAGTTGCTATTGTAACAATTCCGTTTATTTTACTATATCGGTATAGTTTTTAATATTGGACTAAGTATTTAACGATTTGATATATGAGTTAAAAATTTTGAAATACATGTGACAAAATTGCTCCCATTTAGATATCAAGTCGTGAAAAGATTAATTTAACCACTAAAATTATAGTTTCTACTGAATTCTACCATAGAAATCTACTAAGCCTAAGCTTTTCAAGTAAGCTAGTACATTTTAAGCTGTCTAAGAGATATAGATAAGTGACATTTACTATCACGTCTTCGTATAAAACTCGATAAAAAGATATACATTCTGGGATAAAAAGATATACATCAGTGACATTTACTCGTCTTCAATTTAAATTTTAAGTGCCCAACAATTGACATATACGTCAGTGACATATACATCAGTGACATTTTAAAACTCTTTAGTTTATGGCCTTCATGGAAAAATCAATTGAACTGTATGGTTTTTGTCTTGTTTTTCTACTCATTGCAAATTCCAAGTCTCCGCTATAAGTCTTCGCATATGATACATGATCTGGCGTTGGGACCATCCCAAAACCTAAAAATTAAAGTTGTGATTTTCAAAGTGTCAAATTTTTGTTAAAAGAAAAGGACACATTTCCAAGTTCAAATGAACCAACAAAGAAGACAAATCCCTTTGCGATGTCGTAGGGAAAAGGTGAACTTCCAACTTACACAACTTTCATACTATTCATGATGTTTATAATGAAATTTTTTCTGTCATGGTAATCTTGTGGCGAAAGTTAAACAAATTAAAAAAACAGGTCTCGCTATAAATTAAAAATTTTAAATTAAAAAAAAAAAAAAGAGGGAAGGGGAATTTTTACCATAGAAACTGTCATTTTTTATTACAAATAGAAACTGCTTTTTAAACGTTAAATTAATTAATTAGTATAGTTTGATTTGTGAATCAATTGCAGTGCGCAACATAGAATGTTGGGAAATTAATTCAATTGTTAAAATATTAACCAACCAATTGAGAAAAATAGAAATTTCAACGGTAGAAATTCCCTGTCCCAAGGGAAAAAAAAAAAAAGCAACAAAACTTTAGCAACAAAAAAGAGTACCCCACCCAGCTACTTGACAAAAAGATAGATATGACCAGTGGCATTTATTTTTCAAGTCTTGGCATGAAAACTCTTCAGAATATAGCTAGTCTTCACGGAAAACTCAATAGAACTGTACCGTTTTTGTCTTGTGTTTCTGCTTCAATGAAATTGATTTAGGAAATTTCCAAAGTGTACCCTTCTGAGACAATGGTGGTGATGGTTAGCTACACCGTGCTTTGATTTGGTCCGACGACGGTCCCGCAGTGGCACGCGGTGGAGTAAATTATATACGGCAACCAATTTCCTTTTGAATTTCGTCCAATTGCTTGAGGTGTGTTTTTCGTGGGGACCCTTCTGACTATTTTGGGAGGGCCAGTGCTGGAAATATTCTAGATTTTGTGTCCCAAAGCAAAAATTTGCATTTAATTTGTGGCAACAAAAAATCACAGGAGTAGACAAAATATTTGGTGTGTTTTTTGTCCGTTGTTCTGGGTAGTATTATTTTTGTTTAGAAGCGAATACAATATCAAAGGGTTTCAACATATTTCTAGCTCTTCTATAATTGAAGCTATTTAACCTTGAAACATAGACAACTTCCATACTAATAATGACTTTTCTCATAAAATGTTTTCATGATGTATGTCATTGCTCATTACACATAAGGAACAATCCTAATTATTACTTTAGAAACTAAACAGTTAAAAAAAAAATACAAACTAACTTCCCTGCACTGAGAATTGAACTTTTAGTTACAAAAAGTACTACAACAAATATGCAAAGATATTTTGTTTATTCATCAATCACATCTAACTCTAGATTCATATATCTAGCATGCGTCTTGGTCTGTGCTTTGGATGAACCAATTGACGCAAAAGGATTCGGAGGCATGGTTAATTCTTCCCCTCCATCTTGCAACATTTGAACCACAACTTTCATGGTAGGGCGACCTTGCGGATACCATTGGATGCACCAGAGTCCTACAATCGCAAGTTTCTTTGCAATTTTACTATCTCCCTCGTCTTCAATTTGTATTCGGAGATCTTTTCCTTCCCCTAAAAGATTGTATATCCACTCTGGGTAGTAAATTTCACTCGTGTTCTCCTCTATCTTGTTTGTGTTCTTTCTTCCACCTACCATTTCAAGCAACAACATTCCAAAACTGTAAACGTCGGACTTGTAGGACACATTTCCGAAGTTTTTGGAGAATACTTCTGGTGCAATGTAACCAATAGTCCCCTAGCTGTGGCCATTGACACTATACTTTGATCCTTTGCACACAACTTAGCAAGACCAAAATCAGAAATTTTTGGTTTGAAGTTGTGGTCTAGCAAAATGTTATGGGGCTTGATATCGAAATGCAAGATCCGTTGTTCGCAGCCTTGGTGGAGATAATCAATTCCCTTGGCTATGCCGAGAGCAATATCCTGCATTATTTCCCAACTAAGCGAACGGTTTGCACCACTAGTCGTTGACAAGATATGCTTATCGAGTGAATCATTTGGCAAGAACTCGTAAATGAGAGCTCTTGTAAATCCTTCGGCGCAACAACCAACCAAGCGAACCACGTTGACATGGTGAATTTGACCCATCGTTCGTACTTCATTGATGAACTCATCTCCATTTCCCTTGAAATTGTTTAGGATCTTCACGGCAACTAGGACATCATTGGAAAGCTTTCCTTTGAACACCGTTCCATAGGCTCCTTCGCCTAATTTCTCCTTGAACTGATGTGTTATCTTCTTAATGTCAGCGTAGGCGTACCTTGATGCCTTGAGCGCTTTGTAATCCTCCAAGAACGTTTTAATTCTCAGTCGATTCTCTCTTTCCTTTTTGTCTGAAGTATAGACATGAAAAATTGCTGTGGCCAACAATATAAGAACAAAAGATCCAACAACTGCACCTGCAAATACCATGAAAATCAAAATCGCTTATAACCAGACAAACTGTCTCCAATTCAAAAAGTCAAGAACCTTAACAACTGATCTCTTAAAATAACTGAAACTTTAAAACGGTAGTCATAACTTACCCGCAATCACCAACTGTTTTAATTTGTGGCCACCTGTAAATTATCATGAAAAAATAAAGTTAGTACTTTTCCTTGAATATAATTACTGAATGTAGTATTTACACATGTTGTTTTCCATATATCTACAGAAATTTTGTAACGTATGTTTGTAAAAAAGAAACAGATAGAGAAATTGTTACCCTTATGTGATTTGGACATCTCGAAGCATTCGGTCTCATTCGCAGTCCCATTTTTCTTTAATCTACATCCCTTGCCTTTTTCTTCGCAGTATGAACAACTTGGTTTCGACCATAATAACGAAAAAGTTTGATCCCATTGGAATATTTCTGGCGGAACGAATGAACTTTCGAAGATCTTCTTACAAGAAACAAGCTCCCGCAAGGAGTAGATAACCCCGTAGAAGCGAGTGACGAAAACATAATATCCATGGTAACTGAGGCAAGGGATCGGACCGCTTGTGTAGTATGATTCATACGTAGAATTTAAAGAGCAATTGAATAGCGTAGAGCCTCCAGAATATTCAAACTGGAAAGGTGAGATTGAAAGATTGAGGAATTTCAAGTTCTGTTTCTGAAGGCCACATTTATGTGGGTTGTATATGTCAATGTACTGAGATTTATAGATTATATCTGTTACAAAGAACTTCATTTGAATATTGGGCAGCTCAAGAACAGTATGGTTAGTACTAGAACAGGATAAGTCGAAGCCGGGGTATCCACAGTGGGATGGCTGACTGCTTTTTAGTCGGAAAGGGAATCTGATCGGCGGCCCGTTGTCCCCGCACCTTGCCTCTCCGCATTCATTTTCGCCAGCTACTTTGTTATCTGCAAGAATTGTCATGAAGAATAAGCAAGAATATGAGATGATCATCATCACCTTTACTATGGAAACATTCATCTCTCGAATTCCGGATAATGGTGCTGCTTCTCAAGTCAGCCTCTTAATTAATACTATCAAAATTTGACAAATCAAAATTTTTGAAAGGGTTAATTTCACTTTTAGCATCTCTGAAAAAAATAATGATAAAAACAGCAGTATTTTTTTTCATTCAATTTCAGCACTTAAAGTGGGACCCAGTAGCATTTAATGTATATCAAATTACAGGTTTACCCTCATCTCCTACCCACCAAAGAATCTCTCTCCCTCGCATGGCCCAAAAAAGTTTTTCAAACCACCATGTACAGTGGTTTAGAGAGGGAAAACTGGTCTCTAGAGAGAGAAAGAGTCACCACCCACAGGAAACTTATTTCATTTTTCACTTTTCCGCCTAGCCCCCCCACCCATTTTGAAACCCAAATCTTCATATAATAGAGAGAAATTTTCATCTACTGAGAGAAACTTTCATTTAGAGAGAGAAACTTCCATCGAAAGTTTTTTTTTTTTAAATCTAACATTTTTTGTCATTTTTGAGTAAAGGTCATAACTACTATGACCACTCGGTCATAACCGTTATATCCTATGTTTAAAAATGGCCAAAAATGTTATCTTTAAAAAAAAAAATTCCTGGATTTATTAAAAAAAAATGGTCATAACCATTATGACCGGATGGTCATAATGGTTATGACCTTTACTTAAAAATGGTCAAAAATGTTATCTTAAAAAAAAAAAATTTACCTTCGCTGGATTTAAAAAAAAAAAATATTGGTCATAACCATTATGACCGGATGGTCATAACCGTTATGACCTTTACTTAAAAATTGTCAAAAATGTTATCTTAAATTTAAAAAAAAAAAAAAAAAAACCTTCGCTGGATTTATTAAAAAAAAAAAAAAATTTGGTCATAACCATTATGACCGGATGGTCATAACCGTTATGACCACTTTTTTTTTTTTTATGCCGAACTTTTTTAAATATTTTTTAGCGATGGTCATAACCATTATGACCACCCGGTCACAACCATTATGACCAATTTTTTTATTTATTTTTAGAATTTAATTTTTTTTTTGTTTGTCGAACTTCTTTTAATATTTTTTATCGAGGGTCATAACCATTATGACCACCCGGTCATAACCGTTATGACCATTCTTTTTTTTTAGAATTAAATTTTTTTTTTTTGGTCGAACTTCTTTTAATATTTTTTAGCGAGGGTCATAACCATTATGACCACTCGGTCATAACCGTTATGACCAGTTTTTTTTTTATAGAATTAAAAATTTTTTTTTTGTCGAACTTTTTTTAATATTTTTTAGCGATGGTCATAACCGTTATGACCACCCGGTCATAACCGTTATGACCATTTTTTTTTAGAATTAAAATTTTTATTTTTTTTTTGTCGAACTTTTTTTATTATTTTTTAGCGATGGTCATAACCATTACGACCACCCGATCATAACCGTTATGACCAGTTTTTTTTTTTTTTTAGAATTAAAATTTTTATTTTTTTTTTGTCGAACTTTTTTTATTATTTTTTAGCGATGGTCATAACCATTATGACCACCCGGTCACAACCATTATGAGCAATTTTTTTATTTATTTTTAGAATTAATTTTTTTTTTGTTTGTCGAACTTCTTTTAATATTTTTTATCGAGGGTCATAACCATTATGACCACCCGGTCATAACCGTTATGACCATTTTTTTTTTTTTAGAATTAAAATTTTTTTTTTTTTTGTCGAACTTTTTTTAATATTTTTAGCGATGGTCATAGCCATTATGACCACCCGGTCATAACCGTTATGACCGGGTTTTTTTTTTATAATGTTGTTTTTTTTTTTTTGTTGAACTTTTTTTATTATTTTTTAGCGATGGTCATAACCATTATGACCACCCGGTCATAACCGTTATGACTAGTTTTTTTTTTTTTTAGAATTAAATTTTTTTTTTTGTCGAACTTCTTTTAATATTTTTTAGCGAGGGTCATAACCATTACCGTTATGACCATTTTTTTTTTTTTAGAATTAAATTTTTTTTTTGTCGAACTTCTTTTAATATCTTTTAGCGAGGGTCATAACCATTATGACCACCCGGTTATAACCGTTATGACCAGTTTTTTTTTTTATAATGTTGTTTTTTTTTTGTCGAACTTTTTTTATTATTTTTTAGCGATAGTCATAACCATTATGACCACCCTGTCATAACCGTTATGACCAGTTTTTTTTTTTAGAATTAAAAATTTTTTTTTTTGTCGAACTTCTTTTAATATTTTTTAGCGAGGGTCATAACCATTATGACCACCCGGTCATAACCGTTATGACCATTTTTTTTTTTTAGAATTAAATTTTTTTTTAAATTTTTTTTTGTCAAACTTTTTTTAATATTTTTTTAATATTTTTTAGTGATGGTCATAACCGTTATGACCACCCGGTCATAACCGTTATGACCACCCGGTCATAACCGTTATGACCACCCGGTCATAACCGTTATGACCACCCGGTCATAACCGTTATGACCAGTTTTTCCTTCTGTGAAACAGTTTCATGGAATCCATTTCAGCCTCGTTCTGCTTTCATGAATGTGAAACAGGGGCAATACATACCTACTCTTATTAATAATAAAACGCGGTTTGTAAGGATTAATTTAACCCTTACTCTTGAAATTGTATATGTTATTACAATATGACATATAAATTTAACAAAAAATTTATATTTTCTACAATTAATGGGAATGTTTGAAATGAAAAAATAGTATATGTGTCAGGCGAAGTCCTTGTCGACGTCGTCATCACTTTTGTAATTTCCTTCAATTTTCCGGTTGGCATGCATCCACAAGTAACAGGCTAGCCACTCCCGAAATAGCCTCATCCGTCCAGCTATTACCCAATAACTGACGTACCTCCCTTCTAATAAGCATTCAGCAAATTTAATGGTAAACACTCCACAGTCACCCCTGTTGCACAAATGACAAAGATTATTAATTTTCACTTCAACTTTTGAATGCAGTTTAGTCGTTTGGAAATGTTGTTTTTCTTGCACTCACCCATTGGATTGTTAAGGGATGTCTTTCATGATGGTGATTGGTAATGGGTTAATTCCAGCAGGTTTTCTTGGTTTGAAGGCAAACAAATCTAAGCGTTTAGCCAGCAATGGAATGAATATTGCTAAACATTCCATGCCTTCTCGGACCTTGACATTGTGTGGTCCTTCATGCTGCAGAGAGTGGTACACGTCAATGGTCCAGCTTGTCAGATCGATTTCGCTAATACCCAATGTTTAATGTCAGGCAAATGCACTGGTATTAGCACAGTGTTCACGTCAAACCATGATGCCCCACTCTGGACATTAACGCCAAGCATTATCCCTAGTACAGTTTCACAGGTTCCCCAATCGAACTTTTTCGGATCACTCTGATATATACGCCACAACGATCAAACCTTTGAACAAAAATAAGTGTCAACCGTTGTCACCCTCCGTTGCTCCAATTCGGGGAACTGTCTGATCTTCTTTCTCAAGTAATAAAAGGCGACATCAACGTGCTACATTAACATAACCAGGCGGTTAAGGGTATTGTACACTATTCGATCAGCAAACAATATAATAATGGTTGTGATAAATTATTTATAGCATCCTGCCGAATTTAAAAAAATGTCATGTACTTACTTCGTCCCATAGCCAAACCGGGGAAGTTGCTAATTCATAGTACCAGCTTTTTTTTCTACCTCCATGCATCCGAAGTCATGGGGTTTGTCAAGTGTCTCATGCTTGGCACTATAGCGTGGAGGCCGTTTACTGAACATCAAGCATACATATTTTAACACTTCAGTGCAATTCCAAGTATAATCCTAAACACAGACAATGTTAACTTAATCAACATTACCCTGGAGGTGTCTTCTTCAACAATCCTTGTTTGAACCACTCCCTGAACTCTTCTAACCTATGTTCAGGAGGTTCATCTGCGAGACCTACTGGAAGTGCATAATTCGTGTCAGCCGGCTTCTTCGAAGGGGATCCAACGTCATTCTTACGACCCGATGGCCGTTGGCCAAGCCTTGATAGTCTGGCCCTCTTCTTCTTGGGGATCTACAAAGCACATATGTTAAACGAGTTAATCTAATGAACTGTTCCATTATTGGCAAAATTGAAATTCACAGCTATGCGTCACAACCACGTCCGTCAACATGTCCTTGTTGGAGTGCTCGTCAATCATGACAATATCATGTGATGGGATGTGGTCTTCCCTCTCTGCCCCCTCTTTCATAGATTTTGACACTGCAGGCATGGCCCCCTCCCTCGCTCCAACCACTCGCTCATCCTTAACACTCGTCACGGCCGCCTGTTCCTGTACATTGTATTTTCATAACATGTCATACAAAATTGAAATAGACCCACACTGATCAGGTATATTGGTCATGTTTAATTCTACATTTGGTTTCTTCTCCTCGGCATCTGCATGCCAATCGAGTTCCTTATCGGCAGTAAGGAACTCCATTGCTGCCTGCAGCCCTATATCCGCAACGACGTCGAACTCAGGGGAAGGAGTCTTCAAAGCTTCCGCCGTCTTCCTCTTAAAATTAAGAACTTCGCTGCTCCCAACCTGCGGCACAGGCTGTGCCTGACCATGCTGTTCAGCAGCATTCTTCGCCGTCAACAATTTTAGCACCCTCTTCAACAGTTTGTTCGAGCGGGTTTGTTCCTTTTTTATATCCTTTAACTTTTTATTCAAAGTAGTAACATGTCCTCGGATCTCATTCTGGAACTCCACCCACTCGGTATTGATATCCGGGCTCCGCCGGGGGACTGACGACTTCGGAGGTGGTAATTGAGGCAGGCCAGTCGGTCTATTAAAAAAAAAGCGCGCAACATTATCGGTCTTCAACTTCTCCTCGGTTGGCATCAATTGAAAACAGTTTGGCTGCACACATGACGTAAAATTCCGATCCTTATACAGAATGTATTATTATTATTATATTATAATAATCCATAACGAAGTTGTGAATCTTATTATGGTATGACCGTGTTTGGTCATAACGATTTTGACCAGACGGTCATAACGGTTGTGACCTGTATTCATCTGAACGTTTATGACCAACACGGTCATAATGATTTTGCCCTCCTGTTTATGGTAGCGAAATGTTAATTACCTGTGATTCGCCAGCCTCCATGAACGCCCATTGAACGTCATCAAATTTCACAATCTCCGCAGTGGTCCAGGACGCCATACGCGGAACGGCTTGCAAGTAGTTGGTTGTGAACTTTTTAACAATCGTTGGAAGTGTCTCATATGCCCATACGAGTATGGCATGTGGGAAACCAGGAATGATGTAATGAACTGTGTTAGCAGGTTTTTTTTGTCGTCTCTTCGAAGAAATCCTATTCTCCACTGTAGAACAGATTGCAGCACGGGTTGCCTCCCATGATAGCACACCCCAAGGAAAATCGTTGAAGGCATCCACGTTGTCTGCCAACCTAAAAAATTTGGGATCTATTTTCACCGTGATAGCATTTGACAAAGGGATCGAGAATATAATGTACAGAAGGCTAAGCTTTACGGCATCTTCGTCGTTGTCAAACTTAGCATTGGACAGTTGCAGCTCCAAATTTTCCCTCGATACGCCCTTAACTGTCGAAAAATATCTTGACATAAGTCTGCTTTCGACGACCGGTAGATGCGTAGACCCTGTACATTTTAGTCCGGTAATTAGGCAGAACTCCATTATGGAGAATCTGGCCATGTCTTCTCCAATCTCGAACCACAGTGCGTCCCCTATTGATGTGTGGTTTGTAAGGCGCATCACAATGTTGTGGAATATCTGGCCAGCCCAACCTAGAGACTCTAGATGCAAGAAAGGTTGAACGCATGGCTGTTCTTTGACGGACTCCAACTGTCGTGGAGATAACCAGTTGCTCAGTTTCTTCCATGTCTCGTTAAATGTTTATGAAAGTATTGATTTTGGCCCGGGTTATCTCACTGTCTGGTACCAGTCGGACATATTGACCCTGTGTGATTGGATAATAACAAAAAAAAAAATGGTCAGATTAGCTATTTAGATGTATGGATGTACCGCAAACTACAACTTGACTAAAACAAACAGAGATCATAGATTTTACCTCTTCCTCTTTCGATATCTTCGATGGAGTTATACTCGAATCGTGTACATCCATTTCTCCCTTATTTCTCTCAAAATCTGTAATAGCCACCATTCTATGGATATAACCGCGGCGTGTATACGGCTATAATAGGTGGTTTACGACGGTTATGCAGGAGACGCCTGGTAGAAAACGAAACGATTACCACTTTCTCTCTCTACACAGAGTTTTCCCTCTCTAACAACTGTAAAATCTTTTTTAAAAATTTTAACACAATAGCCGGATTCGGGAGAGTCACTATTACGCGTGGAGGAGATGAGGGCAAATATGGTATTTAGTCACGCAGAGTCGTACAAAAGACTCTTGGTATTCATAAAAAACCGGTCATAATGGGTGTGACCGGGTGGTCACAAACATTATGACCAGGGTAAATGCGTTATACACACCGCTTCTCACTCTAGTCATAACCATGGTTACTGACGTGTCACAACGAAGTTGACCGACTTATTCGACACGCTTCCACAAAAGTTACTGACGTGATTTCCCTGCAGTCATTTAATACCTCGGCTTGCATGTAAAGTTATCCCTAATAATAATAATATAATAATAATATTCGAGGGTTTACAAAATTATTTTACTTAAGTCAGTTTTGGCTACTTTATTTTTCAAACAGATCTACATAAAATTATTCGGTCATAATGGTTGTGACCGGGCGGTCACAACCATCGTGACCAGGGTAAAATGACCTGTTACACGGCTTCTCACCATAGTCATATCCATAGTTACCAGGGTGTCACAACGAAGTTGACCGCCTAAACAGATACTTTTCCCAAAAACGTAATGATGTGATTTCCCTGCTAGCGTTTAATGCCTCGGTTTGCATGTAAAGTTACCTCTAATAACAATAATATAATAATAATTATCGATGGTTAACAAAATTATTTTACTTATTTTTTTTTTTTTGGCTATTTTTTTTTCAAACAGATCTGCACAAAATTATTCGGTCATAATGGTTGTGACCGGGCGGTCACAACCATTGTGACCAGGGTAAAACATCCTGTTACACGGCTTCTGACTAATGGTCACAACCATTAGTCACAACCATATTGACTAGCCGGTCACAACGAATTTGACCGCCTTTATAAGGCCCTTCCCCAAAAGTTAATGTCGCCATGACCACAAATATGAATACAAATCCTCGATTTCCGTGTACGGTCACCACCAAGAATTCTCTATTAATAATAATAAAATGGTTAACAATTTATTTAAGGGAAAATTTTACGGTTAAGGTTTTTTTTTTAAAAAATCGATAACCACGGAGTTCGGTCACAATGGTTGTGACCTGGTGGTCACAACCATTGTGACCATGGTAAATACAGTTTTACACAGATTTGCCCCCTAGTCACAACGACGGAGTTGGCTTTGTTGGCCGGGTCCTTAAGGGTACTGAATTGGTACACGTTTGTCGGTTGTGTCCATAGCCATTACATCTACCACAACGAACGGACTCATGATCTTCACCTTGGGACAAAATCCTTTGAACTCGTGGCCTTCCGTGACCACGCTTCGTTTTGGGAGGATTGACGATTTGCGACCTGATTGATTCAGGCACATCCCAGCCATCAGAGCTGCCAATAGGATGGACTACAGACGAATATGTTCCATAAAGATAATCTTTCATGTAGTATGTCGAGCAATAATTGTATGGATCTATCCGTCGGTGGTTACACACGGCCATGGCATGAGGGCAAGGAATTTGATCGACCTGAAATCGTCTACACGTACATGTCTTTTGGCTCATATCAACGATCCATATTTGACTGGCATTGTTGGTCACAGCGTACTCAAACTGATCGGCTGGCCGCGGCTGTAAGAAGGGGAAATTTAACAATTTCAGACAATTTGGATTAAGGGGAAATCCGCATATACCATATACATGGTGGATGTTGGCATGAAAACGTACCGTTACTTTTAGGCCTATTGAGAAGTTGGTGTGAAGCATCTTCTCAGCCTTTGGAGCAAGTTTCGATGACAATTTTAGAGCCTCCTCACGCCTGTTGACAAACCATCTTTGTTGTAGTTCCCTCAACCATTCCATTAAGAATCCAACTGGCATTAACCTGGCTTTCCGGTCAACATTATTCAATGACTCCGCGATATTGGTTGTCATGATTGCATACCTCCGGCCGTTGAAATATGCTCGCGACCACTTTTTCGGATCGGCCTGCATGAGGTATCGGTGCATGTCGGGGTTACAAGTACGGATGGATTCCATATGACGATGGTGCTCACTTAAAAGATACGACCTCGATGCACCATCAAAATAGGTCTTCAAAGGGCCTTTGAAATCCTTGTACTTGGTCTTAAGGTTTGCAGCCAAGTGTTGGACGCATATCCGAAGACAGCGTCCGGATACACGAGTTTGGCTGCATACTCGATACCCTTATGCCTATCAGCCACAATAACAAGAGAATCTCTATGGCCGATTGAATCCCTGAGCTTCTCAAAGAACCAGGTCCATGAGTCGTTGCTTTCGGACTGAACGATACCAAATGCAAGTGGAAATATGCAGTCATTTGCGTCGTGACCGCATGCTGCAAGAAGCACCCCTCCAAATTTGGCCTTTAATGCGGATCCATCAACCACAATTACTGGTCGACAATAAGGCCAACCGTGCTTCGAAGCAGCTAGGCACATGTAGAGACATTGTAAGTAATTTGCTGAGTCCGTCTCGATGTCAATGTCGGAACCAGGATTTTTCCTCTTAACCATTTCAGCCCACGCGGGAAGAACTGTAATGTATACAATTTTTTAACAGTTATTAAAGCGTATTATAAGACTTATAATATCGGTGATGAACGTATTCTAAGATAGAGTAAAGGGAAGTGAATTACCATTGTATGACTCTACATCATTGTCCCTCAAGCTGGTTAGTGCTGCTTCCTTACCTCGCCATGCTCGGAGATAATTGAAAGAGACTCCAAATTCGGCCTGCATATCTCGCATGATTTCTCGAGGTCTATATGAGGTATTAGTCGGATCCAAGTATTTTGCCTTGACACACTCCCCAATCATCCAACTCTTGGCTTGGCGATGATGCCCTTGGACAATTTCGAGTGAGCAAGTATGGACGTCGTCGAACCGCTTCACCACAAACATGTCACTACCTCGCATCCTCGTCGCACGCAATTGCCATGGACATTTTTGGATATCTATACATATAACGTGTAACAGTGTAGAGGTCGACCTCTTCACCCTAAATTGATAGTGTTTACTCATGGCATCGTGATGAAGATGGTATTACAACAACTTTTTGTTAAGAAAAATACAGTTTCTGCGAATTGTGACAGATGTATAATCAGCAACAACTACTGAGCCAGATAACCTGTCAGGACTTAGTACATTATCGGATTGAGATGTTAAGTTATTGGCCATAGAATGTGCTCCAATGCTGACGTCGACACTATTCTCGTTTGATTCACGAGCATCACCCCCAACATTAAATCGTCAACATGAGGAGGAAGCTGAGGGCAACGAGGAATAGGAGAAGGGATGATCAGATTTGTCTCATCCACATGTTGCATGGCCTCATCACTCTGTACACCTTCTCTGGAGAATTGGCCGTCTATGTGGTTGCTTTCACCCAGCTCCGGTGGCCTGACGTCAGCCGCAGTATCATCCAAAACGTCGATGGTAATAGGAAATTTACTAAGCACATGAACATCCTTCTTCTTCAATTGTATATAGAATTTAACGTCATCATCACACTGTATCCTGACAAGAGGCATACTGGGCTCAACACCGTATCTCATGACTATAGTATCGGTTGGGACCCTCATACCAATTGCACGTCTGACCAACTCAATCAGACCAACGTATGTTGCCGTCTCGGGCACCAATATTCCTTCATTTCTCCACCGATGTAACTCAATGTGCCGTCCCATCAACCATTATACTTGATGAAAACACAAACGTCCTCCATTTACTGTGAAACTACAAACAATTATCGGATCAAAAGATTAAATACAAAATTCAAAAGAGAGGAACAGTTACGAAGGACGGTAGGATGGCTTATATCGTAGATCTGTCCAAGGAAATGGAGTTGACGGAGATCTGGCAAAGTCGGCCGGTTTAACAGAGTGAAACAAGATTGGAGGGATTTTTAATCCTGGGAGTTGGTTTCGATCAATGGGTATGGTCCAGGGAGGATTCGTGAGGAATGGGCGGGATAAAATCAGGGAAACTAGAGACGAAAAATTAAAATTTTCTATGTTCAGTTGGTTATATGCTGTCGCTATGGATGTGGAGGGAATGGAGTGAGGATGGCGGGCTAGGACGAAATTTTTCAGCTTAGGGTTGAAAAATGGTGACGTGGCGGGGAAAAACTAGTCATAACGGTTATGACCGGGTGTCATAATGTTATGACCATCGCTAAAAAATATTAAAAAAAGTTCGACAAAAAAAAAATAAAAATTTTAATTCTAAAAAAAAAAAAAACTGGTCATAACGTTATGACCGGTGGTCATAATGGTTATGACCCTCGCTAAAAAATATTAAAAGAAGTTCGACAAAAAAAAAAATAAATAAATTTAATTCTAAAAAAAAATAGTCATAACGTTATGACCTGATAAAAAATATTAAAAGAAGTTCGACAAACAAAAAAAATTTAATTCTAAAAATAAATAAAAAAATTGGTCATAATGGTTGTGACCGGGTGGTCATAATGGTTATGACCATCACTAAAAAATATTAAAAAAGTTCGACATAAAAAAAAAAAGTGGTCATAACGGTTATGACCATCCGGTCATAATGGTTATGACCAAATTTTTTTTTTATTTTTATAAATCAGCGAAGGTTTTTTTTTTTTTTTAATTTAAGATAACATTTTTGACCATTTTTAAGTAAAGGTCATAACGTTATGACCATCCGTCATAATGGTTATGACCAATATTTTTTTTTTTAAATCCAGCGAAGGTAAATTTTTTTTTTTTTAAGATAACATTTTTGACCATTTTTAAGTAAAGGTCATAACCATTATCACCATCCGTCATAATGGTTATGACCATTTTTTTTTTTTTTTTTATAAATCCAGGAAATTTTTTTTTTTTAAAGAAAACATTTTTGACCATTTTTAAACATAGGTCATAACGGTTATGACCGGGTGGTCATAATAGTTATGCCCTTTACTCAAAAATGACAAAAATGTTAGATTTAAAAAAAAAAAACTTTCGATGGAAGTTTCTCTCTCTAAATGAAAGTTTCTCTCTGTAGATGAAAATTTCTCTCTATTATATGAAGATTTGGGTTCAAAATGGGTGGGGGGGCTAGGCGGAAAAGTGAAAAATGAAATAAGTTTCCTGTGGGTGGTGACTCTTTCTCTCTCTAGAGACCAGTTTTCTCTCTCTAAACCACTGTACATGGTGGTTTGAAAAAACTTTTTGGGTCATGCGAGGGAGAGAGATTCTTTGGTGGGTAGGAGATGGGGGTAAACCTGTAATTTGATATACATTAAATGCTACTGGTCCCACTTTAAGTGCTAAAATTGAATGAAAAAAAAAGTACTGTTGTTTTTACTATTATTTTTTCAGAGGTGCTAAAAGTGAAATTAACATTTTTTGAAAAATACCAACACTACCCTTAATATTTGTATGATATTTTTTTAAGCACTCATTATCTGATAAATTATTTTAAAAACTAAAACTAGTACGGCTGGAGGAGGGACCCATCACCCATGGGCTTCACCAATTCCGATTTTAACTGGGTTTACATCAGAACAGAAACAGTTAAAAAAAAAA